>LPNX010165011.1:963-65963 GCA_001517045.1 Pseudotsuga menziesii
CATCTATTTCAACATTTCTTTATTTTTTATTTATTTTATTTCCCATATGTACTAACTTTTCTTAAATATTTTATTGGTCAATAACTAACCCCTTTAACTTTTTTTAATATATCTAATCTAATAAATATTAAAACTTACTTTTATTTAATTATATTTATTTCATATATTCATAAATACAAAAATCTGACCCCAAAATACCAGGAATTATAAGCACTGTAATGCTCAGAGCTGTACTACTTCTATGCACTGTAATAAGAAGTTTAGGTTTGATCAAACACGGGAAGGAAAGACTCTTAAAGGACGGATGGAAGACGGGTTATGGAAACCTTCGATGTGGCTTCTCTGGATAACTTGTGGTTTAGGGACCCTTTTTATTTACTATTTTCGTCTATCAAAGCAAATCTACATGCTGGATCTGTCCTGTTACAAAGCGCCTCAGGAATGGAGAGTTTCGTTCGATCATTTCATAGAACATGCTGTGATTTCACAGAAATTCACAGCAAAAAGTGTGGAGTTTCAGAAAAGGGTTCTTGAAAGAGCTGTTGTGAGCGAATTTGTTGCTGTTCCTCCGGCTCTGCATTACTTGCCACCAAGGTTGACACATGAGACTTCTCGTCAAGAAGCAGAGATCGTCATGTTTGGCTGTGTTCAAGATCTGCTGGACAAAACTGGCATTGTTGTTAATGAAATTGGTATTCTTGTTGTGAATTGCAGTGTTTTTAACCCTATTCCATCGCTTTCGTCGATGATTGTTAATAAATTTGGGTTTCATAGCGATATCAATACTTATAATGTCGGCGGAATGGGATGCAGCGCTAACCTAATTTCCTTGGATCTGGCGGCGAGTTGCCTTCGTGCTGCCAACAGAGGCACTTATGCAATTGTTCTAAGCACAGAGAATATTACAGAAAATTGGTATTTTGGAAACTATGAACCGATGTTGGTTTCCAATATTTTGTTCAGAATGGGCTGTGGGGCTGAGCTTCTGTCGAACAAAAGAAGCGATCGCCATCGTGCTAAATATAGATTGCTTCATGTCGTTAGAACGCATAGAGCAGGCGTGAGCGACATGGCCTATCATGCTGCTTTTCAAGAAGAGGATCCGATTGGAAGAGTCGGGGTGAATCTCAGCAAACACATTATGGAAATTGCTGCGGAGGCTCTCAAGGAAAACATGCGACAATTGGGTCCTCTGGTTCTTCCCTACTATGAATAGATTCTTTATCTTGCCAGCAAGTTCTTGGTCAGAAAGATCTTCGTGAAGGGTAAAGTGAAAGAATATGTGCCCGATTTTAAGCGAGCTTTTAATCATATGTGCATCCATTCCAGTGGCAAAGCAGTGATTTGTGCAGTGGAGAAAGGACTGAATCTGCCTCGTGAGACCGTAGAACCATCAAAAATGACTCTGTACAGATTTGGAAATACTTCTTCTTCGTCCACATGGTATCGATTCCAGTATTTGGAGTCCAAAGGTCGTATGAAAAAAGGGCAGAAGATCTGGCAGATTTGTCTCGGCAGTGGCTTCAAATGCAACATCGCCGAGTCTAAATATAAATATTATGACCTCATTCTTTTGATTAACTTGAAATGTACTTCTACAGAGTCTAAAGTCATGATTAAATATTTAGATTATAGACATAGATTTCAAGATGCCTATTAAAGATAAGGATAGATGCTAATTCTTTTAGAATAAGGAGTAGGCTTCATACTCTTAGAATCTAGGCTAGAGATTTTAAAGCTTATCTTAACTAATGGAATAGAGAAAAACATAATATGATAAATATTTACAATATTATATTTTACATTAGGAAATAGAAACCCTACCAAGATTGATAAACCTTAATTTAGATTAACAAAATATTTTTTCAATATAATAATTTTAAACAATAAAAATAAATATTGTTAATGAAATTGATCATTTTACTAACCCACCCCAAAATACCTTGAAACAATTAAATTATTTAAATATCATGATACAAAGAAGATCAAGAATAAAAATAATTTTATTTTAACTTTCCCAATGAAAAATAGCTTTACTTGGCCTTATAACTTAATTTATTTTGAAGACTTTATTTTTTTATTTTAATTAATTTTTTTTTTAATAAAAATTATTAATCTTAAATAACATTATTATCATTAAAAGTATTTTTTTAAATAATACAATAGTAAATCTTTAATAATAATTTATGTAAAAAATAAATATACATTAATTATGATTAATTGACATATCATAGAATTCAAAAGTTTAAATTTTTTTTTAATTGTTATGTCAATTTATATTTGGTATAAATACTTCTTAATTAAAATTTTATTATTAATAAATAATTTTAAATTTTTATCAAAATATTTTTCATAAATATTAAAAAAGTTTATTAAATTTTTTTATCAAAATTATTAACAAATTATATATAATTAAAAAAATTAATAATAAATTAATAAATTAAAAATTTTAAATTCCTATAATTTAATTTAAATAAATATAATCAATTAATTTAATTTTAAAACTAACATTACTACCTTATTTTATGGAATTACTAATAAATGAAAAACATATGACCTAAAAAATATAGTGAATGAGATAAGAAAAACACTACCCTCTGGAATTACTAATAAATGAAAAAGACATGCTAAAAAAATGAAGTGAATGATACAAGAAAAGCCTTAGGTCTTTCTGGATTACCATTAAAAAAAAAATTAAGTATATACTATGACAATATTAAAAAATTAAGTATATCAAGTGTTTTTATTTTAAAGTTTTTTTATAAAAGTCATTTAAAATTTAAATACTAAATTGGATATTATAAATAAAAAAAAATTTCTAAATTTTGAGAAAATAATTAGTTTATATTTTTGAGTAATTAATTTTTGTTGTTGTTTTACATAATATAATATTAAATATGAAAAATAATTTTAAAAGTTAAAGATTCAATAATAGTTTTGCATTATGGTTTTTAGTATTACAATGCTTATTTATTAATTTTTACATTTCATGAAGTAACATACTTCACCACATCCATAATGTATATTTCAAATTATGCAACATTTATTATTCTTCTACTAGTGCATAATATTTACCAAAAATAACTCATGGAAGTATGACAGACTATGTAGACCTTGAGTCACTCTTGAGATTATAAAGGTCGGTGTAAGCCTTAAATGACTCTTGAGTTATGAATGGTCCACTACGTTGCGTTAATTATATACATCTCAATCAATATATCACTTACTACTTTATTGTTGGGTGCATAATGCTTATAAAAAATAGTTCTCGTGACTATGAAGGGCTATGTATGCCTTAAATCGCTTATGAGGCTATGGATGGTAGTGTCTAGTGTTAGGTGTTTCATGTCTACCAAAAATTTCTCATAAGACTACGAAGGGATACTTAACGCCTAAATCACTCATGGAGTTGTAAATGACCATGAATGATGTCCGATGCTAATTTACTTTACATTGTTTCTTACATAAGTGGCAGGTACTAAGCAACTGCGTTGCTTATTCCACTTGTTGTTATTGTTATCATTGCAATGCCTCATTATTTGTAATTGTATTCTTTGTGTTATATATATATAAAGGTCATCTATGTTTAGTGATTATATTTAATATTTCACTTAACTAGGCATAGAACTATTTAGTTGGATATTTGTATGCTTTTTTGGATGTTTGGTCCATAACATGAAGGGAAATCTTAGAGGCAAAATTTAACCCATGGGATACCTTTCAATGTTTTACTTTCTATTTTTTCCGAAAATGATTTGACCAAATTCCACAAGATATAAATAATTACTCTAAACATCACCAAAATTGTTTAGAAACTATATAAAATCCTTATAAATTTGAAAAAGTTTACAAAAATATCCTCACACATTTTATTGCAAAGGTTTTTACATTATAAGAAAGTTATGGACCCTTGAAATTTTCTCTCATTGGAATTGTGTGGAAATTTCAAGGTTAATAAATGAAAAAATAAAGTAAATAGAATAAAAAAATTAGAATTTGGTCCTCCATAATTTCAAAGTTGTTAGGATCACAATTTAGGGCTTTTGTCTAGTTCTTAAACTAGACTTAAATGGGTGGTTTGGTAAAATAATCACATCTAAGGATCTAGAGTTCCAAATTTAGTGTCACTTTTGAGATTGGATAGAAGACAAAACCCAAGTTTTTTGTATATAAGTGTCACATCTATTAGAAAATATTAACAAAGTGATCATTTGTACAAGGTCACTTACTTGAATGACAAAAAAAAAGTATTTGTAGCTTCGACCTAACTTTACCTTCGAAGGTCCAAATTGAAAAAGATTACTAGGAGCCTAAAGAGGCCATATCACAGTAATATTTTGTGTTAAAAAATTAAGAAAAAATATTATAATTGATGAATTAGTACCCAATAGACTAAGCCATATCAAGGCTTTACAAAGTGAGTGAACTTAAAATTATAACAAATTTTCTCAAAAAATAAGTTTCAGTGATTTAGAAAGGGTTAAGTGCTAGGAGGAATCAAAAGTGAATATATAGGAAAAGTTATTTTTGGTAGGATAAGTTCTTGAACAAGGACCATCATCATGGGGAGAAATAATATTGTCTTTGTGGGAGCAACACAAGTGGAAGAACACAAAATTATGAAATTCCTCTTTAATTGAAGAACCTTTTGAGAATAGATACGACTTGGAACGATTAGTTATTTATACTAAAACATATATGTAACTAATCAATCATTGAGTACAACACATGTTTGAAGGGATGGGGCATGTTAAGCCTCTAGGTCTTGGGCTATTGTTATTTTAGGGTTGTCATTATTGGTTGGCTTGTTATTTGTAATTTTATCATATGTATCCTTTGTCATCCAATTGTGAAGGTGTCAACTTCGGCTACTACATAGACATTTTAAATTATGCATCTTCAATCTATTCATATATCAAGGATGAGCCTTTAGAATCCTTATGAAGGGAAATGTTATGTGGCATGGAATTAATGTAGTTTTATTGCAAGAAGCACCCCTACCTTTAGCCTCCAACTTAAAGGAAAGAAATTATATCAAACCCATATATGAGAAGCAAATGTTAGTCATACTAAAACCAATTAAAAAATGGCATCCTTACCCAAATATAGGGGTGACACTTTAAGGTGAAAATGATAATGGTAGTTTGAATTGCTTCGTACAATAACATTTTTCTATTTGGTCCATAATGATGATTTCAGTATGAACATAAGGATAGAAAGACAAGTCTACCTAAACAAATACATATATAGATTAAGAACATATATAGAACATGAACAAAAAGAAGGAGAAGGACAAAATGAATAATACGAAGACATGGGAATGAAAATTATGAAGGTTTTAAGGACCAACAAAATGCACATGTAGATGTTTTTGAGTATGATGCAAGTTTGAAATTAAAGACCTTGGTGGCTTGGTGGATTGGATAAATGAGAATAATCATTTCTTTTAGTACAAGAATTTTGAGGACCCTCATAGAATGAAATGTAGTACCAAAGGAATGAAGGAAGAAGTTCAAACCTAAAACAAGAAGGATAGGTTGTTATTCGCCAAATTTTAGAAAACATGGAATTTGACAAGTAAATCATTCATTTTTTTTAATATAGAGACAAAAAAAAGAGTGAATATGTGTGACCACATACCTAAAAAATGACAAGGAAATATATGAGCATTCGAAAAATCAAATCTGATATATTCAGACCCCTTGGATGTAAAAGAATATTATGAAATATACTAGATTAAAATCTTATGATATTTCAGTTAAATAATTATTAAAAATTTAAAAATTGGTTTTAAACAACAACAAAAATGAAATTGCATTGAACATAGAAATTGCGCTCAGGGTTGGAATTTCAAATGACGGACACTCATCAAAATTACAGGTAACAAACAAAATCTGAAACGTTTTTTGTATTCTAAGCCATATTTTGACGGTCTCGGCAAAATCTTAGTTGTATTTGAAGGGTAAATTAACCCATGACGAGCATTTACCCGTCAAATTCCACCCCTGATTGGGCGTAAACGAACATATGAAATATGGTAGATTAAAAGCTTATGATATTTAAGTTAAATAATTATTATGCATTGTTTCGAGTTTAATATTATTAATTTTATTATATGATTCATTATACTTGAAGCTAAAATAATATCCTGCAATGTCTACATTTGGCTATAGTTTTCGAGTGGAGAGTGTGGATTATGGTTAAAAAGCATTTGGGAATGAAGTGTTCATTACATTTGATCAAATATGTCATGTAAGTTCAACAAAAAATAAATTAAAAAATATATATATAAAAATAAAATAAAAACATATTCAAGGTAATCTTAACTATATTGTTATTTTTAAAGAGTTTAATGAATTAGATTATAGGTATTTCAAATGTGTTATTTTCAAATAAAAATGGATTATCATTTAGTTGTGATCACTAGTGTAATTTATTGTTTTTTACATATGTAGACAATTGTCAACAACAATGTTAAATCATATATTTTTGTAAAACCTAGGCTAAGAATTCACAAAGTTTTAAATACCAAGGAAATGCACATGTAGAAATCTTAAATTATGATGCAAGTTTGAAATAATGGATTGGATATAAGTGACATTAATAATTTATTTGCGTACAAGAATTCTGAGGATCTTCAAAGAATCAAATTCACTTCCATAGGAATGAAGGAGCATGCTTCCATATGGTGGGACTTTGTGTAGTGAGTGTAAGTTCAAAACAAAATTAAAAGATCTAAATCTAAAAAACAAGATGGTGAAGAATTTACATTTTTATCTTTATATATTGATAAAATGGACAAAACAAATAAATTCATTTTGTTTAATATAGAGACAACTAGAAAAATAGAAAACTTGTATGGCAGGATGTGTAGAAAATGATAATAAAGTATATAGAAATTCCAAGGTCAAATCCTCATATTCCAACCCGTCTAGAACTATGTGGTCAATGTAGAAGCAAAAATATATATGTTAAAGATGAAATTTATAAATTATATCTAAACAACAACAAACACATTAAACAAAAAAAAATCCGCATTAAACATAGTAATTGGGATGCAAATAAATAGTATATAATATATGAGATCTGTATCATACTTAATAAGTTTATGTTAAATAATTATTTCACTTTGACATTGGTCTACGACATGTAAGAGGGTGTGTTTTATGGATTTGGTCTCTGGAGAGAATGGCCTCATCGGTTTTATTCGGTTTGGGTAGATCAAGCTATGGTCATGGATTCAACTGAGTAGCCTTCAGTTTAGTATCAACCAGGTTACCAAAGTGGGAATCTTCTCGTGGTTTTTATCCCTAAATCCATAGCTAGGTCTTCTCTCCATGCTCTTCTTTTGATTGGTAGGTTTTCTCCGATGGGCTTGGACCGGAGTCCTCACTGTCAGTCGACCAATCTTGAAGTTGTTTCTATTCCTGTCACATCAGGTATGAAAACATGTCAGTTTCACTCAGCGTCTTCCGACACGTTGATAGGATGTGTCATCACAAAGCATGGACTTAGGGGAGTGAATGTAAGTACTGAATTCCCTAATGTTTCATTTTCATTTGATGATCAGGTAGTGAAAAAAGAGGCCAAACCTGTCGGGGTTCCTCATCCGCTCAGTTTTGAGAAGGTGCAGAAAGGAAAATCGATGTGCGTCCTAGGTAGAGACGTGACCATGGATTTGGTTGGAACTCTTTCCATGCGTTCATTAGTGGGTAAAATGGAGTTTGTAAAGTTTACAAGAACTAAACTTCTGGATTGGATCCGTGAACAATGGAAACCATACATCCATATTGTGCCCATTGTTTTGGCTTTACCCAATGGGTGGTATGTGTTCCATTTCCTCTTTGAAGATGATAGATAGGAGGCAGAGGAGCAATTTTGAGTATACAAAAAAAAGGGTCCCTGGTTTTATCATGGTGGAATGTTCACTTTGATCCATGAACACCAAATCTTGAGAAAAGACACATATGGGTGGTTTTACTGGGTTTCCCAATTTTTTGTTGGAACTTAAAGGGTTTTCATGCAATGTAAAATCCAATTGGAAAATTTATGCACATGGAAGAGAGTCATCTGATGGGATCTAATAGAATAGCCCCTCACGTCTTGGTGGAAATGGATATGGGGAAAGGCTTGGAGGAGGAATTGGAGGTGATGTGGGAAGGAGGCACTTTTATGCAAGCAATGGATTATTGGAGGGTACCGTTTATGTGCCATCGTTGCAGGAGAACGGGACACTCAAAGGAATTTTCCACTTCTCGTCGAAGGGATGAGGCCAAAGTCTCGTGAGCTGGTGATTCAGATTCAGATCTGGCTGATGTCCTCAGCTTCCCCCTTCCTTTAGATCATGTGTCGACGGCTTCATTTGTCGGTAACTTTGTCATCTTTGTTCTTGTTTTACTAAAATTCTTGTCAATTGATGAGCTTTTTGGGTTCCTTTCGATGGAGGGTTTTCCAATTCTAACTGTGAATAGGGAAGTTTCACCAAGTCAGGGGGTCATTAATCCTATTGTTTTGGAGGAGGATTTCAATTGTCTCGAGGAAGGATCCTCTGATGTTCACGATTTTCCTCCTACGCCTAGAGTCTGCCCCACTTTTTAGGACCCTATTTTCAGTCATGAGGATTTTTCCCCTTCGACTAGGGTTTCTGCTCATATTCCACCCTTTCTCAATTCTTCCTCGTCGTTAGCGGAATCAGCCTTTCCACTTTCACGAGGTACTTTTTCGAAGCTTGTGCCTCTGAAAAGATTTTTAAATGTGCCTGAGGATCAGGATACTATTGGCATTGCTTCCATTAGAAGACCTAATGTCTTTGCACGAAAACCTAAAAGAAGGGGAAATATAAATACAAAGACCCATTCTCAGTGGAAGTTGAGGGAGATGTCCTGATGTGTCAAATCCCTAAGACCGCTTCCCTTTGTGACAAAGGGCTTCATAGGGTTGCAGGTTTTTTATTTGATATTTCTGATTGGGCTCTTAGAGATGCAACAACCCCTATTATTGTTAAGAAATGATCCTTGTCCCTTTAAATGTTTTTGGGTTAGGCAATGGACCCAAAAGAGACTATGACTAATGCAAAAAATGCTTGTGCTTATTTTTTGAAACTGAAACCTTCTTGGCGTGTTATAGCCTAGGACTCTAATGGTTTTTTAGGTGGTACATTGGCCGCTTGGAATCACTGGGAGGCATACCTAAAGGCCTTTATCACTGATGCTGGCATAATGGTGGAAGGTCATCTTCTTGGTTATGCGAAGGTGATCAAGATTCTCAATATTTATGCTCCATATAGCATAAGAATGGATTTTTGGGAAAGAATATTTCAGTTTGGTATATTGGATGATAGATCCCTCGTCGCAGCTGGTGACTTTAATCTTACTTTATCTTTGGATTAAGTTTGGGGTGTGGGAAAAATTGAATATCCTATCTCTGATTTCTTTAAGGAAAAAATGGAGGAGCAGAAATTGGTGGACATTGTGCCTAATGTATTGTGTCCAACTTGGTCTAATGGGAGATGTGGGTCCTCGGTTCTAGCCAAAAGATTAGAAATATTTATGTTAGTCGAGGACCTCTGTGAAGGTTTTGGAAAGTATAGAACGTGGTCTCATTCTCTAGGTTTTTCTGGTCATAAGGAGATTCTATTTAAAATAGATTTCGACAAAAGCTTGACAAAATACCCTTTTAAGTTTAACCCAATTTGGCTAGAAGATCAAAATTTATGTGCTTTGATCAAAGAGTAGTGGCTTTCCTTTTTAGAAGTTCACTATCCTTCTATTATGGGTAGTTTGTTGGTCGAATTAAATAAGCTAAAATTTGAAGTTCAAAATTGGGAGAGATTAAAAAACTTTGAAGCAAGCGAGGAGCTGGAGAAAATTGATGCAGAAATTCAGACCCTAACTTCTACTGTGGATGATATTTTTTTCTCTTTTGATAGGAAAGAGAGACTTCGGGCTCTAGAATCTAAACGATGAATCCTTATTAGAAAAAATGAAGATACTTTACACCAGAAAAGTAGGGCAATTTGGCTAAAGTCTGGTGATAATAACATGAACTTCTTTCATAATTGTGCAAACCAAAGAAGATTGTCAAATTTAGTTTGGGAAATTTTCTTTGATGAGGGGGTTGTTTGTCATGAGAAAAGATCCATCAGGAAGGCGGCTATGGATCATTTTAAATCTTTGTTCTCCTATCCTCAAGGGCACAATTTGATGGATCAAATGAATACTATTGGAAATTTTCCACAGTATTTTGAAGATGAGGAATGCCTTTGTGTGGATAGGTCGGTGACTATTACAGAGATTAAAAATATCTTGAATATGTTTGTGAAGGACAAAAGTCCAGGACGTGATGGCTGGACTGTCGAGTTTTACTGCCATTTTTTTAATCTTTTTGGGCATGAAATTACGAAGGCAGTGGAAGAGTCCGAGTCTTAAACAAATATTAGTGAGATGTTGAATTCAACCTACCTTACTCTCATTCCCAAAAAGGACCACCCAGATTCCTTCAGTGACTATCATCATGATTGCACTATGTAATCTTCTTTATAAACTTATCACAAAGATTATAGCAGAAAGATTGAAGTCTGTCCTGGGTAAGTTTGTTTCTGAGGAACAGTTTGCATTCTTTCCATATAGGTAAATCATCGATGTTGTGGGAGTTGTTCAAGAATGTTTACACTCAACTAAAGTTCATAAAAAGATTGTTTTTTTTTCTCAAGTTGGATTTAATAAAGGATTATGACCAAGTGGACTGGTCTTACCTGAGATTGATTCTGATCCAAACTAGTTTAACTCCTAGTATGGTGGAGTGGATTACGAGTGTGGTTACATCCACGAGATTTGTGGTGCTAATTAATGGTGTGCCAATTAAATTTTTCAAAAGAAACGAGGGAATTCGACAAGGTTGTCCCCTATCACCGTATCTGTTTATTTTAGTGATTGAAGGACTCAGTCTCCTCATTCACCAGGCTAAGACTCAAAATATTTTTTAGGGATTTAAGGTCTCTCTAAGGATTACAATTACTCATTTTCTATTTGTAGACGATGTAATCGTCATTGGCAGTGGTTCCCTTGAAGAGTGGAAGATATTATAGTATTTATTGTCGAGTTTTTGCAAAGCGTCAGGTTTGGAGATAAGCAAAAATAAATCTTTTCTCCTACACTCCAGTAAGGATTAGGATTTTACAGATTCCTTGATCTCTTTATTTCCTTATAAGTCTAGTTTTATTGAGAAAGGATTTGAGTATTTGGGATTTCTTTTAAATCCCAACAGTTATAGACCCAAATATTGGGAATGGTTATTGAAGAGTATAGTTTGAAAAATCAATGGGTGGTCTTGTCGCTACCTCTCACTGGGAGGACTGTTAATTCTAGTCTCTTCATTCCTCTAAGGTATCCATGTGTACTGGATGTCCTTATATTCTATTCCTTTGTTGATGTTATCAAATATCAGATCCAAGCTCTTCCATTTTCTTTGGGTAGGCAATTTGGCTTTCGAAAAATTTAATTTGGCTGCTTGGGAAAACTTGTCACTTCCTCGTGATTGTGGGGGTTGGGGAATTAAAAATTTGGATTTTTTCGACTCCTCCATATGTGCAAAATCTCTCTGGAGGTGTCTATTCAGTCATGGCATGTGGGGAAAACTTATAAAGGAAAATTATTCTAAGGGCCTAGACCCCATTTTTTGGCTTAGAAAAGATTTAGGATCTAAATCTCTTGTTTTGACCATTGGGAGCAGTTTGAACAAAATTCTTCCAATAATTACTAATTATTTGAGTTGGCAGGATGGTAGGGGTTTCCAATTCATTTGGTAAGTAACCCGATTTGTGGTATGGGGGGTAATTTCATACTTTCTTAGGAATTAGTGCGGGAGCTCCATCTTAAAAATATGGTGGTGTTGAAAGATGTTCATTAAAACATTGGTAATAATTTCTGGGCAGATTCCTCGGTTCTGGGGTTGTCGGGAAAGCTTGTTGAAGAATGGGACAGGTATATATCTTTCCTCAAGTATGGGAATGTTACTCTATTTGAAAATTCTGATAAACTGGTGTGGGATTTTAATAACCGAGATCGTCAGGTGATAATAAAGTTAGCATATAGGGCTATCATATCTATGAACATATCCATTGAAACCGACTAGTGGTTGAAGTGGTTGTGGAAAGAGTCTGCCCCTATAAAGATTAAATTATTTACTTAGATGAGCTTGAAAAATAAGACATCGACCTGGGAGGTTTAACAGGGATGGGGGTTCTTGGGTCTGGGAAGATGTCCTCTGTGTTTTTCAATGATTGATTCGGTTTCACATATGTTTGGTGATTGCCATTTTTCCTTGACATTTGGTTGTTAATGATGAATTATTTTAAGATCCAGTATAGTTGGGATGGTGCTACAATCATTGATAACTTACAAGTTTGGCATAAGAGAAAATATCACTACAATTATCTCCCATTGTTCGTGATGTGGGAGGTATGGAAAGAAAGGAACCTCTCCATGTTCTCCAATTATTTACAGAATCCTGATGTTATATATTTGAAGATACTCTCTTATTTTTCATAATGGAGCAAAGATTTTTCAGTTAAAAGACGAAGATGCCCCTCCTTCCCTTCTCTTTCTTGGGAGATTCCGGTGGGATTTTTCGATGGAGAAGCTTCAGATGGGTTATGTGGAGCTAGTCTAGTGATAAAGCTTGATAACCATAGAATGATTAAAGGATGGTTAAAGGCGGGCATAGGCACAAATACTTGTGCAAAAGTGATTGGCCTTTGGAGCTTAGTTTTATGTGCCAAATTTTGGGGGTTGAATCATTTACAGGTTTTGGGTTACTCCCAAGTTATCATCAATTGGCCCTCGGGTGAGGTACAAGTGAAATCTATGGAACTTAACCACTGGTTGGATAACACCAAAACTTTGATGAAATAATTCATGGGGTTAACTTTCAGCCATGTTCACAGGGAACTAAATGCTGAAGCAGATTCTCTTTATAAACTTGCACTAGGAGAAATGGATGGCAGGCTTCACTATTCTCTTATTTCTACGAACTCTGTTGTGAGATCAGGCCAACTGGTTCTCTTATAGCAGAACCATTGATCTTTAATTGTTATATGGGGATGATTGGTGATGATGTTCTTTTTTTGTGTTGAATTCACAGTTTATGGTGTTTCTTTGACAAACACTTTGTATTTTGTTGACATTGCCGAGATGGAAGTGTCTTACTGGTTATAGCAAGCTCAACTTTTGGCTTCAAAGATCTGTCTTTAGATCTCTGTTTTGAATGTAATTTTGACACAATTTTTTAAATATAAAGTTGTTCTTTATTCCTGAAAAAAAATTAATTATGTATTTAATATTATTAATTTTAATGTATGCTTGTTCAGATTTGAAGGTAAAAACATATCCTACAATTTGGACATATCGCCACTAGTGGAGAGTGTGAATTGTGAAAAAATAATGTGATAATGAAGTGTTAGTTAGTTATGATCTAATAAATTATGCAAATTTAAGAAATAAAAAACATATTTAAGAGCAATTTAACTATGATGTTCACTTTAATAAGACTAATCAATTAGAATATAATGTATGGTTTTTAAATGTAAATGGATTACCATTTATAATAAGGATCACAATAATAATTTATATTGTTTTTGACATACATAAAAATTATTAAATATAAATACTGAATTATAAAAAAAATTCAAAACATTTAGAATTTTTTTATTTCATCTAAATCTTAGTTGAAAATTAATAATTATTTCTATCTTAAAATTAAGATAACATTACAATCAAAATCCTCAAATTTTTTACCATAATTTTAACCCATATGTATGTTTGTGAGAATAATGTAAAATGTTGATAAATAAGTTCTTCCACATAAGGGTATTTTTGACCTACTTATCAACCATAACTGAGCCTTTTTTCAATTTGTGGCCAAAATATAGTTATTATTTAGGTAAAAATATTTAGGCAATTTTTGTGTTAAACTCTGGGTTAAAATAGAGTTTGGAGTATGTAAAGACTAAAAAAGTATGCTTTAAGATCTTGTATAATATAATATTAGTTAGTTTGTCACTTTTAAAAATATAGTTTGAAATTTTTATTTAATTGTATTTGAAATTTTTAAATATATGTTTTTATAATTGAAATTATGCCAAAATTTTGAAAAAAATATGTTTAAATGATGATTTTAAATATATTATATTTAGTTATAAAATAATGATACAAAATTGTTTTTATAAAAATAAAATATTTGTCCAAATCTTATTTCGTGTAAGATTGTAATCTTGATATATGCTCAAGGATGTAAAATTTTGGCGTGATCAACTAAAGACATATTCCTCAAGTCAAATAAGATCTTAGTCCTCAATTTTGTTAAGGTAGGTAAAAACATGACCTTAAACTTTATATTAATTAATGAACAATTTGTACTTTAACATAAAATCATTATATATAGTTGAGATAAATTATTTTGTACGTAAACACAAAAATATTAAATAGTATTAAAGGAAATCTATTTTAATTATATATATATATAAATTTTTTTCTTGTCAAATAAAAATATTTACAACTACATATCACCTTTACAATCTACTTCATTCTTACAATAATGTGCTTCAATACATGAACAAGCTAATAAACTAATCCTTTTTACCAAAACTTATAAGCTGAAAAGCAACCAAAACGGTCAAAACAACTAACACTTCCCATCCAAGTCTATGAGGTTTGTTTCTCCTTCATGTATCAAGATGCCTTCCAGAAATTCTTGAAACCTTAAGTGTCCAAAATTAAGAGTAATGGCACTTTTTGAGAGAGCATTATCCCTTAAGTTAAAAATCTTGGAAATGTGCCTAAAAGAGATTTGTCTGAAAGATCTTCTTAGATCTTGAACTTTCTGACACCAATGATTGAGAGACAACACCGGAAGATTAAATAAATCATTCATCCATTCAATTAAATCTTTGGAGTCTCCAGAAATTACTAATATCGGATATACCAATAAGAGCAACAAATTGAACAAAGCTAAATAAACTCACTAGCTCAGCTTTTGTATTGGATCCCTGACCACCTCCCATGCTTAGTGAAAAATAATGATCCTTGTCTAAAACAACTACCATACCACAGCCACAGTAGGAAAGGTTGGAAGCACCATAAAAAAAAAACATTCAGCACCAGAGACAGACAAAAGAGGTGGATAATACCTTTTGAGCTTCCTTTTGTTATTAGAATGCACAAAATATTCAAAGAGGTTAATACCCCTAATCCCACAAGTAAAACCATTGGGCATGATATCCTGAAAACCACAGAGACCAAGAGATAAATATAAGTAGCAGATTTTGAGGAATCAATATTATGAAACCATTCCGAAAAAAAAAGAAATCTCCAAATTATCAACACCCCAATCCAAGCTAAATCACAGAATGTCTTTAGCAACTTACCAGACCTGTTTGCAAAAGTAGCGGTTCACAAAAAGATGTAAGCTTGTTTCTTCATCACGTCTACAAAGGGAGCAGAATCTTAAACCTTGCCACCCCCTTTTCATGAGATTGTGCCAAGTAGGAGTCTTATCCTTAAGAGAGAGCCACCAGAAACATTTCAATTTTTGTGGTAAATTCTATTCCCACAAGTGTTTGTACCACCATCTTTGCTCAGTCTTACTCTCATTCCTGGTTATATAATCATAAGCCAACTTAGTTGTAATAGTCCCATTTTTTTGTTTTCTGGCCAAAACAAAATGTCATTTCCATATCTAAGCCTAACCCCAGCTTCTTTCAGAATTTCAATATAAAATTCCCACTGATTAGCTCATTTATCAGTAAAACCCATATCTATGATATATAACCCGTAACCCCCTTGTAAAACATACCATTTAGGTCTTTTCAGTAAATCCACGATCTTCATATTAATCCAAGTTAGGTGTTTAATAATTTCTTCAGGCAATAAGAACAATCTTTGTCTCCAACAAAAGGGTCAACACCAGTAATAACACTTTTACCATTTCCTATATATAACCTAAATTTATTAAGTATTAAAATAAATAAAATTGTTGATATAATATCTTTCTTAATAAATATAAAATATAAAATAAATAAATTATCAAATTTATGAAAACAAAAAATATATAAATATAAATAATGCATATATATAATATAAAAATACCATATGCATATGCATATATATAGACACCTTTATGAATTTTCTAAAAGTTTCAATTTTCCAAGGTACAAATATTATGATAGTAACTACGAAAAAAACAGTTCTACAAAAGTTGTTTACAAGGTCGTTTTGTTATAATGGGCCCTTCGCTCATATGCCCTCACTATATAGTAACATGTTGAAGAAATTGTAGCCACTTATCCTTCCTTAGAGCCCTCCATTCTAGCAATACTCTATGTGGGACAATGTTTGCATTCATTTAGAGAAAAGGATACGACATAATTGTTTAAGATGTTTATAAAGTTGTCATTTTGATCATTGATAAACATGCTTTTGAAAGATGTTTATGCAAATTTTTAAACAACTTAACAAGATGCTAGAATTGGTGTGATTAATGATGTTATGAAGGTGTTGAGTTCTCAATTAGTTCTAAGTTTTAAAATGTGGGGATCTCCTTCAAAATTTATAATGAGTCCGATATAGTAGACTTTACTTTTCATAAACCTCATTTAAGTTTGTTTGTTTGACAATTGTAAGTATTTGGTTAAGATCTATTAGTGCATGTTTTTATGAGTCATAACATTTTCATATCAAAACACATTATAGATTATAATTTATTTTAAATATGTTTTTCTTGTTTTACTTTGTTTATGTCCTGTGATTTGATTATTTCGATTAAAAAGATTTAATTTGTTGAAGGTTTTCATTGCAACTTCCTCATGATATTAAGGATGAAGAATAGCCATGTCATCATGAGCCCCATGTGAATTCAAGAATGCAATAGTGGCAGATATGAAAGTATTTTTGTGAATGTGTGATCACCTAACCATATACATGATATGAAAATGAATAATATACATAAATGATAATATCAAAATCAGTGTGTGTGTGTGTGTCAACAAGCAATATCCATAGAAACAATTAATGTACATGTCAACCATTTATGGGCTTGCGAATAGAGATAAAGGTATTAATGGTACCTCTAACATGTACGAATGTAGCTACACATTGACTGAGATCTATAGGATTTGAGTGCATTGATAAGATCATTTCTATAGGATTAGTATCTAGTGTATTGGGTGGATTGGAGGGTGTAGTAACTGGTGTAGTAGGTGGATCAATTGGTGCAGCAATGGATGGAGAAATATGAGTAGTAGGAGTATTTGGTGTCATTGATGGAGGAGGATATGGCACAATTGGAGGAGGAGGAGGAGGTTCATCCTTAAATGTCTTATCATATGAAGACAAAAAGATGAAGAAGATGGATGAGTATGTCTCACAACTCATCACTCCTCAATCCTCATCCTCTAGACTAGGAATGAGATACTGAGAATATGATGCATCAATAATGTCATACAGGAAGGAAGGATAGCAAATATTTCCACGAGTTTAAGATATTGCATGTTCACTCTAGGTGAAACTAGTTTCACTTTGAAGCTAGTAATGAAATTATATAGTTGAAACATAATTGTGTGACAAAATCGAAGATCCATCCTGTGGCACCCTCCAAGTTTGGAGTCTTGAGGATTCTCGTTGTCTTTAATCATTTGTACAGCATGATAGGGAGGAGGTCCCTTGCCAACATATGAGTTAATATAGTAGAAAAAATCATTTAATCAATACATTCCCATTAAATAATAAGATAATTATGCAATTATAATAATGAAAACATCACAATAATATTAACTCCCTAGACTAGTGGCTTGGCTAGATAAATAAGATAATCTAACACCTTCACTACCTAACATAGTAATGACATATGAATCAACCACTTTACATGGGTACTTCATTGGCCCTTATTTGGAAAAATATACCCCCACATGTACATACACGCATTAGTCATTGGCATAGGAGGCTTGTAGTAAAATGACAACCAAGTGACCAATGACCTCTCAAAACTTAAACAAATAAATTTGAAGCAAACAGGAAGGAAATTTATTTCGTCATTGGTATATCTAGGAGGGGGAAGGATTTTACCCAATTCCCAAGTTACTACCTAAAGTTGTAAGAAGGGGCCAATTGTATGTAAGCCATGACATATTGACCCTAGTGACTTCTAAGTTATTGAGTAAAGTTATGCTTATAATATTTTAGATCCAAGGAGGTCAATGTTTGTGCCTTATCATATCAACACTAGCACAACATAACATTCATGGGAAGTTGAAGTTGTCCTATCATGGATTATGTATATAGTACTTTTCAGTGATCCAGATTGATCATGTAGTCCCTTATTTGTATAGCACATTTTTTATTACTCTAGATCAATGTTGTAGCATTTGGAGGGGTGTCAACACTTTCCATTTTCTTCTAGCTATTTTGATTATTTTTTGAGAGGTTTTTGGTCACTTTTTGGTCATTTAACCATCACCCCGTTAACGCAATGACATATGTGTGTATGCACATATGGGGATAGACGTTGCCTAAGAGGGGCCAATCAAAACACCCATGTAGGAAGTGGGTGATAATGTTATTAATATGTTAGGTAGTGAATATGATTATGTCATCGATATTTTACATTATTTGTATGCAAGGATGGACTTACAAATTGTTAGAATATCCTGCCTACTCCAACCAATCCCTTAGACAAGAGAAGTAATAGTATTGTGATGTTTTAATTATTCTAGTTGAATAATTTGTCTTCTTTAATGCGCATGTTATTGATATAAGATTTTCTTTAAACTATCTAATTTTTGTCTGCCAAGGAAAATTTTAAGGATCCTTAATTTTTGTAAAGTGTAAAAACCTTGGCAAATCTTACTAACATTAAATTTCCAACCATAAAATGTTTGATGATATTTTTCTAAAATTATTCAAATCTCGAAGGATTTTATATAGTTTCTGGACAATTTTGGCTATGATTAGAGTAAAATATTTTTATCTTGTGGAATTTGGGTGAATCATTTTAGAAAAAATGGAAACAATTGGTAAATCTTTTTTTTTGGAAAAAACATCGACATCCATCCCATGGATAAACCTTGGCAAATCTTACTAACATTAAATTTCCAACCATAAAATGTTGGATGATTTTTTTCTAAAATTATTCAAATACTGAAGGATTTTATATAGTTTCTGGACAATTTTGCCTATCCTTAGAGTAAAATATTTTTATCTTGTGGAATTTGGGTGAATCATTTTAGAAAAAATGGAAACAATTGGTAAATATTTTTTTTGGAAAAAACATTGACAGCTATCCCATGGGATAAATTCTACCCCTAATTTTTTTCATGTTGCCTACTATTTTGTAGATATTGGTGTGTACGTTGGTGAGAGTCTCCCTCCCCAACTTCATGTAGATATGGTGGAGGTTGATGAGTCACCTCAAGAGTGCAGACCTAAATGGTATTGTTGATGCTTGAAATAGCATCAAGGGTTGATTTCACAAAGTGTAATGAAATTGTGGAAAAAAATAAATTTTATCTTTGGTTATGTACACAAAGATGTTTTGAAGTATTGTTCTTCCTGTTCTTTTTGTACACTCTCATATTTTTGTGATCAAATAAAGGGGGGCATCTACAAGAAAATATGAGTACTAATGAAGATCACTATGTATTTTTTTATGATTGAAGTGGTTGTGATGATTTCCTAGAAAAATAAAACTTTGAGGATCTTTTGTCCTCATGATGTGCTCAGTTTTGTTAATGAATGCATGTATGTTGTTCCATGCAATTGCAAAAAAAAGTGTGAAATTGAGAGAAAAAAAAATTGGTTTTTGCACTAATGGAATACCACATATATATTGCATCGATATACTTGTCTACACATATGTTATGCGTCAAAGTCATGAATGTAAATTTTTCAATCTCTTCTCATAGAAAAGGAGTTTTGCACTACTGTTATTCATTTGACCACTTTACACTATGTGAATCAAGTCCTAACTCTCATCTTACAATAGCATTGAGCTCTCATACCTTGTGCTCTATTGCATTCATAAATAGTAAATGGATTATGTTTTGAAGATTGGTTATGTTACTATAATAACACAAAATCTAAATGTTTGAATGTGTTGTGAAGGTTGTGGTTATGATTGTTTAGGGTGTGAGGCTTCAGGATTGTAATCTTGTACTCATTCGAGGAATTGAAGCTTTCTATGGTTATGAATATGAGTTTAAAAGAAAAAATTGAAATATTATACACCCATATTACATATATACTTGTTCTTCATTTTGATTGCAGCATTTGAATAAGTATGATGACTTAGAGATGAGTTGAAAGTGGTAGCTCTGAATGTGGTTAAATGGGTAGTTGTTATCCGCCAAAACGGCACCTCTCCGTCCGAGTACCGACATTCCTTATGTTGGCACACAAAAGGACATCTATGGATTGAGGTTTGCCCAGGATACTATTGATGAGCTGCTTAGAATACATTCCCCTTATACCTAGCTGCTTACTTTGCCATTATTTTGACATGTTGAGTTGTATTTGCGACTCTCCTGTTATACAACTTGCGAGTCATTCGCGAGTCCTGCTTGATGCAAGTCGCAAATCTTTGTATTTGCGGGTTGCTCTTATGAAGAGTCGCGAATCATTCGCGGGTTGTTCTATTGCATACCCGCGAATGGATCCCTTAACAGTTAAACATTAAAACACGCATTGCCTTGAGATTAGTTAAGTGTTGTTTCCTTAATCCCCTTAACTACCTCAACCTCCGAAACTGCCTTATTTCATCCATATAAATACAGGCCTTGGGGAGGGTGTTTGATATAGAGACTTGGAGAGCAAAGTTATGCTGGTGGATTGCATACAGATTCCTTTGGAGTAGTGAACTCAGAATCCTTTGGTTGCAGAGGAGTCCTTGTCAGACGCTGGGTTGTAACCTTAACTCTTTCCATTATTGATTAATAAAAGAGATTACTTCTTCCATATTTGTCTCATATATCATGGTGGATAAATGTTTATGTATCTGCATTTTATATATGATTTGTCTAACCTCTTTATATATATATGAAGTATCTTGTATCTGGAAGAGTGTTTCTTGATAGGTGAAAGAGTGGAGCAATTCTGAAGATTCTGGAAGTGGAACAGAGAAGAAGATAGCAAGGATCGACCTTCGTTTATCAAGTAAGTCCTCCTACCTTCCTATTTCCTATTCTGTACTTTTAGAATCAATTGTCTGCAAGTATTTGAGTACGTTGGTAACCCCAGACCTAAGGTTATTTAGGTGTATATTCCTTTACAACAGTATTTGTTGTGCATATTATTTTAACTAAAAGTGTGGTGCAGAAATATCATGTTGATTGTTTTAGAACAAAGAGAATTATGGTATGGTGGCAATCTTGAACACTCTAGTATTAATTGTAAGAGAGCTATACAATTCGATTATGATTTGAATATCTTTATAATTTTCTTTATCCAAGAATGATTATCCAGATGTCATTTCCCTATATATTCTTCCTGTATGTGACTAATATTTCCATGTTAAAATACTTGATGCATGATAACACTTTTCCCAGCCAATAAACTAGCTTGTTTTCCTTGGCTCACCTTAAATTATTTTCTACCCTACAACAGAAATGTTCGTGATAATGAATGCATGTTGATTTTGTTAGTTAACAAAGAGAAATGATTCGTTGGATACATCTATTGTACATTTCTGTTACAAATGTTGGAGTAATTTATGCACACTAGTTAATTTATTTAAAAGAATGAGGAACATGCAACAAATATCATAACTTTATTTTGGTACTTTCATTGGATATCATGTGCATAAGTTAAATATTTTATTGGCTTTAAGGTCATGAGTTTTCACAACCGGGGATCCAAAAGATCTGGTAGGAGTAGACGTCATAGGGACTAATATGTTTGGCAAGACAAGTGAAGGAAGAGAGTGAGGTTCTATGTTCACTTTGATGTCATTTCTAATGAATTTTCTTAGCTATCCCAAATATACCTTCTATTTCTAGGAGATCCTCCTATACAACCCCCTTTTCATCAACCTCAATCTGAATAATAGCCTCACCAAAGTATAGGTTAGATGCCACTAGAACCCCCTCTACATAATGATGCATGGTATTTCAAAACCCCTTCTCCTTGGTACCATGTGGCTAGTTGAGGATCCCATATCCTAAAGCATTCAATTGATCCATTAGTTAGTTCATCCTCCTCTAGGATTAAATCTAAAACAACAAAAGTTATAGTTGGCCCTAAGATGCTCCAAGACCCTGAGCACCCATCTCACAAATTGCACCATCCTGAAAAAACCAAAGGGAAAGAAGTAATGAGATTGATGAAAGATGAAGTGGTTGGAGTTAGTGGGCGTGGTTGTGCAAATGACCAACGACCCTCGACCTTGCCAAAATTTTATATTGAGGACCGTCACCCAAGAAATTTATGATTTATGATTTTCAAATAAATGTTGTTGTGGTTTAATTAAACATGTGAAATCAGACAGTTTTGGACAAACCTGGTTTTGTGGATGATTCTTTATATGTTCATGTTTTGTGAATATAAATATGGAAGCCCACCTTGGTTTATTGTCAAACTTAAGATTTGTTCTCAGGACATACAACTTGGGACTTACAACTTGGGACTTGATGATGTTCTTTATATTTTCAAATGTGGTGTTGACATGACACCAATTTTCAATTGATGAGGATGTTTTGTTTACTTGGAAATCCATCAAACATTTTAGAGATATGTTATTTTACATGTATTTTTTCATATTGGCTTAATGTTTATATAAACATATATTCATATTCTTTGATGTTACATCTACATATGGGTATTATGATATTGAGAAATGATTATGAATGGTTATGGTTACTTCAATTATAATGATGCAGAGGTATGGCATGTGCTTGTTTCATGACAAATGGTGTGGGAATCACAAGGATTTTATTGTTAGATCCTCAATAATTCATCCCCCTAAGAGACATATGAAAAGGAAAGGAGGGCCCCCTTGTTTGAACATGCTTGACAATTGTGTATTCAAACCTATCTATTCGGTTGTGTTGTTCCTTGCGTGCTTGAGGTTGTTGTTGTGTAGTGATTATTTTGATGGCCACTTGTCATTAGTTAGTTATGCATTTTGAACTAACTCTGGGATTATGAGTCACAAACCGTTTTAGTGGTAGACTATATAACGGCATTAAGCAACAAGGAGCGAGGTTCCAATTATTACACGTTTTATGACATGTTGTGAGCTATTTTCTTATTCGTTATCATTATTTTTTTATTTTCACTAAAGTGTTAGAGTTTAATTTTTTTGTTGACAGTAGGAGTTCTGGTTAAATGATAGAAATGGGAGGCTAATGGAAGATGTTATATGTTTGAGGTATATTATATGAGTTTTCTATTGATGTTTAGATCTATCTATTTTCCACTAGCTTGTCAAATTGGTTGCCTGAATGTAGAGAATAATACTACCTTACAAAAAGTATTCACTAGGCCTATTGCATCTTTGGGTGTTTCCATGAAGATGGGTAACACTTTTTGGCAAGAAGAGGGAGTGGGAATGGCAAAAAATGAGCTCATTCGAGCTTTTATTAATCCCTTAGTTGATCTTTTGAAAGCTTAATCGAGGGCTTAACAAAGCGCTTAATCGAGTTATTTTCATAAGCTTGATTTAGGGTTGAAAAACTCTCTATTGAGTTAGATAGCTCGATCAAGGGTTTTCTTAACCCTTGATCTAACTTTTTAAAAAGCTCAATGTAGCTTTTAAAAGCTGGGTCTAGTTTTTTAAAAATCTAGATTGAGTTTTTTAAAAACCTAGATCGATCTTTTTAAAAAGCTAGATCAATGTTTTAAATTTTAGATCGAGATTTTAAAAGATAAAACGAGGTTTGAATCTTGATCAATCTCCTTAACTTGAAATAACCCGCACACTTTTTTTCCAAATTTTTATTTCACAAGAGATCGATCGAGCTTTTGGTTTAACCACATTTAGACCCTCAATCGAGATATTTAAAAATTCGCCCAAAACCTCGATAGAGGGTTTTTAACACCTTGATTGAGCTATTAATTCGATCGAGAGCTTTTAAAAACAAGGTTTTATCTCTCTTTTATGTAATTTTAATTTTACTTCTCTCGTGACCTTGCCTAAAATCTATCCTAGAATGCACCTTAGGTGGTGTACTTGATACCAATATATTCATCAATGAATCATCTATCCATTAGCATATAATTTATGGGTTTCTAAGTTCATATGATTTTTTTTTAATTTGTTTTTCACACTTACACTTACAAAACCATGTCCACAACTTCGAATCGACGCAAAGAAAAATCAATAACATAAAAAGCACACAACCAAAAACTTTCAAAAAATATATATGCCTTAGATTAACGTGCACTATTCAAAAGGGTATTTTTTTATTTTTATTTTTATTTTTGACCCAATGGAAAAAAAAATTATGTGCACACACATGTACAAAAAACAATTAAAAAATTCAACTGTTAGTTTCGAAAATTAATAAAAAATATATTTTCCAACATAAATTTAAAAAAGATATGTGTGCCCTAGTGCATTTTGTGTCGATTATGTCCATATTTTTTTTCAAAAATTATACATTTATCACAAAATTGTTTTACGTGCACACAAACCACTTGTTAACTTTTCCTGGAATTTACAAGAACAAACATGTAATTAAATACAATTTTAACATATTAAATAATATTCTTACTCTTTTTAAAAAATATAAGTATAAGTACAACATAATTCCCTACAATTTATTTTTTTGTTACGTGTCAAAATTCACAAGGCATATATGAGTTTTGAGGGCTTTGATTTAATAAATGAGTAAAAATTCAAATTTTCATCATCACTTTTGGCCAAAAAGTATCATCCATCTTCATGGATTCACCCCTTTGTCAATATTGATTTTCACTATTTGTCATTTACATGATAACCAAGCGGTTTTGGAAACTCTAGTCCTATGTTCTAGAATAGTTTATGTTCCAAGCATTCACATAATCCTGAAGGAACATTGTGATTGTACTCTACTGTATAGATGAAAACAATGATCCTTAATGAGAAATAAGTTTTCTTCACTGTTCATATTTTTTTTATGTCTTGTTTTTATATATCTCCATCATATTTTATTTTACATTTAGTTAATATTTCTTCAGTATTTTATGTTGTAAGTTTTGTTTAAAAAGGTCATAAAAATGTTAAATGAGTTATTCAGATGGGTTATAGTGATATAGTTATTTCTGGTTATTTGATGTTCTAGTTCTAGTTCGGTTGTCATTTGAAGCCACTCACTAGTTGGTAGGCATACCATAGATAGAGGGATCATGTTTAAAGTAATGATGTGGTGTAATGTATTGTTAAGTGTTTGTGGTTATGTTATGGTTATTTTGGTTTGCTAGTTTAATGTGTTTATGATTTAAGTATTTACCCTATTTTTATATTTTGTCTTGTTGACTTACGTTCTCACACCTGACATAATGAAGGTGTTGAGCACACATTATGTTTGGATATAAAATTAGGTTTACATTCTTATTTCTTCTTGGTTTGTCCTATTGAGAGGCTGAAAAGTTGGCATGACAACATTCAATCTCCCACCTCAACATTTTTTTATGACCATACTAGGGATTTCTCAATAATATTCTACTCATATGGAAAATTTTCCTTAGAGCATATAATTGATTCTAAGTTTATTTTTTACTTTATTTCGATTTGTTGTTCTATTTTTTGTAGCTTTATCTGCTTCCTTTAGTTTTACTATTTTGTTCCATGCTTAAATGCTTAAGTTAAATGACTAAGCCACTTCCTTTACAGCCTGATCATTTGTGTCAAGGAGGCTTTGTAGGGTCGTTGTTGGTACATGTTGTTCAGACATTTGAAGAGACCTTTAATGAGCTTCATATATTAACCTTCTCTATCTTATTAGCCCAATTTTGGTATGATAGGATATCCCCATTGCAACAAGTAGATTAATCTCATTGTTTATTTTAGTATGTTTCTTTTTTCTTACTTCATAAAAGACTTCAATGTGATTACACTTGTCCCCTTATGAATTTACTGTCTATATGGAAACCAGAGCTCCCACCAGGATTTCTTAATCAAACCAGTGTCACTTCAAGCATTTTCAACTTCATATTGGACTCAACACAAACTAGGGAATAGTTTAAAAATTCTTGGGAATCCATATAACAAGAAATCATTTCAAAATAACTATGGGAGTTGGATGCTAATAAATCTAGGGACCCTCCTTGTGCACCATAGTGTTCCATGTTTGATTACCCTCGACAATCTCTTTGTATAAGAGTACAATCTCTTGAATTTGAATCATTGCCAAAAGTTAGGAGAGGAAAAAAAAGTTGCATAGCTTACATAAAAATTTTGATTCAATCTTTTTTGGATTGGGGAGGAAAATCATCCTTTGATTCTAACCCATCTCTTATGACTCCACCTTCTTTCAATAGAAAAATGAAATCATCTGCAACAACCTCCAACTCAATTAGAAGCATGTGCAGTTGGTGTATTCATACTACTTCAACCACAAATCCGAGTAAAGTTATTCAGAAATATGGACTCTTCCAATATGAGGAGGATGTTAACAATACCCTGTGGCACATTTAGTCACCCGTTGATCTTGCTCTGTCAACCATTTTTGTTAAATATTTAAGACTACTTTCTTATATTCTCATCCAACGAAACATGCATAGTTGAAAAACATCTGAATGTGTTTTCTAAGATTATCATAACATAGGGGGAAATAAAAATGACATATGCATGTGTTTGATTTTGAATTCCATGGAGGGTAAAGCCGCAACAAACATTTTTTATCTACCCCTAAGTCTTTTTCAAATTGGAATAGATTGTGCTATTATTTCAAGTCCACCTATGGGAAACGACAAATCCTAATTGATTGATTGACATATTACAACAATCTGAAATATGAACCCGACGAGATGATAAAATCCTTTAATTTTTTATTCACTAATCTCTACAACCAAATCCATGAGCTCATCCAATCTCACAATTAAGTAGCCTTGATCCATTATTACAATACTCTACCCCCCTCTTACTGCAGTCATTTAGAGGAAAAAGGAACTAATGATCTAGCTTGGATTGATTGGTCTAGGAAAAAATTTAGGGCCAAGAACAACTCTGAGTTTCCTTGTAGGCTTGAGCTGTGTCTCACCTTTTGTTTGGGACTGCCACCGATTGTATTTTCCTTCTTCACATGGCTGTGAAGGGATTGTTTTGGCTGCTGGTATGTAGTGGTTGGTCTTCGGACTGTGCTGGCTTGGCCGATCTGTTGATGGCCTGATAAACCCAGCGGTGTTGGTTTGGCTGTTTGGTGTCCCCTTGGCTATGTGTAAGCCTGCAATTGACCCTTAGTCCTTGAGGAATCATGCCACTTTAGGGCCAAGAACAACTCTGATTTTCCTTGTAGGCTTGAGCTGTGTCTCACCTTTTGTTTGGGACTGCCACCGATTGTCTTTTCCTTCTTCACGGGGCTGTGAAGGGATTGTTTTGGCTGCTGGTATGTAGTGGTTGGTCTTCGGATTGTGCTGGCTTGGCTGATCTGTTGATGGACTGATAAACCCAGCGGTGTTGGTTTGGATGTTTGGTGTCCCCTTGGCTATGTGTAAGCCTGCAATTGACCCTTAGTCCTTGAGGAATCATGCCCAGCTCGGGGGTGGCATCGTTGCTGAGAGATTGATGAGCACATTGTCCTATGGTTGGGTGGAACGTTGCAGCGACGTAGCTGGTTGCGGGGCAAGTTCTTCATCAAAAGATAAGTGCTGTTGTTACTTCATCTCTGCAATTATATTGATGTTTAATGAATCATGATGAACATGGGGATGCTGGAATGTATATGTTTGCTTCCGCTGTATGATTAAAGAATTATGCATCTGTGTATGCTTGTATGTTTATGCATCTTCGCATGCATTATGTTTAAGCTTTGTAATTTCAGCATTGATCTCTTCTGTTCAAGTTCATGGGGTTGTTTACCCCATAAGCTTGGTGTGGTTGCGTCCTCTTCGCCGGTTCGAGGGATGGGGACGTGACCGAATGGTATCAGAGCTAAGGTTGCAACAATGGGCCTCTATGGGCCAAGATGGAGCAACTGACAGAGGGTGGAATTACCTTCTGCCCAGCAGGGATCAGTAATGGATGACAACAAACTTCCAAAATATTGCCTAAGTGTTGACAGTCGGGCCACTAGTGATAAGACTTCCGTCGTTGCGGAAGATCAAACCGCCAAGTCTTTCGACGGGGAAAGAAAATTGCGGAAATTTTCTAAGTGTTTTGACGTCCATCGGAAGAGAAAATGGTTTGACAGTCCGACGTTGTGGAAGAGAAAATGGTTTGACAGTCCGACGTTGCGGAAGAGAAAGCGATTTCCAGTCCGCCGTTGTGGAAGCCAAAGTCATTTGGCTTCCGATGTGAAAGAATTTCCGATGTTGCAAAAGAGTTGGAAATCTCCCGTCCGCCGTAGCGGAAGAGCTTCCAATCGAAAGAAGCTCAGGTTGGTGTTCCGCCGTTGTGGAAGCCAAAGGAACAAGTCTTCCAATGAGAAAATATTGCCGCCAGAAGAAGATAAGGCTCTGCGTGCCGTCGTTGCGGATGGAGAAACGATTCGACGCTCGACGGAAAGTCATCCGATTGCCGGCAGTGCAGAAGAAAATCGCGGAAATTTTCTAAGTGTCCGCTGCTGATCGGAAGAAGTTTGTCTTTGGTGAGCCACCATTGCGGAAGCCAAACTCATTTGGCTTCCGATGTGGAAGAACTGTCGATGCCGCAAGTTGAAAAATTTTCTAAGTAAACGGTCACCAATCGGAAGAGAAAGTGGTTTGTGAAGGGATTCAGCCGCAGATTCTGTGGAAGTGAAAAGCTCTAAAGCTTCTGATGATAAAGACCGCCGACGCCGGAACAGTTTGGAGAAAGCCGCGAAAATTGCCTAAGTGTCCGCCGATGCGGAAGAAGAAAGTGTTTCGCATCCGCCGTTGCAGAAGAAGAAAGTGTTTCGCATCCGCCGTTGCAGAAGAAGAAGCAACTAAGCATCCGAAGAAAAGTGGTCCGACCGCCAACAGGTGCTATGTTCTGCGGAAAGAAGAAAGAGAAAGACAAATTTTGAAAAATTTGTCTAAGTATGAAATCGTCGACGGAAAAAGGGGAATGATTGCCGCTGTTGCAGAAGAGAAAAGCGGTAAGTCATCCGACGAAGAAAGACTGCCGCCGGAAGAAGATAAGGTTCCGCGTGCCGTCGTTGCGGATGGAGGAACCATTAGGCGTCCGCCGTTGCAGATGGAGAAAGGATTTGGCGTCCACTGTTGTGGATGGAGAAACAACTTCCCAGCCGACGGGTAAGGCCTCCTACGTAAAGAAAGAAAGTTGAAAAAATTTCTAAGGAAAAAAGTCAGTTCACTCATCGGAGGTAAAAGCGTTTCATGTTCCGCCGTTGCGGAAGCCAAAGTCATTTGGCTTCTGATGTAGAAAGGCTGCCGACGCCGTTGCGGAAGGGGAAAGCCTTCCGAGAGCCACCATTGTGGAAGGGGAAAGCCTTCCGAGAGCCGCCGTTGCGGAAGGATTAGTGGTTTGAGACCCGATTCTGCACAAAGAGAATTGAGTTTTTCAAAGGGGATTTCTCAGTGGTTTTCAGTGGGATCTCCAACAGATTTCGACTGCTTTCCAGTGGGATTTTCAGCTGTTCTCAGTGGTTTACAGGTGGCTGAACTTCGCTGAAGATGGCACCCAGTCCAAAATGTAGTGGTGTAATAAAAATGCAAAGATTTGGTGAAATCCCTCATTCTTAGAAGTGGTGTGGTTTTTACACCCGAGGTTGGAATGACGCATGTGAATAGGCGTTGGAAAGCTTATCCAGCAAGGAGCAAGGATAAGTGACCAGAATCTGAGCATGAAGCAGCCAAGTGCTAATGATGGCCGCTGTTATCAAATGGATAAATCTAGACAGTTGCATGCCTAGGGGCAGCAGGACTATGAAGTCAACCAGCTGCTGTGTGAAAAAGGAATTCCATGAGAAGATGAGGGATTTGAAAGGGAAGTTTTCATTAGACCCTATCTTGCTGATTATAACTACATTTCCTAAGTTTATGCTTGAAATGCATGAGGATATGTATTGCATGCATAGGATATTGCATGATTGGTAATAATATTGGAAATTATATATTTATAATGAACCACTAATGATAATCATTACTTTGATGTTGGCATTAGTGGCAAAACCAACGATGACATGGACCTAGCTGAATGTGTTGCTGATGCTGATGAATGTGACCAGAAACCCTATGAAGAAAGGGATAAGGCAACGAGTCCATAACAAAATTTGGTGAGCAATTCTATAATCTCCTGCAAAGGACCAACCAAATTGGTCATGTCCAAGGTGTAAGTAGAACCCATGCAGGTAAGAATTTGCTTATGAAAAATTCCATGGATTGGTACAGGTAAGAGACCTCATACCATGTGGATGTTTGAATATAGAAAGGTGTCATGCCTATATATGTTGATGATATTGATTGTAATAATGCATCCTATGTGAAGTAGACATGGCTAGGCCATGGTATGTTGAATGTATTGAGATGAGTGCATGAGATATTGTGAATAACTAATGGCTGAAATGATGAATTGATGATGATTCTGGAGCTGTTTCAAAGGCTGTTATGAATGCAGGATAGTCATGATCAATTAGCTACCAGAAATGCTCTATGGGAGAGCAAGGTGGTATGAATGATACGCATGTGAAGTAAGGAGTATCTAAACATTTAATTTAATTGCATGAATGATATGACTATACCTTGCAATGCTAGTACGATAATGATTGCATGAAGTAAATGCGCTTTTATAATATTGATGTGACTAACAGCTGGAAGTATTTGAATTTTATAAATTCTGAAAATGCTTCAGCGATGGTTGTAGCAATGAAAAGGTTATATGCATCCAGACTTACCAAGTGTTGGTTGATTGAAGCTCATGTTTCAGGTAGATTAATTCAAGAATGGCATTGAGAGGTAAGGCCCTGACCAATGCCAGAATCTACCATGTGAAAGAGCTTGTTAAATTTGAATTTTGAATTTCAAATTTAAGAAATTGTTGACAACTACTAGTCACTATTGGCTTGCATAAGCTTGTGTTTGGATGTTTGAAGCTTATGTTTCAGATAGATTATTTCGAGCATGGCAGTGAGAGGTAAGATCCTGACCAATGCCATAATCTACCATATGATATGCATAATAGGTTGTTAAAATTCGAATTGTGAATTTCGGATTTGAGAAATTGCTGACAACCACTAGCCACTGTTGGCTTGCATAAGATTGTGTTTGGTTGATTGAAACTCATGTTTCAAGTAGATTATTCGAGCATGGCATTGAGAGGTAAGACCCTGACCAATGCCAGAATCTACCATTTATGAGAAGAAGTCTCGTGGTTGTGAAAATAGTTGATGTGCATAATAGTTGGATTGTTAAATTTGAATTGTGAATTTCGAATTTAAAGGAATTGCTGACGACTACTAATCACTGTTGGCTTGTGTAAGATTGTGTCAAGAGGGACGCATGGTAAGTGGGTATTCATGTTATGATAGTAAGCATAAAATTGTAATGGGCATAGTAGTGCTGCTTACAAGAAACCCACAATTAAACAAGTCAATTTCTGTAGTCGACATAATTGCAAATTCTTATTGAATTTGATTACCAAAGTCATTGCTTGGTTATGGAACGATCAATTGGATTGTATTATCAGGTGATGATTGACTGTTTGGCTATTTGATGAATGTGTCAGGAATACACACCGCAGGAAGATCATGTGTGATGACCTGCAAGAGCCAAACTTCATGGGAAGGTTTTCCCTTGGAAATGGGTTTCAGGTGAAACGCCATTGGACATTTTGGAAATGTCTCATCTGCACTGCATGTTCGGTAGTAACATGAGTGAGATGGTATAAAGTATTTCGGTAAGACATGTGTGAATATGAAATATAAAAAGGAGTCGGGAGGGCTAACTGAGGTACTATTAAATCAGGGTAGAAGCCTCCATTCCTCCTTAACAAAGGCATACTGCGACGGCAAATGGATAAGTGTTCTGTGACCCTTGCTATGAATATGCATGTTTAATTATTAAATTCCATATGTAGAACATGTTTTGATTAAATATCCATTATGACCGATTGTTTGAGTATGCATAGGGCCTGCATGGCACACACCGGGAATGGGTGCACACTTTTCCGATGTTGAGTCATGAAAGGGTTGTCGATATTTATTACACTCTAGGGAGTGGACGCACTCCTGGTGTCTCAATACTTAATAGTGATTGATGGAAAAATGTAATTACAGTTTTTGAGCAATAACGCTGATGAGTTTGCTTATATTGCTTGTGTTGTTTGTGTTGACAGGCTAAAGGTAAATGGTAAATGGTTGTTGTGAGGGGTTGCGGAGTAAGGGTTATTGTTGATATAAGTGTGCGTTGATATAAGTGAATGGTTGGTATAAGTGTATGTGTCATTGTTGACATAAGTGTATGATGGGATGTGATATGCCTAAGGATCCATAGTAGATCCTAGACCTGGAAATGGTCATGATAAAGTTCCAAACCTAGTTGACATGGTTATGTACTGGCTGGACATTAATTATTTGATGTTGTGGAACAACCGGCATGCTGACCTAACATCTAAGTCCATAGGCGATCCCAAGGCTTGCAAAGCGAAGCAGGATCCTGTGGACGAAGGAGGAAACGCACAATACAGATAAGTATTGGATTATTTTGCTTATGAAAATACATGTGTATATGATTTGGTTATGATGTTTTAAGCTCTTGTTCTAGAGATAAAACTGATGTGAATCAACTAAACATGTGAATTTATTCAATGTTTGGATATAGGTATCGCTGGGAGCGAGGACCATGAGAGCATCCTAGGGGTGCATGCAGATATGTGACTGTCCTGGAAAGCTCGGAATGAGCGGTAATGAAAAAGGTGCTAGTAAGACGGGGGAGTCCTAGCAGCCGAGACAAACCATGTGGAGAGACTCCATGGTTTAGAGGTCTGGAATAGACCAAATACACTAAGTGCCATGACCAAGAGAGATTGGTCCAGCATTCACGGTGAAGTGAAAGAGGCTGAGAGCATGAAAATCCACTGCGGTGTTGTGGGTTCTGGGATGGAACAAAACAAAGAGGGGAAAAACTCTTACTGCTCTCTCTTGCTTTTTGATTACATATATATATGTTTATGCATTGTGAAAACAAAGGATTGTTGAATGCTTGTACGATTGAGAATGAAATGTGTGTATTTGCTTAAGTAAAATTGTGAATGTTGGATTAGTTAATTCCCTGCCCAGGAATGGACATGAATGAGCTCATGTGCCTGTTGGGAAGGCATGAAAAATATGAAAGCCTCATTGATGAGACTTGGACTATCATGCCAATTGGGTAATTAACTGACTGATTTTAATGTCTATGTTATGCTTGGTCTAATAGGATTTCAATGGTGCATTTCATAGGTGAGAAAAGTGAAACCAGGTGGTGCACATTGATCATGGCAGCAAATCAAAAGTTATTGGACTTAGCTGGAAGTCTCCTTCAAGTGATTGCCAAGACCCAAGAGAACCTTGGGGAGATGCTCAAGTTACAGAAAAGGCAGAGTGAAATGAACCCCCAGATTTTGCAAGACTCTATTGGTTTGCAAAGGGAGGTGAAAATCCTTCTGGGAGCAATCGGCAAAGGAAAGGAAGGTGGATCAGCAATGGGACAATTGTCCAAGCGACCCGATAAGAAACGGTCCAGGCATGAAGACTCAAAGGAAATTGAGCAGGTAAAGATGAAGTAGCCAGTGAGATGCTGGAGATGCGGAGGACATCATTTACGTCAGGACTGCCCAATGAGGGAACACGACGAAGGCAATAGCCGCAAAGTTCCTAGACTTCGGGATCAGCTGGAAGCTGAGAACCAGTAGGAGAAGTCCATGGAAGCCGAGGGGATTGGTCTTGAACGTTCAAAGTAAATGATTGAACGTGGAACGGATCTGCAATTTTGAAATTTTGATGTGCAATTGTATATGTATTGTATATATGTAATGGAACACCGAGGACGGTGTTATTCCAAGGGGGAGGGGAATGTAACACCCCCGGTTTTGACCCCGTTTGCATGATGTATAAAATGTAATTAATCATGGTGCGGAGCTCAAGGAAAAAGCACCACCATCGATTTGGTCGTGTATGTTTCGGCAATAGGGGTAGTTGTTGATGGTATGTCGTGCTATCCGGCACATTATAATGTGGCATCATGTAAATACGCACATCAAATAAAACTAAAACCACAACCAGCTATGGCAATGCAATGTTGAATGAAAAGGGCATGGTTCTGAAGGATAAGGTGTGGGGGGGATGTCAAACCTTGGTCTATGGGGGAAAAACCCATGTGTTTCCACCTTGTGTGTTTGCCACCTTTCTTGTCTCATCCAACCTCTTCCAACTTCTTTAATGTTCTGTTGGGTAGTTGAGCAGTTATGGCTGGTGGTGGTTGGGACAGTTATTACTGAAGTGGTGGTGGCTGTGGAGGACTGTCAGTCCCTTGCCCAGACGCCCACTCCACCCACGACTGTCCGTTCTTCCCCTCACGCACTCTTCCCCTGTCGGATCATCTTCCTCATGCGCCTGGCCTTCACCACCACCGCCATCTTCTTCGTGGTATGTTTCCTGCTCGTGCGCAGGGTCGTGGTCTATTCATGCTCACGCGCAGGGACTCTGTGTTGGTTTTTCCCACGCCGGGGACAAGAGAAATCGTGGCTGTCGCTTGGGATTCTCGGGTGTAGGAGCTATTTCACGCTCAGGGACTGTGTGTGTGAGTTTTCCTTATTGATTTGCAGCTGTGCATTTTGTTTTCCTCTGTGTGTTGCGGTTGGGTGCAAGTTGCACTCACGCACAGACTTTTTGGGGCGTTTTTCCCATGTCGTGAGTGAGCTGCTGTGTATGTTTTGGGTTGCTGTTGTTTTCCCATGATTTGGGATGTTGTTGTGAGTCCAAATTCTGCTTCCACTTTGGACTGTGGATGTGTAACTTTCCTCAACGTCTGCATTGAGGAATGGTGTGTTGCCTTGTGGGCTCGCGGATGCTGGTGGGTTGTTGATTCCCACACCTGTTGGCTTCTCCCTCGTTGGGACTGTGTAAGTTTCCCAGCTGTTATATTGAGGAATTGTGTGTGCCGTTGGCCAAATTTTCCCTGTTTGGAACTGTGGAATACTTCTATCATTTATTGTGTGTTTGGGCTGCTGATATACCCTGATTTGGGTGTTGCAGCTGAGTTGTTTTGGCCACTTTAGGGCCAAGAACAACTCTGAGTTTCCTTGTAGGCTTGAGCTGTGTCTCACCTCTTGTTTGGGACTGCCACCGATTGTCTTTTCCTTCTTCACGGGGCTGTGAAGGGATTGTTTTGGCTGCTGGTATGCAGTGGTTGGTCTTCGAACTATGCTGGCTTGGTCGATCTGTTGATGGCCTGATAAACCCAGCAGTGTTGGTTTGGCTGTTTGGTGTCCCCTTGGCTATGTGTAAGCCTGCAATTGACCCTTAGTCCTTGAGGAATCATGCCCAGCTCGGGGGTGGCAGCGTTGCTGAGATATTGATGAGCACGTTGGCCTATGGTTGGGTGGAACGTTGCAGCGATGTAGCTGGTTGCGGGGAAATTTCTTCATCAAAAGATACGTGCTGCTATTACTTCATCTCTGCAATTATATTGATGTTTAATGAATCATGATGAACATGGGGATGCTGGAATGTATATGTTTGCTTCCGTTGTATGATTAAAGAATTATGCATCTGTGTATGCTTGTATGTTTATACATCTTCGCATGCATTATGTTTAAGCTTTGTAATTTCAGCATTGATCTCTTCTGTTCAAGTTCATGGGGCTGTTTTCCCCGTAAGCTTGGTGTGGTCGCGTCCTCTTCGCCGGTTTGAGGGATGGGGACGTGACAAAATGACATTAATGTAATAAAAAACTACAACTGAGAAGGCCCATAATATTTTCCAAGTCACGGTCGTGAAAGCCCCAAAATAATTTCATTACGATGCAACCTCTAGGCTTCAAATTTTTCTTAAACCATATATCACAATCTTGGCCACATGGCCTTCCAAATCAACAAATCACCATGTAACTACGGCTGAGAAGAACCCAAGAACCAAGTGGGCAGTATCAACAAACACACCATACAACCAGTGCAGGAGAAAACCTCAGGCGAGACAGAGGCTTACCAGGATGAATGCCATCGTGGAATCCCTGTTGGTGGTGTCCATTAGCACAAAGCCATCATCTCGAGAACCTGTACAATAAAAAACCCCAAACGTTAAATACATATAATTAATAAAATCAAAATCAAAATATTGGTGCAGAAGAGTTATAAACAAATTTTCCTTACCGAAGAGAGAATGCATAGCTGTAGTGGTGTTGTGAACAAACCCTAGCCATGTATAAGGGAGCACCGAGTTTCAAATAAGCTCTGTCAAGAAAAACTACAATGCACAATGTGAAGCCGGAACAAAGAAAACACGATGAATCAGAGTCAAAGCCACACCAGAAAATGAACAGTAAGACATAGAACCCAATACTCTTTAATAACACTCATTTAAACAGTCAAGAATCGTGCTCACTCTATCATGTCCACTCTCACCACACCGATGTATGGAGGGTAGCACTTGCAGAGTCAAGGTAACGACAGGGGTGGTGTTTACAAATATATGGTAATTGCGATGGAGAGCTCTTACACAGATAAAAAACAGTGGCCACGTAAAACCCTACTAGCAGAGGAACTTGGAATGGCTTAAGTAGGTCTGTACTCAATTTTTTTAAGAATGACGACAAGCCTTGAGGCCATGAGCCTGCAACTCACCCACTCCACAGCAGAGACAAGAAGATTAGGGAAAATGCAATTTTTATGGTTTAGGATAGTTTTATATTGCCCCCAAAGTCAACAAAACCTAACCACCGAACTTCAACCATGTGGCTTAAGATTTATTTGCGAAGTGTGGGTTTTATGGTATAGTTCGAGACCCTTTGGAGCTTCCTGCACACATTAACATTTATAAAGGAAATTTTGGTTACAATACTTTCATATCATTCCATAACCCTAACTAATAGTGTGGGAAGGTAGTAATTACACTAAGGTTTATATTTATGATTTACAATTATTGGAAATATGTAAACACTTATGTAAAGAAATTCTTCAATATCATTTGCATATTAAACAACACTTTATGAGAAACCATAGAATTGTAAAAGATATTGTAAAAGACCTAATCTTTGATGTATGTGTGTTTGCAAACAAAGGATGTTGTATAACTTGATTTTGTTAGTCTAGGTATTAAACTTAGATTCGTATACCCCCTTATGAGATGAAGTTCATACGAAGGTTAAATGGGATAGATTTGTTTTATAGAAAATAATCCTTCATCCTTACACAAAAAGTAGTAATACTATAGTTTAAGATGTAAATTTTTGTGTTATCGCATCCCTATTTGGTAAGTACTAGAACAATTAGTAAACTGTCTATGCACTAGGTTTTATCTCCATGTGTGAATGACAACCATTATACTTATGATTATATCTAGATTCAAGTTTTCTAAGTTTACCTAATTTGAATAGTGATGAAATGAGTACCCTTGAATTAATAGGGTGTTAAGTAATAAGGTAATAAAAGGACTTTCTATATTAATAATTGTTCACTAGAAGTACAAATAGGATCTAAGTTGATAATAGACTAATAAAAATTAGATGAACGAGTTATAGTTGAAGCAATGGAAGAACAACTGAACTATGTTCATTTTACTAGACACTTGTGTTACCAGAAGGCTAATTAAAACATAAATACATACAGATCAATGATACCTCATTTATTTGCTCAAAGCAGTAAAATAAATAAATTTACTAGCATTATATTTTATGCTAGTTGAGATAATAATCTCGATATGGAAACTGGTGACAAAACGTCTTACCTGTAAAAGAATCATCATTTCACTACATTAGCTAAAAAGCTAAGTAAGCCTCCATCTCAATTGAAGTTCCTTCATATTTTCACAAAAGAGTAAATCAAACTTGACACTACTAAGTAAACAGATGTTTCAATTCTCGTTGTTCCAAATCATAACCTGCTAAATCAAATCCTTAATAATGATTTACAAAACAAACAATTAAGTATGCAGAACTAGAAATTAACAAAATAATTAGTTCTAGTTTAAGCCTTTTTAGGTTAACCGTTAACAGTTAGATGTTCCTTAGTAGTGACGATTGCAAACATTTAATGTTATATTAAAAAATTTAAATTTTACGAATTTTTGGAGTATTACAATAGAACTGATCCATTTTGATTCTTCCACTGGCTCAATGATTCTAGCATCCAACATTTGGTCAAGTTCAACCTTGACTCTTTCTATGTATCGCGGATTCAGGCGATATGGCTTATATCTTACTGGTTTAACATTTGGCTTTAATGTGATCTTCATCTCTCCTAGGTCACCTAGTATCCCCTTCATTTCCGAGAAATTCATTGGAAAGAGATCCTGGAATTCGTGCAGCAGATCCATGATCTTTTCCATGGTCTCTTCATCCTAGTAGTCCCCAACACTTGCAAATTTTGGATTCTCCTCTGTCCCAATGTTACCTTTTCTAATCTTCAGCAGCTGATTCATGGGATTGGTTGGTAAATATGGTGCTACGACATCTCTAATCCCTTCTGTCTCTGGAATATTGATATTCCATAGCTCATCATCATTCTCAGGTTCGCCATACACATTATAACATTCCATCATTGACTGCATGTGGAAATCCACATGTGGATCCACAAGATATGTGACGGGTACCACTTTTAACACCACATCCCGGATGATCTGAAGTATGATTGTTGACGTTGGGATTAGCATCTGTGAAGCTAAATGTATGTGCAAAGCAAGCCGTCAGCTCTTCCCAGGTGGTTATTTCTTTGCGCAACTTTGCTTATATATACCATGATCTTGACGTTTCGTCCAGGTGTGAAAAAAGGCATGGACCCATTCATCCTTTGGTCATGATTCCCACAATGTTTGGCATTCCATCAAATGGCTACTAGGGTCATTCCTCCCATCATACTTCCCATCATGATACAATTCTATGTCACCAAAGCAAACTGTCATCAACCGTCGACACTGCGCCCATCCAGTAATTGTCTTTTTATGAGGTGCCCACAAGCATGCTGGAGTAGCCTTCAGCGCTTCCTCCATCGCCAACAATTGCTGTGGTTTTGAGACTTTTCCTTCAAACTCCATTAAGAACGCATAAATATTAGGTATCCATTCATAAACTGGTAATTCAACCATCTCAGTCCTGACATGGCACATCGACTATGTGATCAGTCCACACTTCCGGAATGACACTTCGTGCATGCGGTTTTTCCAGTTTTCTAAAGCATCCTCATAATCAGAAGACACAGAATTGGCGCTACACCAACCGAGTTCTCTGTCACCAGTGGGGTGGATGTAATCTTCAAAAATGTTGTAAGTGTGAACCGATCCCCTGACAACTTCATCCTTCACTGGTTCAATATATCGTCGTCCTTCATTTGGATCCATAGGAGCAATGACTCTGATATCCTGATTCTCAAATGTCATCATCCGCTTCTTGAAGTTAATGACTGACATACTATCGTTGGCCCATCCAATCCCCAGCAATGCAGGATAGGAACCTTCACCATCAACAACTTCAATCACATCAAAGTCGACATAAGTTTTCACGCCTTCAACATCCACAACCAGGTTCGACACACGTCCGATTGGTTTCACTTTAGCTTGATTAGCCAATCGCAATTGCAAAAGGGACCAACCCAACATTGGCCTCCCCATATTTTTCCATGTCTGCTTTGTTAGGATATTTACATCTGAACCTAGATCCATAATGACCAAATCAATTTCATTGTCCCCAATCTAAATATTCATGTGCATCTCCTTTCCTATCTTTTTCTTATGTAAAGATTTCATTGCGAAATCCTTCCGTTCCTTACCAGGGCGGTGCAACAAATTTTCAATCTCAGCTAGAGAATCAGGATCTCATGCCAGTGATTAAAAACTATCAAAGAAGTGCTGGAAGGTACCATGCTATCGCGATGGTTTTGTCTCTAGTGAAGAATCAAAAGTAGAAGGAATTTCATAGACATGTGACTTACCAAGATTTCTTCTGATCGCATCTCGGGCTCTGAAAAATGTCTCCTTTTCAGTTGCAATATCAAATGATTCCTTCTTCTATGTAGCCAATCGAATCTGTGGGCAGGGTCCATCCTCTCCAGTTGTGGCTCCTACGTGGGTGACAACGGCAACGTCAACATCCTCTATTCTAGGCTTTGCTGAGATCGTCGCAACCGTCGACCCTTGATTCTGGTTCATCGGTGGATTCTGAGTCAGCAGTAGCTTCTGGTTCAACGTCAGATTCATGGGTTGATTCACGGTCTGATTCTGAAGTGGAACTTGAGTCTGGTCCTCATTCTACAACTGGTTCTGGTTTTGTAGCTGATTTTGATTCTGCAGCTGATTTTGATTTTGCAGCTAAGGAACGTTCTCGGCCTACCATATTTCTATTAGATGTGGGAATTTCTATAAAGTATGGTCAATGGTAGTACAGTATGTACATGAACACTGCAAGTGTGGGAAATCTCTCTTGTAGTGTCCAAACACCCCATAATTGTAACACTGGACAGATCGGTGACCTCGTCCTCCTCCTCTTCCTCGGAATCCTCCACAAAATCCTCCTTGTTGCTGGTACTGTGGTTGAGCCATCTGTTGTGGTGGGGGATTCAGCTGCTGCTGAACATAGTGCACGGATTGAACATATTTCGGTTGTGGCTGAGGCATTTCCATTTGATTGAACTACGGTTGCGGTGCAAACTATGGCTGCAGCACAAACTGCGGCTGCGGTTGCGATGGTATAAATTGCATCTGTGGTGGTGGTGTATACTGTAATAGAGGTCTAGATTTTACCACATAAGATTGCAGCTGTGGTTTCTGTACTACGTGATGGTATTCACCCTTCACAAAGTATGAATCATATGTTCTTTCCTGAAGTAGATCATATGCATGGCGGTATTTATCTTCATGCCCCACAGATCGACAAAATGAACAATATAGGTTCACTGACTTCGACACCATCTTCTGCATGTAGCTACATTCTTCGTACCAGTTTCCATAGAATTGACATATGCGACACCATGGTATGCTTCCGTAACTTAGTGGGTTCGGTGCCCCAGATAGCAAAAAATTCTAGAAGTCAGGGAAAGTATCTTTACTATGTTCATATATGCAACAATGAGTGCACCAAAGATCTTAACGATTCTCTTTCCCTTTCTTGATGTCTTGCAACTGCAGCGTCAAGTTCGTTAGCTGCGTTTGAATTTGGTTCATGCTAGCTGCATTCTCCCCAATAGGTGAAGCTTCTAACTTCTTTGCGATCTCCAGAGCTTCTCTTTGTGTCGTGATCTTCTGCTACATCAGTGGTTACTAGATATGAGGTGCCAAAGCTACGATAAACCACTCTTTATACTGAAAATCGCTCATATCAAAGCTGACTTGCGCCATCAATGTCTTAAATATTCGATCGAAGTCCCAAACAATCTCATTAGGAAACTTCTTAATCTCTTTTAACTCAGTAATGTATTGTGCCTCGGATTTAGGTTTCTGGAATTCTTCGATCAATCCCCTCTGGACTTCATCCAATGTTTTTGCAGGAGTGCCCATAGGAACCTGTATAAATTTCATGTACCAATCTAGCGCACGACCCCGTAGAGCAGTCACCAATTAGCCTTTCTTGACATCATCATCCATGGCCTGTCTAACAGTCCATACTGCCTCGTAGAGAAACCAGTACTACTCGGGATCGTCAGTCCCATTTCCATGAAATAAAGGTAGCTTTGTGTCATCACCTGCCATCCTGAGCCTTCTTCCTGAAGATGCTGACCTACTACTAGAATGTTGTTGACACATCGGAAATTTGATGTGGAATTTGTATTTCTTCCTGAATGTGGAGTAGTGCGTAGAGGTGTGGGTATGTTGTTTCTGGGGTTTGATCTTACTACGGTTCTGGGTGTAGTCTGGGCCTGGTCGTCCTCTTCATCACTGTAGGGTCAGTTCATCCCATGTGGTCATCCTTCGCGGTCTTGCATTTCGATCGTAGCAGGACCTTCCCCTTTCCTCTGCCTCTTCTCTTGTTGAAACCTTGCTCCTCCCCTCATACAACCACTTTCTTCCTCAACTTCCCTCATTTTCTTGTCAAAAATTGCACCCATCTACCCCTTACCTTCCCATTCATCACCTCCCTTTAGTTACAGTATCCATCGCCTATGCACACCGGAGTTCTCCTACTCAAGGTGCATCTTCAGTATACCCTTTTCACAGAAAAGCATTTTAATTGACAATTGTAGTGGCAATAAGAACCTACCTTTGGGTCCGTTGAAAAATTCCCTTTCTTCTTTGCTATAGCACTTGGTAGTGTCAACTGCAAACTCAGTGATATATCCTTTCTAGGATACTGTCCAGCCAGACCTCAATAGCTCACGATGCTCTCTTGTCAGTTTCTTACAGTTCCTGGATCAATTCCCAGGATGTTGGTTCTCCTCCTTGGAAATTTGTCTTCTTGTATGTAAACTGCACTAACCACTCGTACAGTATGATGGGAAAATCATAGAAAAAATACTCGTGAGGACCTTCATGTATGTATCTTTCTAGCCACTTGTTTGTCATCAGTCCAGGGTTATGAATTTTTGCTTTAGCAAATTCTCGGAGCTTCTGATTAAACCAATATTGAATTTCTGGTCGCGTCGGATGCCACATCCAATCTTGAATTTTTGGTCACGTTGGATTCTGCATACCCCCCTCTTAGCCGCAACAAGGTCCCAAAAATAGAACCATTTGTTGGGGAAAACCCAACCAACAAAACTAGGTCGATAGGGGTTCCCACTTTGTCGACCCTCAACTCGCCGCAATCTCCCTGAGCACTGGCCCGGACAGGTTTTACCCTGTCCAGCAATACCCGTGAAGTGGATGCAGTCTCACTCGAGATGTTCAAGGGAGAGTTGACAGAACCAAGTTTCCGCAGAATGGAACAGGGATAGGGTCATCGACAATTCATCAACTTATTTATCATATCTAACCAGTTGGTTAATCATTCACAGAACCATTCGTCATCATTAATCGATAGATCGCATCATTCATTCATAGAAGAAGCATCATATAATATAAATAACCATAATATCGCACAACAGATCTACAAATATAACATCATTCATAAGCATTACACATTGCATCATAGATCCATGTTGCACATACTCACCATTGGATTGCAGAAATAGAAATAAAAGAGAGAAAAAGATAACAGTATTTCAAATCAACCTTGTCTCTTCATATTACTTTTGTGCAATAAATCACAGATCCAAAAAAGACAGCAAATTAACTCTCAGTCATACATCAAAGATTTAGACTACCATCAATGATTATAACCAATTGATGCCCATTGATTGATGCTTACATTTACAATTCTTCTTCTATTTATAGGCTTGCGCCTTTACATTTATGGTCCACTTCTAACTAACTCCTAACTAATTCTACCAACTAATGACCAATATCCACAAAATATGGTCAAAAATACAAAAAGTGACAAAATATTAAAAAAGTAGTCTATCTTCCGTCTTGCGCACTATCTTTTTCTTGCGCGGTGTCTTCTGAGCTTGTGTAGCATCCATGATGTTGTGCAACTAACTGATTTTGTTGCGCAACTAATTGATCCTCAACCCCTTGCCAACAATGAATGAAACCAAGTTTGCTCAGAAATATTTTCTTGATGAGAGGGCTGGAAAAGAGCCTAAAGAAAACCCATAATGAGCTTTTTTGCAAGTTACAGTCCCAATGTCCAACAAAGCATAAAAGGACACAAAGGGAAATGTTCATAGCTGGAATGTGCTAGGGTGGTCCCTTTCTTTTAGTAGTCTACGTAGTCCGAAAAAGGATAAAAACAAGGCCACATAGATGCCCTTTCAAATACTTTAATGAGAGTGAAATAATGCAAGCGTGCTCAGAAATATTTTGATTCTTTTGGGAATCATAAAAGAGATTAACAAAAACTCTGTAATGGCCAGTCAAGCAAGGAGGTATTTTATGTATGTAAAGAGGTTATGTTGTGAACATGATAGAAATAACAACAGAACACTTGATGGGGTCTCCTTGTGGGACGATGGATGGCGGTAAAATAAGGCCAACTGTGCAGTATGGATGTAGAAGATGGCTCATGAACATGCTAATACATACAAGGGTTGATTCACGTGGTGGCATGTAAATCAAGGTGACTCCAGGAAATGTCCGAAAAAAGTGGGGAGGGAGGCAGTATAGAAGGTCATTTCTTCACCCAGGAGCTTTTTACATGGTGGTGGCACTACCTATCCTCATAGACGATAATCCAGATGTGAGCATGGACTACTGGGGAGATCCGGAGAGGCCTTGACCTCCAGGATAGGTCTGGGGACCTGATGGTATGTATACATGACGCTTTGTAGTTGGAATAATATACATTTTACTAACTTAGTGGTATCTAGATCATGCGTGTGATATATACTGATGACATACTGTGTTCATGTGCAGATGTGGGACCTCTCCCTCTAGTAGGGTACCAGCCGTAGGGGTAGGGTGGAGAGGTTATATCCACCTGCTCGTCTGCAAAGGATGTGATGGGGTGCTACAATGGACTCACTGCGGTTGGACGTGGAGCGACTACTAGAGGGGGTCATCAAATCGTGGTAAAAACAATGCAAAACAAGAAAGAAAAACTATGATACAAGGGTACTTCATGGTGAGCCAATTCAGGCATAGAGCCTCTTGAGGTAGATCCTATTGCAGGGATTCTTCAAGAGGTGGCCATCAGAGTCAGCAAGAATGTATGCCCCTTTGTCAAGACATTGATGGATGACATATGGGCCATACCACATGGAATCAAACCTCTATTTTTATAACTTATCATTGGCTTGGCCGTAGATGAGGACGAGGCCCCCCTCGCTAAAGGTGCGTGGATGGACATGGGATTCATAATGGGACTTCGACTAAGTCTTGGCCACTTTGTTTATCTGGAGAGTAGTGCGACGATCCTCATTGGTCTATTCTAACATAAGTAGGTGTTGTTCTAATGGTGAAGTATCAGGTAGAAGTTCTATGACAAGACGTAGCGACAGAATCTAGCATTCAATGGGAAGAACTGATTCCACACCATGGACTAAGTGAAATGGGGTAAAACTAGTAGTGGTTTCAAGGATCTCTCCATCATCATGAAAGTGGTGCCGGGATAGATCAGGCAAATCTTCCATGGTCGAGGATGGGAAAGTTCTACTTCCTTGAAGTAGAGATCGTGTAAATGGTGTTATTGAAATCCGAGGAAGAAGGGAGAGGGTGGATCTCCTCAAGGACAATAATGTCGGACTCATGGGAGTGCTTGTGAAGGTCACTAAGGAGAAAACGGTACTCAGGAAAGTTTGGGAAATGGTGTGAACAATTACTATATTGGCCACAAATTGCACATGGGTGATTGGTTCGCAATGACTTATTATCAACCACAGGTAAGGCTAGAATATTGATAACTGGGATGTCATCAGTTTCATCTATAGAGTGTATGTGGGTGCGAAGGATAGGAAAATCAGGACAATTATATGTCACATGGCCTTGGAGATCGCATAAAGCACATGTAGGAGCAGGATGAAGTCAGTGTTGTCACTTTGGTTGCCTTGCCCCCATCCTTATTCTTCTTTGGAGAGAAAGAGTAGGGATAAGAGTATTCATTGGTGTCCCAGGAGGTGGGTACGACATCATCTCAATAGGTTGGATGGGAGTCAACACAAACTGGGGAGTGGCATGCGAGGTCAATGGATCAGGGTACCAGACAGGAATACCCAAGGTGAAACCAGGTAAGTTGTGAGTAACCATGATAGGCTTGTTCAGGATGTCAAATGGTGGAAAGGGGAATGGGATCGTGTGGACAGGGAGTGAACCCCAATAATTCCCTGAGGTATGCGGTTGGGGTTGTGATTGAGGTTGCGAGGAGGTCAGAATGATACTGGATGTGATAGTGCACAAATCTCATATATCAGTCAGTGAAGGAGGAGGTGGTAAGGAAAAAAAGGTGTCTATCATAGGCGCGTCATCAAACAAGACCAGGCCAATGACAGACATGGATTGTATGGACACGTTCTCGATGGTAGTATTGATAGTAGGAAGGACGTGTTCTAGTGTGGCTGACCCCTTTGGATCATAGTATGTTAGTTGGTCGATGGTCATGATCTTCCCATCATGAGGGAACATCAAGAGTCTAAATATGGTAGAGGCAACGACTCGGATCACATACATATACTTACATCCTAGGAGGAGGTTGTAATCAAGTTGGGCGTTCACAACCTCAATGTCAATCAACACTATTTTGTCGACTAACTCAATAGTGACATTCGTTAGAACACCTCGGGGTTAAGCATAGTGGCCATCATAGGAGCGAAGGGCGGTGGAAGAAGGTTGGAGGGTTGGGGATTGGAGTTTCTGGAAAACAAAGGTTTAAATAACATAGGTGTAATCCCCTTCATCAATGATGCATCGATGAATGACGAAATTCTGAATCGTGACTGGAACTTGGAAGGTGACGAATGATGGCATCCAGGTTTCTCCTTGATCTAGGTCGAAGTTGATTAAGCTAAATTAAGATGGATCGACAACACTTAACATAGATAACAACACTTTATGTTGTGAAGGATAGGTTTTCAACACTTCTGGAGTAGACATGGTTGTGAGAGTCTAGGCCAAGTCATCAACAATACTGTAGTTGAGCGCAGCTCTGGCAGTGGCGTTGTTCGCAACATGACACAAACAGAACCATGGGACTTTGGTAGTCTCGTTCATGGGGAGTCTCGGCAAATGCAAAGACATATCTAGAGTGGTGGAGGTAGATTTCGTAGAGGGGTCAATAGTTTCCATGGTGGAACCATACTGGTTTCGTCGAGTCTGGAGGTTGACATCAGACGATAACGTCATGATGTGATAGACACCAGGATTAATGGGTTGAGCCATAAAAGTGGTTGCAGGAGTTTTGGGGGCCAAGGGATGGGTTGCAACCATTTCTTGGTGTGGTAGGTGGTTTTGGAGCACCATAGGTGGAGGAACCGATGGTGCTCGATTTCGCCAAGCTAGAGCAATGATGTTGGGGTCACATTGATTGTCATTTTGGAGTAAATGGTGGACACAATTCAAGTGAGGAAACTGATGGTTGTAATGGTTGTAAGTGTTACACATGGTGCACAGATGGTTAGTCCACAACTGTGGGTTCTTCCCAAGTCGAGTGGGATGCTGGGAGTTTTGTGCAGGGGGGAAACGTCGTTATTGTTTGTAGGGTTGGCTTGTTGGCCACCTCCTAGAGTCTAGTTGTTACCCTGATTCCTACCTCTCTTATTCCTTCCATGCCCTTATTGGTTATTAGGGGAAAGTTATTTAGGGAGGTTCTTCTATGTGTAGACATGGCCTATAGGAGCAGGAGGAGTCAAGGACGGAGCTGGAGTAGGTTGCATAGGTGGTGGATAATAGGCAAGAGCAGTTGGTGGGACTGCAAAACTGGTTGTCTAGCCATTACATGAGTGTGCCGAACAAGTTGGTCTATGTACATGAGAAGCTAGTGAAGGAGGCACATAAGAAGGTGTGGCTTCAGACTGAGTCGTTACGTATGAATAGTCGGGGGCATAATCTGGTTGGAAAACATTAGGGGTGTGACCAAAATTGGGTGGCATCGCAGGAGAGGTCGGATAAAAGTGAGGATGTTGTGTAAGAGAGCCGATAACTCCATCAGTAGCATGGGATGCCCCTGACATATCTCGACATGAGGAGACGGCATGGGGAGCATCGGGTATAATGGTATACAAGTAACCCGATTAGGCGTATATAAGATCAAATTGTTGAGCCTTAAGGATGGCTTCCTCCTCAGTTTGTGGGCACTCAGATGGAACGTCCTTGGCTATGTGGGGGGAGTAAGGTTTTGAGGAACCAAATATAGGAAAATCCTATCATCTAACTAGACCTTACATAGGATACGGTGATGACACTATTCATCGATATGATCCGTGATATGGGTAGTTGTTTTTTGTCGATAGGATAATAATATTTCCACCTCCTCATCATGACAGACGGGTAGCTGGAAGTATTGAAGGAATATCAAGGCTAACGAGGAAAAGTATGGTTAGATGGCATGAGGTAGCTTGATATACCACTTAGCTACAACACTAGTGAGTGTGCGCTGGAATAACCACAATCGAATGGAGTCATCCACTGTGTTGTTAGATGAACACCACAAGTGGAATGACATAATATGGTTTTAGGGGGTCCTCTTTTGTCTTACCCTCAAACTTTGGGATGCCTGAGGGAATTTTGGTAGGCATAAGAGGCCATAGTGGGTTATGATGAACGGGGTCATTGGTCAACCGTGCCAATTCAAGAAGGTTGATGCTATCCATAAAAGGTAGACTAGAACCGAGAGTGGATCGGGAAGGGCCAGAAATGGTGTCGATGGTAGCAGGAATGTAGTTCCCATGTGTAACTAGGGGTGGGTAAGGTTGAATTCTGATAGTAGGAATAGTCACTGGTATGGTAGGAATAGTCGAAACAGACATGGAAGGGCCACTTCCCCCAGGTATAAATGGTGGAATGGTAGGAACCACGGTGGATGGAGTGGGGCCACCACTAGTTCATAGCAGACCAGAAACAATGTCTGCACTGGAAAGGGGCCCACTCGGACTAGGACCAGTCGGTCCAGTGGAAGGGATACCCGTAATGATGGGTGGAATAGACCCAAGCCCACTACCGATCATCCCCTCTTGGAAGGGATGAGGCTGTGTACCAGCCATGGAGCTAGATGGGGCAGTGAAGAAGGTAGGCTCGGATTGATATGAATCTGAATCAGACTCAGAGGCCCTGTGTGGCTCCAAAGGTGGTGAACGATGTCGAATATGGATTTGACGGTGATGGTTTAAGGAACCAAACTGGGGGGTATCCCCCCTAAGCCTATGTGAATAGCGTGGTGGAGTTATGTTGACATGATGGAGTGTTGTGTAATGAATGAAAACTAAAGAGTATCAATCGTAGGCTCAAAACCCAACTACAATCGAGTGTGCAGAAGGAGAGCGTATAAATGACATCTCACGAGCCAACAACAATCTCTAAAACAGAATTGCAATAGTGGGTTACAACACAGGGAGTCTACAACAAAGTGGCCAGAAATCCAACAAGAAGCACTACCTATAAAATAAAATGATGCACTAATATATGGGATAAAAGTGCCAGTAAACTCCTAAATACAAGCTAGAAGCCCCTCACAAATTGTATCCTCATTGGGGTGATGAAATCCCAGTAAGACAATACGAAATAGAAGAACAAATAGGCTAAGAGAATCCCATTACCGAGAAGGACCTCTGGGTAAAAGATCCCTAGAAATAATGGCAACTAGGATACCTCATTCATGACATGTCTGGTTGGTTTACTAGCACTTAATCCCTTTTTGCCCCAACCCTCTCCTTGGTGGTGCGAGGAGGACTGCAAAGGGTTAGCCTTCGGTGCAATATGGAGTGCAGTATTCCACCTTGACTTCCAGAACCCCTTCTTTGTGTCTTACTCCTATAAAGCAAGGGGCCTTTTGACAGACTGGTCATGACCCTATCAACAAGTACAAGAGGCCCTTTGGTCCCCTAATGGACAACAATTATGTCTCAAGATGTAAGTGACAAAGAGGTGTTGTTTGGATGCCTATCCCCAATGTCCTAACCTAGCTACAAGATTGTTTTGTCCTCAAGTGAGGTTATAAATGTTGGTTATATTAAGTTATTTTTTAAGGCTAGTGTGGGGTCATGAACTAAGCATTTTTGTCTTTAGGGTGTGAGATGTGTGCAAATGGTGTGTACAAACCCCAACAATCCTACGATGAAGAGGCAACAATATCACTGCCGGGATGTAATAAAATAAAAAGCAGATAAATAACAATAAATGACCATAAATATCATCCAAAATATCACAACTAATTCTTCCAAAACATAAAATAAACACAAGTAAATGAACATCTAAGGAACTTACTAGGGTGTAGGAAACACACAGGGAGTTTGTACTACAAAGCTCAACTCAAGAGGCTCACATACAAGGAAAACAGGATCTCAAAACAAACCAAGGGGATATAATGGATCAGATCTCGACAAAAATAGGTCAGGAATGGGTAAACACAGACAAGGGGTATGAAACAAGGATATCAAGCATCGAAAAAGGACTGAAAAACTACAGTTCGCACCTATCAATGGAACAGGCGCTATCGGGGTCGCATAAAACTACGAAATAGTCGCAATTGGAGCATAAAAATAGTCGACAGACTTAGGTCATGCAAAACAGAGGATTAAGGGCTATAGGTCGCACCAAATCGAGTCATAGTAGCGACCAGGGTCGCTCCAGAAGTTGGGATAGGTGCGATATGGATTTCTAGGCCAGGTCGCACTTATCGTGGCAAAAGGAGAGACCTAGGTTTCACTTATCGAGAAAAAATATGTGACTAGGTCGCAACTTTCGGTTGAACAAGTGCGACTCGGCCAGAACTGAATTTTTTTTTAAAAATGGCTGCTAGCTAGGGCCACAGTGTAGGCACTGAGGCAATACTGGTTTGTATCTGTCACGAGGGGGTCACATATGTGATGACTAAAGGCAACAAAGGAGAACAAACCAATAACAAAACCTACAAAATCAAAGATTCATATGGATCGACTGAGTGGAGTCACCAAAACTGTAGTGGATATTTTGCCCCTACTACATGCAACGTACACCGTGGGGAATGGCGTGGAAAAATATAGGAATAATGGCATAAAAGTGTATAGCGTGATTGAAAGAAAATGGCAAAAAGTGTGTTTCTGGAATCACAAAAAAGTGACTGAAAAGTGTTTTGGGGGAGTCCCTCATAGTGTATTTATAGTATTCTTCAAGAGTTTTTAACCCATGGTGATGACCCATGGTATATCTCTATGGTTTTTTGACCCATTCTCATTTTTAGGGTTTTTAACCCTTTTTTTGAGAGAGTGGGGATAAATCACAATAAATGCTCATCTTCCCTTCATTTATGGGGAAGGATCAATGATGCTTTGGACTATATTTAGTGGAAATACAATTGTGAAATTCAAATTGAAGAAAATAATGGTGGGAATATGATGTATGATTATGGTTTAGACCATAGAGAGCTAGGTGAACATTTTTTGGTGTTAACATGTACTTTGCGGGGGGAGGGGGGGTTCATAAACACCAAGCAATGCTTGTTTTCTCTGGAATATTTTGAAAGTATTAAAATAATGATGTAAAGCTTCAAACACACATTGTTAAGAGTCAAACAAAAATTTGTGGACATCCATATAAGAGATAATTGTTTTGTGTATCCATATGATGAATGAGGATTGCATGTTGGATTAATATATTGATCATATGATACTCATGCTTAACAATGGGAATCATGTTTATGATAGATCTCATTAGAAAATAAGAAATTGTAATAGACCTTATGGCCTTTGTTGAAGGGTGGCAATTCTATCAAAACATAATAATAGGCATGTAGAAAACCTACTAAGCTACTTTTTAGCACTCTAATAACACACAAATATCGCATGATTGCATACATTCCTTATTATTTAGGCTAAGAAGTTTATGATTTGCATCTTCTTAAGGTCCATATAGACGTAAAGATAAATATTATTACTCATTAACACCACCAAGTTTGTTATATGTTATTCTTCTCAATAAGACATTGATTCATGCAAAAATGCATGAAAAAATGGATGTTAGAACATAATCTGTAACACATAAAGGCATAAAAAATGTTGTTCCAAGAATTAAGGTGGAAAGGGATATATCTCATTGATCTTCAATTTGGGATGAGGAAAAGGAAAATAGAGCTATGGGGAATTATCAAATATTTGACACTTGATTATTGGCATATTAACATCACATTGCTAAAAAGGACAAGAAGAAAGTGAAGGAGTGGGATAGCTTAAGATGGATAGAATTGGTCAAAGGGGAATGGTCAAAAGATATAGGGATTGGTGATGCATACATTTAAATGAATAGAATGACAAATCTCTTTTTTGTAATCCCAATTTTAAGTTTTGTGATGTTAACAAGATCTATTTTGTGTGGATTAAGATCTAAACTTAATCAAGAACATAGAAGTTCTCATTCATCTTAATAGAATTTGTTATCCAAAACAAGAACATTAACATAGTTCTGTCTTAAACAAAGAAAGAATATACATTATATTTACGATGAACTTGATCAAACCTATAAAAAATTGTGGATTGTTGAGAGATTTACATTCAAGAATTAAGTATGTGTTCCGTTTTCATTAAGTATCTACTACAATAATATGGATGTCATGGACTACATACTAAAATATGAATAACATATGCTATAGATAATGATGACAATGAATTTCCCAAAAAGATAGGAGTTAGCTTTTCTGAGTTTAGCAACAATTGATTTTTTCCTCGTTTATAGATTTAGCATTATCCAGTTTTTGTATTTTGATTTTTTGTTGCTTTAAGAAAACAAAAATTAGAATGGACAATTGTATATGGCTATGTGTAAGTCCATAGAGGAAATAGATGATATTGAAGAGTTGATGTGAAACTAGAAGAGAATAATAGCTATATGATGCTGCAAAGAATATTTCAATCTCCATGTTTGAATAAAAAGAAGACCGATACACTTGTTTTGTGTACGTTTCCCTCTCAAGGGTTTTACCACGTTAAATCTTTGTGTTCATTATTATGAGTTTTTAATTATTCTCAGCTTATTTTATCTGATCTTTGTATTGTTTAATATTTCACTATAACAAGTGGTATCAGAGCTGAATTACTGGGGATCAAGGCGAAGAAGTGAACCAGAGTCCAAGATTGAATCTAGTTGCTTGAGAAAATGGTCAAGGTACATAGTGCAAAGTTTGAGGTGGAGAAGTTCAACGGGAAGATCAATTTTGAGTTATGGAAACTTAAGATGAAAGATATTCTTGTGCAAAAAGGGTTGCATAAAGCCTTGCTGGGAAAATAAAAAAGGCTAGCAGACATGTCGAATGAAGATTGGGAGGATCTGGATTTGAAAACCCTCAGTACCATTCGGTTGTGTTTAGCATATGATGTCTTGTTTAACATTGTTGAAGAAGATTCGGCAGCAGTATTATGTGTTAAATTGGAAAGACTGTATATGACCAAGTCCTTAGCCAACAGAATCTTTGTGAAGAGGAAGCTATATACCCTGAGAATGACTGATGGTTCGAAGATCCACGATCATCTGAATACCTTCAATGATATGTTCTGTCACTTAAATATTGTGGATGTGAAGCTTGACGATGAAGAGAAGGAAATAGACTTGTTATGTACATTTCCTGATTCATGGGATCATCTTATTACGTCTATGTCATTTAGTAATCCAGAATCCCTTGATTATGACAATGTTGTTGGAGCCTTGTTATTAAAAGAGAAACAAAGGAAGAATGCTCAAGAAACTTCTTCATCGGTAGCAATAGAAACTAGAGGTCGATCAAGTGAATGAGAGAAAAGTTCGAGACATACATCCAGGTCGAAGTCAAAATTAAAGAAGGTTAAGCTTAGGTGTTGGTTTTGCAACAAATCAAGTCATATAAAGAAAGATTGTTAGAAGAGAAAAGGATCTAAGGAGGATTTGTCCCAAGATCATTCCATGAAGGAAGCAAACATAACAGAAGCAAGTCGAGAAATGGTGGATGAAGTACTGTCTATTTCCAATGTCCACCAACATCAAAATAATTGGATATTGGATTCGGGTGCCTCTCATCATATGTGTCTTCACATAATTTGGTTTTAATCATATCAAACAATTGATGGAGTTGTTTATATGGGAAATGATATTTCCTATAAAATTCTCAAAATCAGAAGTGTCAAAATCAAGATATATGATGGCATTATGAAAACATTGACTTAGGTGAGGCATGTTCCTGAACTAAGAAATAATATGATATATATGGGAGTCTTGGATGTTGTTGGTTACAAGTGTATGGTTCAAGGTGGAACTATGAAGGTGTCCAAGGGCATCTTAGTGGTCATGAAAGCAATAAGGATCGAGAACCTGTACAAACTAGAAGGGAGTTCTGAGGTAAGTCGAGTAGAAGTTGTGTCTGAAGCTGCAAGTGACCTTGCTCATCTATGGCACCAACTCTTGGGACATATGAGAGATAAGGTACTGAAGGTACTTATGGATCGTAAGTTACTCCCAAGTATAAAATTTCTGAATTTTAATTTATCTAAGAACTGTGTGTTTGGTAAACAGGCTAGGATGGATTTTAAAGAAGGAATGCAGGTTAGAAAAGATATCCTAGATTACATTCACTCTGATTTTTGGGGTCCATCCCCTACAGTTTCATAAGGTGGATCATCATAATTTGTGGCATTTATAGATGATTATTCCAGGAAGGTTTGTATATATTTCTTAAAGAGAAAAACTGACGTGTTTAATGTATTTAAGCAGTTTAGGGTTTTGGTTTAAAACAACACAAGTAGGACAATCAAGTGCTTAAGGTCTGATAATGGAGGTGAGTTCACATCTAAGGAGTTTGAGAATTATTGCAAGGAAGTTGGGATCTAGAGGCATAAAACCATAGTCTATACTTCGCAACAAAATGGTGTTGATGAAGGCATGAACAAGACTCTTCTAGAGAGAGCGAGGTGTATGCTAAGTAATGCCAAGTTGCAACAGGAATGGTTGGAAAATGCAGCTCTTACAACATGCTATCTAGTAAATATATCACCATCAACTACAATAGATTGTAAGATTCCTAAAGTGGTATGGACAGGACACCCTTGTGATTATTCGAATCCTTAAAGTTTTTGGATGTGATGCTTATGCTCTAGTTCCAAACAATTAGCATTCTAAATTAGATCTGAAATCAAAGAAGTATGTCTTTGTTGGATACAATGATGGTGTTAAGGGATACAGATTGTGATATCCTACTACCCACAAAATCATCATTAACAGAGATGTTGTATTTTATGAAATGTCACTCATGAAATCATATTTGGAAGGTGGTGAAAAGAACATGAAGAAGAACAAAAAATTCAACAAATTCAATTGTAGACTCAGACATCTATAAGAGAGGAGAACCATGAAGTTGTTCATAAATATTCTCTTGAAGAAGAAGATGTAGAGACAAAAAATTTCCAAGAAATTGAGGAATTGTCACAATCATCTTTGTGAATGTACACGAGTCGAAACTTTTACAAAAAGGTATGATGATTTTGTTACATATATTGCTTTGATTACTAATGATGGAGAACCTATAATTTATTATCAGGAAGCAATGAAGGTGTATGAAAGTGCTAAGTGGAAATTAACAATGAAAGAAGAAATGGGTGCCTTGTAAAAGAATAAAACATGGGACTCGGTGGAACTTCCAAAGGAAAAAAAAGTTGTTGGTTTCAAGTGGGTCTACAAGCTGAAGAAAGGTGTTGATGACAAGGTTTCAAAACACAAAGAAAGACTTGTAGCAAAAGGGTACTCTCAGAAGGAAGGTATTGATTTGCATGAAATTTTTTCACTAGTTGTTAAGCTTGTTTCTATTCAGTTAGTGTTAGCACTAGTTGTTTTACTTGATCTTGAGTTAGAGAAGCTACATGTTAAAACTGCATTTCTACATGATGATTTGGATGAGGAATTTGACATGGAACAACCATAGGGGTTTGCTCAAAATTAGAAAGATAGATTAGTTTGCAAGCTCAGAAAGTCATTGTATGGCCTGAACCAGACTCTGAGGTAGTGGTACAAGAAGTTTGATTCCTTCATGGTGAGCCAAAATTTTACTAGAAGTGAGTATGATCATTGTGTTTACTTTAAAAGGTTGGAAAATGACATTTTCATTATCTTGGTGTTATATGTTGACGATATGCTCATTGCAAGCAAGAACATGGTTGATATTAACAGTTGAAGGCTCAGTTGGCTAGGATGTTTGATATGAAGGATCTAGGAGCAACAAACCTAATCTTAGGCATGGAGATACACAGATACAGAAAAAATGGTAACACATGGTTAGCACAAGAGAAGTATGCGAAGAAAATACTTCAAAGATTCGGTATGGATAAAGTGAAATCAGTTACATCCCTTTGTCTTCTCATTATAAGCTTTCTTTGGTTTTGTTTCCTAGTAATGATGAAACAAATAAGTATATGTCTTGTGTACCATAATCTAATGCAGTAGGAAGTCTAATATATTTGATGGTTTGTACTAGACAAAACATTTCACATGCAGTTGGTGTTGTTAGTAGCTACAAGGAAAATCCAAGAAAAGAGCATTGGGAAACATATAAATGGGTGCTTAGGTGCCTCATAGGTACAAACAATTATTGTATCACCTTTGACAGTTCAAGTGATGAAGTTTGGAGTTATGTTGATTCAGATTTTGCAGGTGACTTGGACAAGAGGAGATCCACTTCGGGTTATGTATTTACTCTTGCAGGCGGTCTTATAAGTTGGATGTCAAAGATACAAGAGGTTGCTAATTTATCCACTACAGAGGAAGAATATCTATTTTCCTCACATGCTTGCAAAGAAGCAATCTAGTTGAAAGGTTTGCTTGGTGAGTTTGGAAGGATACATAATAAGGTAAAAGTTTTATGTGACACTCAATGTGTTATTCATTTTGCTAAAAATCCAGCTTATCACACTAAAAGAAAACACATTTCTATGAAGTATCATTTTGTAAGACATATTATTGATGAAGGTGGAGTATTTCTTGAAAAGGCCCACACTCAAAAGAATTTTACAGACATGTTCATGAAACCAGACATATTAGAGAAGCTACAATGGCACATAGCTTCTCTTGGCTTGCAAAAAAGGTGATGAAAGAGAAAGAGCAAAGTATCACGTAAATTGTTGTCAAGGTGGAGAGTGTAGATAATGATGACAACCAATTTCATGATAGGAGTTGTCATTTTTCGAGTTTAGCAACAATTGATTTTTTCTTGGTTTATGGATTTAGCATTATCCAGTTTTTTGTATTTTGATTTTTTGTTGCTTTAAGGAAACACAAATTAGAATGGACAATTGTATATGGCTATGTATAAGTCCATACAGACAATAGATGATATTGAAGAGTTAATGTGAATCCACAAGAGAAGAGTAGTTATATGTTGCTGCAAAGAAGATTGTAATCTCCATCTTTGAATAACAAGAAGATGGATACACTTGTTTTGTGGATGTTTTCCTCTGAAAGGTTTTACCACCTTAAATTTTTGTGTTCATTATTATGTGTTTGCTATTATTCTCTATTTATTTTATTTGATCTCTATATCGTTTAAGCTTCAGCTATAACATAAACTACATACTAAATTAATAAAAGATCAAATATTTTTCTTAAATAATAATATAATATTTGATATCAATGCTATATAATTAGGTCATAACTTATAATAAGCAAACAAATTACAATTAGGTCATAACTTATAATAATCATGTCATGACTAATACTATATAATCATGTCATGACTTATAATGTACAAAGAAATAGCATGAGTGATGACTTATAATATACAAAGAAATAATATTGGTGATGTAACAAAATAAATATGAATAGATAATGTTAGATACTTGTAGAGGATGAAAAATATATAGCATGCAGCAGAGTATTTAATGTTACCTTAGCAGTTTTGTGGTCCATTGAATCTCAACCTGTTCAAAATCCACCCATAAAACTACGACAACATTTAATACTCTGCCTCATGTTATATATTTTTAACCCCATAAAAAAGTGGAAAATACGGACATACATATAGAGATGGTCTCATTTCATTAATTTCATTCTGTCCATTGTTTGCTACTCAAAATTGTCATTAAGCAGATTGAATTTTGTCCACTTCTCAGTATCTTCGCTGCAAATGCGGTATGAATGCGAGGAAGCGTGTGGAAATTAATTGGTTCTCCATAAACACAGCAGAAGCAACCAGCCAATTTCCAACTTCATGTGAGCAATAAAATAATAAAGAAATTAGTCTTCTGCCGGACGATACGATCATACGAGAAATAAAATAACAAAAAAATTAGACTTCTGCCGGACGAGACAATTAGTCAAGAAAAGTCCTGATGGCCTAGATTACAGACTTTCCCGGGAGATTCGGCCAATTAGTCAAGCAAAGTTTGATTGACTGTGGACTTCGCAGTCTTTGCGCCTTTCCCGAGTCTCCAAATTCAATGGCTGCCAATGTATTTCAAGGTTTTTGATCTGCAACAGAAGAGCATAGAAGAAAAGAGAACACTGCGTTTCCTCACAAATTCAATGGCCGTCACTGTTTATCTCTACCTTTTAGCTTACTCCCTCTTCCTCTGTTCGTGTCTAGGCTCTAACTATGGCGTTTGCAATGAAATTCCTCATGAGTGCCGGGAACTTCATTTCCGCTATCCTTTCGGACTCAAGAACAGCGGCTGTGGTGACCCTGACTTTCAGCTTCAATGTGATCAACAGAGCGGCAATTTTCTCATTGATATCGGTGGAGACGAATACCGCATATTGGGTACTAATATCTCTAATAATAATACCATCACAATTGCTAACAACAATCTCTGGAGCGATAAATGCAATCTCTCAGGTAACTACTCTCAATTTTGGTTGCCCGCCTCTCGTTTTCATATCGCAGCAGATACATACACCAATCTCACGATCTGGGGTTTATGCGATAAAAGCACTGAAGAAATTCCCGAGTTCAGACTTGGTAAGTTATGTGGCGACGATTGGCATTACAGTATTCAGAGACCAGAAGAGGAAACTCGCTGCTGTAAACCGCACCTTCAACTACCAATTCACAAGAAGCATCCGCCCTTCGTTGATATTCAGATTTTATTACAGGAGGGTTTTGAGGTAAGCTGGCAGGTCGACCCCGACAGAGTTCAAATCTGTGACGCTTGTTTGAATAGCTTCGGATATTGTGGCTATGACATCTTCAAACCAACAACATTTCTATGCCATTGTCCCGATGGCACCTCAAATCCAGACAAATGCTCCGACAATGGTAAGTTTTTTAATTCTTTAAGGTCATTCTCTAAGCTAAACATTAATTTAGTGAGACTTTTTTGTTTGTAGAACAATGGATTTTTCTGTGATTTAACTCCTAAAGTTTACAAAGGTGTACATACATTACCCTCTCTAGATTTGAGCATATAGCTTCCTAATAGAAAACACAAATCATATTATATATATTATTATTTGTTTCTTATTAATAAAAACTGTGCATCATTGTAGAGGTTGAAGTTGAAGTCCAAGATAGAGAAGATCGAAACATGTCAGTGATCGTAACAGGTAAGCCAAATAATTTCTTTACTTTTTCTAAGGTTTGATAGACCATTTTGCTATGATCTTATGATCTTATTTCGTGGTAATTTGTATCTCGAATTTAACCTATAAATGAATATAAATTCTTTGAGGTTGGAAGATTGATATCAATCTATTTGTTCCACTGCAGGTTACTTCGTTGCAGGAGTGGTGGTAACAGTAATAGCAGTAGCACTGGTACTGTTCACAACGTATGATGCATGGAAGAGGAAAAACCCACCTGCTCCTCAATTGCAGCTACAAGGAAATGGAAACGATGTGGCCAATCCTCCCCAGTTCTCTTCTGCGCAAGAGAGTTCTTTATTTACTTCTACTCAAAAATCTTCATCTCTTGAAATTGGAGTTTAGACTTAGATGAAAGGGATTCTATATAAGCCTTGGAGTTTTATAGAATATGTATGTAAGATCGTTCTTCATCTCTTGAAATTGGAGTTTAAACTTAGATGACAGGGATTTTATAAACCATGGAGTTTTATAGAATATGTATGTAAGATCGTTGAATCGGTGAGAACAAAGATTTGTATTTTGGCTTATATTTTATAAAATGAGTAGACTCCTTTATTAGACTATTGCTCGCGAATCTCTCTTCATGTGTATTCTCTGTGTATTATTCTTTGACATGTGCCCATGGCTTGTGGGATTTCAAAGCATGACAGGACTTGGTTATGCGAAAGGCCTTGAGGACTGTAGTCATGTGCAGGAAAAAAAATTCTCATGTTCAGGCCTATTACAGTTTAAGTTATGAGATTTTGGTATTTAAGAAGGTAGTTATCATGTTCAGGCCTATTACAGTTTAAGTTATGAGATTTTGGTATTTAAGAAGGTAGTTATCTAAAGTTGGGAGGAGATTTTTTTTTGTAAGTCTTCGTAGACAAATTCTTGATCTAATTTTTGGTATCATAATTTTCATTGTTTAGTATCATTTTTTTTATTGTAGAAATGGATTTAGTTTTTCAAAAACCTTTGTGTAATCTCAATCTTTATCAAAAAGATTTTAAAGAAAAATGGTTGAAAAACTGAAAAAAATTTCCAAATCCTCTTAATAAAGGTTTTTGGATTACTTGTTTAAGAAAAAAGTTTGGTTTTTTGTTTTTCTTCTTTCTAGTGGATGGATTTTTTAGGCAAGTAACTTGTGAATTGTCATAAAGGTTGGTCTTTCTAGTGGATTGATTTTTGAAAAGAAGGTTTGGTTTTTTTCCTAGTGGATGGATTTTTGGATTTTTGAAAAAAAGGTTTGGTTTTTTTTCTTTCTATTGGATGGATTTTTGAAAAAAAGGTTTGGTTTTTTCTCGTGGATGGATTTTTGAGAAAAAGGTTTGGTTTTTCTAGTGGATGGATTTTTGAAAAAAGATATTTGAGAATTGAGAAAAATTGTTATTCTTAAGTTTTTAAGTTTTAGGAAATTATCTTGCTATTTTTATGTTATTGTTATTGTTATCATTGCAATGCCTCATTATTTGTAATTGTATTCTTTGTGTTATATATATATATATATATAAAGGCCATCTATGTTTACTGATTATATTTAATATTTCACTTAACTAGGCATAGAACTATTTAGTTGGATATTTGTATGCTTTTTTGGATGTTTGGTCCATAACATAAAGGGAAATCTTAAAGGCAAAATTTAACCCATGGGATACCTTTCAATGTATTACTTTCTATTTTTTCCTAAAATGATTTGACCAAATTCCACAAGATATAAATAATTACTCTAAACATCACCAAAATTGTTTAGAAACTATATAAAATCCTTATAAATTTGAAAAAGTTTACAAAAATATCCTCACACATTTTATTGCCAAGGTTTTTACATTATAAGAAAGTTATGGATCCTTAAAATTTTCTCTCATTGGAATTGTGTGGAAATTTCAAGGTTAATAAATGAAAAAATAAAGTAAATAGAATAAAAAATTAGAATTTGGTTCTCCATAATTTCAAAGTTGTTAGGATCACAATTTAGGGCTTTTGTCTAGTTCTTAAACTAGGCTTAAATGGGTGGTTTGGTAAAATAATCACATCTAAGGATCTAGAGTTCCAATTTTAGTGTCACTTTTGAGATTGGATAGAAGACAAAACCCAAGTTCTTTGTGTCTAAGTGTCACATCTATTAGAAAATAACGACAAAGTGATCATTTGTACAAGGTCACTTACTTGAATGACAAAAAAAAGTATTTGTAGCTTCGACCTAACTTTATCTTCGAAGGTCCAAATTGAAAAAGATTAGTAGGAGCCTAAAGAGGCCATATCACAGTATATTTTGTGTTAAAAAATTAAGAAAAAATATTATAATTGATGAATTAGTACCCAATAGACTAAGCCATATCAAGGCTTTACAAAGTGAGTGAACTTAAAATTATAACAAATTTTCTCAAAAAATAAGTTTCAGTGATTTAGAAAGGGTTAAGTACTAGGAGGAATCAAAAGTGAATATATAGGAAAAGTTATTTTTGGTAGGATAAGTTCTTGAACAAGGACCATCATCATGGGGAGAAATAATATTGTCTTTGTGGGAGCAACACAAGTGGAAGAACAAAAAATTATGAAATTCCTCGTTAATTGAAGAACCTTTTGAGAATAGATATGACTTGGAATGATTAGTTATTTATACTAAAACATATGTAACTAATCAATCATTGAGTACAACACGTGTTTGAAGGGATGGGGCATGTTAAGCCTCTAGGTCTTGGGCTATCGTTATTTTAGGGTTGTCATTATTGGTTGGCTTGTTATTTGTAATTTTATCATATGTATCCTTTGTCATCCAATTGTAAAGGTGTCAACTTCGGCTACTACATAGACATTTTAAATTATGCATCTTCAATCTATTCATATATCAAGGATGAGCCTTTAGAATCCTTATGAAGGGAAATGTTATGTGGCATGGAATTAATGTAGTTCTAGTGCAAGAAGTACCCCTACCTTTAGCCTCCAACTTAAAGGAAAGAAATTATATCAAACCCATATATGAGAAGTAAATGTTAGTCATACTAAAACCAATTAAAAAATGGCAGCCTTACCCAAATATAGGGGTGACACTTTAAGGTGAAAATGATAATGTTAGTTTGAATTGCTTCGTGCAATAACATTTTTCTATTTGGTCCATAATGATGATTTCAGTATGAACATAAGGATAGAAAGACAAGTCTACCTTTGGTCCATAATGATGGTTTCAGTATGAACATAAGGATAGAAAGACAAGTCTACCTAAACAAATACATATATAGATTAAGAACATATATAGAACATGAACAAAAAGAAGGAGAAGGAAAAAATGAATAATATGAAGACATGGGAATGAAAATTATAAAGGTTTTAAGGACCAACAAAATGCACATGTAGATGTGTAGATGTTTTGAGTATGATGCAAGTTTGAAATTAAAGACCTTGGTGGCTTGGTGGATTAGATAAATGAGAATACTCATTTGTTTTAGTACAAGAATTTTGAGGACCCTCATAGAATGAAATGTAGTACCAAAGGAATGAAGGAAGAAGTTCAAACCTAAAACAAGAAGGATAGGTTGTTATTCGCCAAATTTTAGAAAACATGGAATTTGACAAGTAAGTCATTCATTTTTTTTAATATAGAGAAAAAAAAAGAGTGAATATGTGTGACCACATACCTAAAAATGACAAGGAAATATATGAGCATTCGAAAAATCAAATCTGATATATTCAGACCCCTTGGACGTAAAAGAATATTATGAAATATACTAGATTAAAAGCTTATGATATTTAAGTTAAATAACTATTAAAAATTTATAAATTGGTTTTAAACAACAACAAAAATGAAATTGCATTGAACATTGAAATTGTGCGCAAGGTTGGAATTTCAAATGACAGACACCAGTCAAAATTGCAGATAACAAACAAAATCTGAAACGTTTTCTGTATTCTAAGCCATATTTTGACGGTCTCAGCAAAATCTTAGCTGTATTTGAAGGGTAAATTAACCCATGACGAGCATTTACCCGTCAAATTCCACCCCTGATTTGGCATAAACGAACATATGAAATATGGTAGATTAAAAGCTTATGATATTTAAGTTAAATAATTATTATGCATTGTTTCGAGTTTAATATTATTAATTTTATTATATGATTGATTATACTTGAAGCTAAAATAATATCCTGCAATGTGTACATTTGGCTATAGTTTTCAAGTGGAGAGTGTGGATTATGGTTAAAAAGCATTTGGGAATGAAGTGTTCACTACATTTGATCAAATATGTCATGTAAGTTCAAAAAAAATAAAAATAAAAAAAAAATAAAAAAAACGTATTCAAGGTAATTTTAACTATATTGTTATTTTTAAAGAGTTTAATGAATTAGATTATAGGTATTTGAAATGTGTTATTTTCAAATAAAAATGGATTATCATTTAGTTGTGATCACTACTGTAATTTATTGTTTTTTTACATATGTAGACAATTGTCAACAACAATGTTAAATCATATATTTTTGTAGAACATCATGAATTGAGTTGGCTTTAAGGACCCAAGCATGATAAGAAGAAAAAAATGAACAAAATGAAAACCTAGGCTAAGAATTCACAAAGTTTTAAATACCAAGGAAATGCACATGTAGAAATCTTAAATTATGATGCAAGTTTGAAATAATGGATCGGATATAAGTGACATGAATAATTTATTTGCATACAAGAATTTTGAGGATCTTCAAAGAATCAACTTCACTTCCATAGGAATGAAGGAGCATGTTTCCATATGGTGGGACTTTGTGTAGTGAGTGTAAGTTCAAAACAAAATTAAAAGATCCAAATCTAAAAAACAAGATGGTGAAGAAGTTACATTTTTATCTTTATATATTGATAAAATGGACAAAACAAATAAATTCATTTTGTTTAATATAGAGACAACTAGAAAAAATAGAAAACTTGTATGGCAAGATGTGTAGAAAATGATAATAAAGTATATAGAAATTCCAAGGTCAAATCCTCATATTCCAACCCGTCTAGAACTATGTGATCAATGTAGAAGCAAAAATATATTTGTTAAAGATGAAATTTATAAATTATATCTAAACAACAACAAACGCATTAAAAAAAAAAATGCATTAAACATAGTAATGGGATGCAAATAAATAGTATATAATATATGAAATCTGTATCATACTTAATAAGTTTATGTTAAATAATTATTTCACTTTGACATTGGTCTACGGGTGTGTGCAAGAAGTTGAGGGTCTTTTTTGGCACGTTAGATGCAATACAAAACTGAAAAAACAGGCATCCATCAACTTGCATAGATATTTTGAGACACTTACACAATGAATCTTGCGATCAGTAAAAAACAAGAAATGTAGGAAATTGAATCAACTTTCCAAATATATATTTTTTTTCTATTGAAAATGTTGTTAACTATCTAAAGTTAGATAAATTTTAATGGGCACTTTTTATTTTTTGGACAATTTATAAGGTATATGTTTTTGTGGGTGCAGCGTCTGAGTGTCTAAATGATGGAATAAACTTACGAAAACCGGTATACGTATAGAGAACATATAGGACTAGTGCGCGACTATTT
>LPNX010165011.1:73862-105548 GCA_001517045.1 Pseudotsuga menziesii
TTTTATGATTTACAAATCTCGCACGCGTTTTAGAACTACATAACGCGTACACGATTTGTAGTTATATAACGCGCACGCGATTTGTCTTCCTATCCTACATGTTCCATGACATGTCAGGCTTGGGTTGATGTATTTTTTGGTAACATGATGTTGTTTTTGAAAACTAGGATTGCATCTTAAAGGTCCCTCATCTTCTTGCACTGACCCCTACGACATGTAAGAGGGTGTGTTTTATGGATTTGGTCTCTGGAGAGAATGGCCTCATCGGTTTTATTTGGTTTGGGTAGATCAAGCTATGGTCCTGGATTTCAACTAAGTAGCCTTCAGTTTAGTATCAACCAGGTTACCAAAGTGGGAATCTTCTCGTGGTTTTTATCCCTAAATCCATAGCTAGGTCTTCTCTCCATGCTCTTCTTTTGATTGGTAGGTTTTCTCTGATGGGCTTGGACCGGAGTCCTCACTGTCGGTCAACCGATCTTGAAGTTGTTTCTGTTCCTGTCACATCAGGTATGAAGACATGTTAGTTTCACTCGGCATCTTCCGACACGTTGATAGGATGTGTCATCACAAAGCCTAGACATAGGGGAGCCAATGTAAGTACTGAATTCCCTAATGTTTCATTTTCATTTGATGATCAGGTAGGGTAAAAAGAGGCCAAACCTGCCGGGGTTCCTCATCCGCATAGTTTTGAGAAGGTGCAGAAAGGAAAATCGATGTGCATCCTAGGTAGAGACGTGACCATGGATTTGGTTGGAACTCTTTCCATGTGTTCATTAGTGGGTAAAATGGATTTTGTAAAGTTTACAAGAACTAAACTTCTGGATTGGATTCGTGAACAATGGAAACCATACATCCATATTGTGCCCATTGTTTTGGCTTTACCCAATGGGTGGTATGTGTTCCATTTCCTCTCTGAAGATGATAGTCAGGAGGAAGAGGAGCGATTTCGAGTATATGAAAAAAGGATCCCTGGTTTAATCACGGTGGAATGTTCACTTTGATCCATGAACACCAAATCTTGAGAAAAGACACATATGGGTGCTTTTACTGGGTTTCCCAATTTTTTGTTGGAACTTAAAGGGTTTTCATGCAATGGAAAATCCAATTGGAAAATTCATGCACATGGAAGAGACTCATCTGATGGGATCTGATAGAATAGCCCCTCACGTCCTGGTGGAAATGGATATGGGGAAAGGCTTGGAGGAGGAATTGGAGGTGGTGTGGGAAGGAGGCACTTTTATGCAAGCAATGGATTATTGGAGGGTACCGTTTATGTGCCATCATTGCAAGAGAATGGGACACTCAAAGGAATTTTCCACTTCTCGTGGAAGGGATGAGGCCAAAGTCTCGTGAGCTGGTGATTCAGATTCAGATCTGGCGGATGGCCTAAGCTTCCCCCTTCCTTTAGATCATGCGTTGACGGCTTCATTTGTCAGTGAGTTTGTCATCTTTGTTCTTGTTTTACTAAAATTATTGTCAGTTGATGAGCTTTTTGGGTTCCTTTCGATGGAGGGTTGTCCAATTCTTACTGTGAATAGGGAAGTTTCACCAAGTTAGGGGGTCATTAATCCTATTGTTTTGGAGGAGGATTTAAATTGTCTCAAGGAAGGATCCTCTGATGTTCCCGATGTTCCTCCTACGCCTAGAGTCTGCCCCACTTTTTAGGACCCTATTTTCAGTCATGAGGATTTTCCCCCTTCGACTAGGGTTTTCGCTCATATTCCACCCTTTCTCAATTCTTCCTCGTCATTAGCGGAATCAGCCTTTCCACTTCCGCTAGGTAATTTTTCGAAGCTTGTGCCTTTGAAAAGATTTCCGAATGTGCCTGAGGATCAGGATACTATTGGCATTGCTTCCATTAGAAGACATAATGCCTTTGTGCGAAAACCTAAAAGAAGGGGAAAGATAAATACAAAGACCCATTCTCGGTGGAAGTTGAGGGAGATGTCTTGATCTGTCAAATCCCTAAGACCGCTTCCCTTTGTGACAAAGGGCTTCATAGGGTTGCAGGTTTTTTATCTGATATTTCTGATTGGGCTCTTAGAGATGCAACAACCCCTATTATTGTTAAGAAATGATCCTTGTCCCTTTAAATGTTTTTGGGTTAGGCAATGGACCCAAAAGAGACTATGACTAATGTGAAATCTGCTTGTGCTAATTTTTTGAAACTGAAACCTTCTTGGCGTGTTATAGCCTAGGACTCTAATGGTTTGTCAAGTGGTACGTTGGCTGCTTGGAATCCCTGGGAGGCATACCTAAAGGCCTTTATCACTGATGCTGGCATAATGGTGGAAGGTCATCTTCTTGGTTATGCGAAGGTGATCAAGATTCTCAATATTTACACTCCATATAGCGTAATAATGGAGTTTTGGGAAAGAATATTTCAGTCTAGTATATTGGATGATAGATCCCTCGTCGTAGCTAGTGACTTTAATCTTACTTTATCTTTGGATTAAGTTTGGGATGTGGGAAAAATTGAATATCCTATCTCTGATTTCTTTAAGGAAAAAATGGAGGAGCAGAAATTGGTTGACATTGTGCCTAATGTATTGTGTCCAACTTGGTCTAATGGGAGATGTGGGCCCTCGGGTCTAGCCAAAAGATTAGAAATATTTATGTTAGTCGAGGACCTCTGTGAAGTTTTTGGAAAGTATAGAACGTGGTCTCATTCTCTAGGTTTTTCTGGTCATAAGGCGGTTCTATTGAAAATAGATTTTGACAAAAGCTTGACAAAATACCCTTTTAAGTTTAACCCAATTTGGCTAGAAGATCAAAATTTCTGTGCTTTGATCAAAGAGCAGTGGCTTTCCTTTTTAGAAGTTCACTATCCTTTTATTATGGGCAGTTTGTTGGTCAAATTAAATAAGCTAAAATTTGAAGTTAAAAAATGGGAGAGATTAAAAAAGTCTGAAACAAGCCAGGAGCTGGAGAAGATTGATGCAGAAATTCAGACCCTAACTTCTACTGTGGATGATATTTTTTTCTCTTTTGATAGGAAATAGAGACTTCGGGCTCTAGAATCTAAACGAGGAATCCTTATTAGAAAAAATGAAGAGACTTTATGCCAGAAAAGTAGGGCAATTTGGCTAAAGTCTGGTGATAATAACATGAACTTCTTTCACAATTGTGCAAACCAAAGAAGATTGTCAAATTTAGTTTGGGAAATTTTCTCTGATGAGGGGGTTATTTGTCATGAGAAAAGATCCATCAGGAAGGCAGCTATGGATCATTTTAAATCTTTGTTCTCCTATCCTCAAGGGCACAATTTGATGGGTTAAATGAATACTATTCGAAATTTTCCATAGTATTTTGAAGATGAGGACTGCCTTTCTGTGGATAGGTCGGTGACTATTACAGAGATTAAAAATATCTTGAATATGTTTGTGAAGGACAAAAGTCCAAGACGTGATGGATGGACTGTCGATTTTTACTGCCATTTTTTTAATCTTTTTGGGCATGAAATTACGGAGGCAGTGGAAGAGTCCTAGTCTCAAACAAATATTAGTGAGCTGTTGAATTCAACCTACCTTACTCTCATTCCCAAAAAGGACCACCTAGATTCCTTCAGTGACTATCGTCATGATTGTGCTATGTAATCTTCTTTATAAACTTATCACAAAGATTATAGCAGAAAGATTGAAGTCTGTCCTGGCTAAGTTTGTTTCTGAGGAACAGTTTGCATTCTTTCCATATAGGTAAATCGTCGATGTTGTGGGAGTTGTTCAAGAATGTTTACACTCTACTAAAGTTGATAAAAAGATTTCTTTTTTTCTCAAGTTGGATTTAATAAAGGCTTATGACCGAGTGGATTGGTCTTACCTGAGATTGATTCTGATCCAAATTGGTTTATCTCCTAGTATGGCGGAGTGGATTACGAGTGTGGTTACATCCACTTGATTTGTGGTGCTAATTAATGGTGTGCCAAGTAAATTTTTCAAAAGAAACAAGGGAATTCGACAAGGTTGTCCCTTATCACCGTATCTGTTTATTTTAGTGATTGAAGGACTCAGTCTCCTCATTCACTAGGCTAAGTCTCAAAATATTTTCTAGGGATTTAAGGTCTCTCTAGGGCTTACAATTACTCATTTTCTATTTGTAGACGATGTAATCGTCATCGGCAGTGGTTCCCTTGAAGAGTGGAAGATATTACAGTATTTATTGTCGAGATTTTGCAAAGCGTCAGGTTTGGAGATAAGCAAAAATAAATCTTTTCTCCTACACTCCAGTAAGGATCAAGCTTTTACAGATTCCTTGATCTCTTTATTTCCTTATAAGTCTAGTTTTATTGAGGAAGGATTCAAGTATTTGGGATTTCTTTTAAATCCCAACGGTTATAGACCCAAATATTGGGAATGGTTATTGAAGAGTATAGTCCGAAAAATCAATGGGTGGTCTTGTCGCTACCTCTCACTGGGAGGAATGTTAATTCTAGTCTCTTCATTCCTCTAAGGTATCCATGTGTACTAGGTGTCCTTATATTATATTCCTTTGTTGATGTTATCAAATATCAGATCCAAGCTCTTCCATTTTCTTTGGGCGGGCAATTTGGCTTTTGGAAAATTTCGTTTGGCTGCTTGGGAAAACTTGTCACTTCCTTGTGATTGTGGGGGTTGGGGAATTAAAAATTTGGATTTTTTCAACTCCTCCCTATGTGCAAAATCTCTCTGGAGGTGTCTATTCAGTCATGGCATATGGGGAAAACTTATAAAGGAAAATTATTTTAAGGGCCTAGACCCCATTTTTTGGCTTAGAAAAGATTTAGGATCTAAATCTCTTGTTTCGACCATTGGGAGCAGTTTGAAGAAAATTCTTCCAATAATTACTAATTATTTGAGTTGGCAGGATGGTAGGGGTTTCCAAATTCATTTGGGAAGTAACCCGATTTGTTGTATGGGGGGTAATTTCATACTTTCTTAGGAATTAGTGCAGGAGCTCCATCTCAAAAATATGGTGGTGTTGAAAGATGTTCATTAAAACATTGGTAATAATTTTTGGGCAGATTCCTCGGTTCTGGGGTTGTCGAGCAGGCTTGTTGAAGAATGGGACAGGTATATATCTTTCCTCAAGTATGGGAATATTACTCTATTTGAAAATTTTGATAAACTGGCGTGGGATTTTAATAACCGAGATGGTCAGGTGACAACAAAGTTAGCATATAGGGCTATCATATATATGAACAGATCCATTGAAACCGACTGGTGGGTGAAGTGGTTGTGGAAAGAGTCTGCCCCTATAAAGATTAAATTATTTAATTAGATGAGCTTGAAAAATAAGACATCGATCTGGGAAGTTTAATAGGGACGGGGGCTCTTGGGTTTGGGAAGATGTCCTCTGTGTTTTTCAATGATTGATTCGGTTTCACATATGTTTGGTGACAGGCATTTTTCCTTGACATTTGGTTGTTACTGATGAATTATTTTAAGATCCAATATAGTTGGGATGGTGCTACAATGATTGATAACTTACAGGTTTGGCATAAGAGAAAATATCATTACAATTATCTCCCGTTGTTCGTGATGTGGGAGGTATGGAAATCAAGGAACCTCTCCATGTTCTCCAATTATTTACAGAATCTCGAGGTTATATATTTGAAGATACTCTCTTATTTTTCATAATGGAGAAAATATTTTTCAGTTAAAAGACGAAGATGCCCCTCCTTCCCTTCTCTTTCTTGGGAGATTCCGGTGGGATTTTTCGATGGAGAAGCTTCAGATGGGTTATGTGGAGCTAGTCTAGTGATAAAGCTTGATAACCATATAATGATTAAAGGATGGTTAAAGGTGGGTATAGGCACAAATACTTGTGCAAAAGTGATTGGCCTTTGGAGCTTAGTTATATGTGCCAAATTTTGGGGGTTGAATCATTTACAGGTTTTGGGTTACTCCCAAGTTATCATCAATTGGCCCTCGGGTGAGGCACAAGTGAAATCTATGGAACTTAAACACTGGTTGGATAACACCAAAACTTTGATGAAATAATTCATCGGGTTAACTTTCAGCCATGTTCACAGGGAACTAAATGCTGAAGCAGATTCTCTTTCTAAACTTGCACTTGGAGAAATGGATGGCAAGCTTCACTATTCTCTTATTTCTATGAACTCTGTTGTGAGATCAGGTCAACTGGTTCTCTTAGAGCAGAACCATTGATCTTCAATTGTTATATGGGGATGATTGGTGATGATGTTCTTTTTTTGTGTTGAATTCACAGTTTATGGTGTTTCTTCGACAAACACTTTGTATTTTGTTGACATTGCTGAGATGGAAGTGTCTTACTGGTTATAGCAAGCTCAACTTTTGGCTTCAAAGATCTGTCTTTAGATCTCTATTTTGAATGTAATTTTGACACAATTTTTTTAATATAAAGTTGTTCTTTATTCTTGAAAAAAATAATTATGTATCTAATATTATTAATTTTAATGTATGCTTGTTCGGATTTGAAGGTAAAAACATATCCTACAATTTGGACATATCGCCACTAGTGGAGAGTGTGAATTGTGAAAAAATAATGTGATAATGAAGTGTTAGTTAGTTATGATCTAATAAATTATGCAACTTTAAGAAATAAAAAACATATTAACTATGATGTTCACTTTAATAAGACTAATCAATTAGAATATAATGTATGGTTTTTAAATGTAAATGGATTACCATTTATAATAAGGATCACAATAATAATTTATATTGTTTTTGACATATATAAAAATTATTAAATATAAATATTGAATTATAAAAAAAATTCAAAACATTTAGAATTTTTTTATTTCATCTAAATCTTAGTTGAAAATTAATAATTATTTCTATCTTAAAATTAAGATAACATTACAATCAAAATCCTCAAATTTTTTACCATAATTTTAACCCATATCTATGTGTGTGAACCATATGTGTGTTATATGTGTGTGAGAATAATGTAAAATGTTGATAAATAAGTTTTTGACCTACTTATCAACCATAACTGAGCCCTTTTTTCAATTTGTGGCCAAAATATAGTTATTATTTAGGTAAAAACATTTAGGCAATTTTTGTGTTAAACTCTGGGTTAAAATAGAGTTTGGAGTATTAAAGGCTAAAAAGAGTATGCTTTAAGATCTTTAATATAATATTAGTTAGTTTGTCACTTTTAAAATTATGGTTTGAAATTTTTATTTAATTGTATTTGAAATTTTTAAATATATGTTTTTATAATTGAAATTATGCCAAAATTTTGAAAAAAATATGTTTAAATGATGATTTTAAATATATTTAGATATATTATATTTAGTTATAAAATAATGATAAAAAATTGTTTTTATAAAAATAAAATATTTGTCCAAATCTTATTTCGTGTAAGATTGTAATCTTGATATATGCTCAAGGATGGATGTAAAATTTTGGCGTGATCAACTAAAGCCATATTCCTCAAGTCAAATAAGATCTTAGTCCTCAATTTTGTTAAGGTAGGTAAAGACATGACCTTAAACTCTATATTAATTAATTGACAATTTGTACTTTAACATAAAATCATTAAACTCTATATTAATTAATGAACAATTTGTACTTTAACATAAAATCATTATATATAGTTGAGATAAATTATTTTGTATGTAAACACAAAAATATTAAATAATATTAAAGGAAATCTATTTTAATTATATATATACATATATATATATATATATAAAAATTTCTTGTCAAATAAAAATATTTACAACAACATATCACCTTTACAATCTACTTCATTCTTACAATAATGTGCTTCAATACATGAACAAGCTAATAAACTAATCTTTTTTACCAAAACTTATACGCTGCAAAGCAACCAAAACGATCAAAACAACTGACACTTCTATCCAACATTAGACCAAGTCTATGAGGTTTGTTTCTCCTTCATGTATCAAGATGCCTTCCAGAAATTCTTGAAACCTTAAGTGTCCAAAATTAAGAGTAATGACACTTTTTGAGAGAGCATTATCCCTAGAGTTAAAAATCCTGGAAATATGCCTAAAAGAGATCTGTCTGAAAGATCTTCTTAGATCTTGAACTTTCTGACACCAATGATTGAGAGACAACACCAAAAGATTAAATAAGTCATTCATCCATTTAATTAAATCTTTGGAGTCTCCAGAAATTACTAATATCGGATATACCAATAAGAGCAACAAATTGAACAAAGCTAAATAAACTCACTAGCTCAGCCTTTGTATTGGATCCCTGACCACCTCCCATGCTTAGAGAAAAATAATGATCCTTGTCTAAAACAACTACCATACCACAGCCACAGTAGGAAAGGTTGGAAGCACCATAAAAAAAAACCTTCAGCACCAGAGATAGACAAAAGAGGTGGATAATACCTTTTGAGCTTCCTTTTGTTATTAGAATGCACAAAATATTCAAAGAGGTTAATACCCCTAATCCCACAAGTAAAACCATTGGGCTTGATATCCTGAAAACCAACTTTATTCATTGAAAACCACAAAGACCAAGAGATAAATATAGGTAGCATATTTTGAGGAATCAATATTATTAAACCATTCCGAAAAAAAAAAAAAATCTCCAAATTATCAACACCCCAATCCAAGCTAAATCACAGAATGTCTTTAGCAACTTACCAGACCTGTTTGCAAAAGTAGCGGTTCGCAAAAAGATGTAAGCTTGTTTCTTCATCACGTCTACAAAGGGGGCAGAATCTTAAACCTTGCCACCCCCTTTTCATGAGATTGTGCCAAGTAGGAGTCTTATCCTTAAGAGAGAGCCACCAGAAACATTTCAATTTTTGTGGTAAATTCTATTCCCACAAGTGTTTGTACCACCATCTTTGCTCAGTCTTACTCTCATTCCTAGTTATATAATCATAGGCCAACTTAGTTGTAATAGTCCCATTTTTTTGTTTTCTGGCCAAAACAAAATGTCATTTCCATATTTAAGCCTAACCCCAGCTTCTTTCAGAATTTCAATATAAAATTCCCACTGATTAGCTCATTTACCAGTAAAGCCCATATCTATGATACATAACCCGTAACCCCCTTGTAAAACATACCATTTAGGTCTTTTTAGTAAATCCAGGATCTTCATATTAATCGAGGCTAGGTGTTTAATAATTTCTTCAGGCAGATAAGAACAATCTTTGTCTCCAACAAAAGGGTCAACACCAGTAATAACACTTTTACCATTTCCTATATATATAACCTAAATTTATTAAGTATTAAAAGAAATAAAACTGTTGATATAATATCTTTCTTAATAAATATAAAATATAAAATAAATAAATTATCAAATTTATGAAAACAAAAAAATATAAATATAAATAATGCATATATATAATATAAAAATACCATATGCATATGCATATATATAGACACCTTTATGAATTTTCTAAAAGTTTCAATTTTCCAAGGTACAAATATTATGATAGTAACTACGAAAAAATCAGTTCTACAAAAGTTGTTTACAAGGTCGTTTTGTTATAATGGGCCCTTCGCTCATATGCCCTCACTATATAGTAACATGTTGAAGAAATTGTAGCCACTTATCCTTCCTTAGAGCCCTCCATTCTAGCAATACTCTATGTGGGACAATGTTTGCATTCATTTAGAGAAAAGGATACGACATAATTGTTTAAGATGTTTATAAAGTTGTCATTTTGATCATTGATAAACATGCTTTTGAAAGATGTTTATGCAAATTTTTAAACAACTTAACAAGATGCTAGAATTGGTGTGATTAATGATGTTATGAAGGTGTTGAGGTCTCAATTAGTTCTAAGTTTTAAAATGTGGGGATCTCCTTCAAAATTTATAATGAGTCCCATATAGTAGACTTTACTTTTCATAAACCTCATTTAAGTTTGTTTGTTTGACAATTGTAAGTATTTGGTTGAGATCTATTAGTGCATGTTTTTATTAGTCATAACATTTTCATATCAAAACACATTATAGATTATAATTTATTTTAAATATGTTTTTCTTGTTTTACTTTGTTTATGTCCTGTGATTTGATTATTTCGATTAAAAAGATTTAATTTGTTGAAGGTTTTCATTGCAACTTCCTCATGATATTAACGATGAAGAATAGCCATGTCATCATGAGCCCCATGTGAATTCAAGAATGTAATAGTGGCAGATATGAAAGTATTTTTGTGAATGTGTGATCACCTAACCATATACATGATATGAAAATGAATAATATACATAAATGATAATATCAAAATCAGTGTGTGTGTGTGCCAACAATCAATATCCATAGAAACAATTAATGTACATGTCAACCATTTATGGGCTTGCGAATAGAGATAAAGGTATTAATGGTACCTCTAACATGTAAGAATGTAGCTACACATTGACTGAGATCTATAGGATTTGAGTGCATTGATAAGATCATTTCTATAGGATTAGTATCTAGTGTAGTGGGTGGATTGGAGGGTGTAGTAACTGGTGTAGTAGGTGGATCAATCGGTGCAGCAATGGATGGAACAATATGAGTAGTAGGAGTATTTGGTGTCATTGATGGAGGAGGATATGGCACAATTGGAGGAGGAGGAGGAGGTTCATCCTTAAATGTCTTATCATATGAAGACAAAAAGATGAAGAAGATGGATGAGTATGTCTCACAACTCATCACTCCTCAATCCTCATCCTCTAGATTAGGAATGAGATACTGAGAATATGATGCATCAATAATGTCATACAGGAAGGAAGGATAGCAAATATTTCCACGAGTTTAAGATATTGCATGTTCACTCTAGGTGAAACTAGTTTCACTTTGAAGCTAGTAATGAAATTATATAGTTGAAACATGATTGTGTGACAAAATCAAAGATCCATCCTGTGGCACCCTCCAAGTTTGGAGTCTTGAGGATTCTCGTTGTCTTTAATCATTTGTACAGCATAATAGGGAGGAAGTTTCTTGCCAACATATGAGTTAATATAGTAGAAAAAATCATTTAATCAATACATTCCCATTAAATAATAAGATAATTATGCAATTATAATAATGAAAACATCACAATAATATTAACTCCCTAGACTAGTGGCTTGGCTAGATAAATAAGATAATCTAACACCTTCACTACCTAACATAGTAATGACATATGAATGAACCACTTTACATGGGTACTTTATTGGCCCTTATTTGGAAAAATATACCCCCACATGTACATACACGCATTAGTCATTGGCATAGGAGGCTTGTAGTAAAATGACAACCAAGTGACCAATGACCTCTCAAAACTTAAACAAATAAATTTGAAGCAAACAGGAAGGAAATTTATTTCATCGTTGGTATATCTAGGAGGGGGAAGGATTTTACCCAATTCCCAAGTTACTACCTAAAGTTGTAAGAAGGGGCCAATTGTATGTAAGCCATGACATATTGACCCTAGTGACTTCTAAGTTATTGAGTAAAGTTATGCTTATATTATTTTAGATCCAAGGAGGTCAATGTTTGTGCCTTATCATATCAACACTAGCACAACATAACATTCATGGGAAGTTGAAGTTGTCCTATCATGGATTATGTATATAGTACTTTTCAGTGATCCAGATTGATCATGTAGTCCCTTATTTGTATATCACATTTTTTATTACTCTAGATCAATGTTGTAGCATTTGGAGGGGTGTCAACACTTTCCATTTTCTTCTAGCTATTTTGATTATTTTTTGAGAGGTTTTTGGTCACTTTTTGGTCATTTAACCATCACCCCATTAACGCAATGACATATGTGTGTATGCACATATGGGGATAGACGTTGCCTAAGAGGGGCCAATCAAAACACCCATGTAGGAAGTGGGTGATAATGTTATTAATATGTTAGGTAGTGAATATGATTATGTCATCGATATTTTACATTATTTGTATGCAAGGATAGACTTACAAATTGTTAGAATATCCTGCCTACTCCAACCAATCCCTTAGACAAGAGAAGTAATAGTATTGTGATGTTTTAATTATTCTAGTTGAATAATTTGTCTTCTTTAATGCGCATGTTATTGATATAATATTTTCTTTAAACTATCTAATTTTTGTCTGCCAAGGAAAATTTTAAGGATCCTTAATTTTTGTAAAGTGTAAAAACCTTGGCGAATCTTACTAACATTAAATTTCCAACCATAAAATGTTTGATGATATTTTTCTAAAATTATTCAAATCTCGAAGGATTTTATATAGTTTCTGGACAATTTTGGCTATGATTAGAGTAAAATATTTTTATCTTGTGGAATTTGGGTGAATCATTTTAGAAAAAATGGAAACAATTGGTAAATCTTTTTTTTGGAAAAAACATCGACACCCATCCCATGGATAAACCTTGGCGAATCTTACTAACATTAAATTTCCAACCATAAAATGTTTGATGATTTTTTTCTAAATTATTCAAATACTGAAGGATTTTATATAGTTTCTGGACAATTTTGCCTATGCTTAGAGTAAAATATTTTTATCTTGTGGAATTTGGGTGAATCATTTTAGAAAAAATAGAAACAATTGGTAAATATTTTTTTTGGAAAAAACATCGACAGCTATCCCATGGGATAAATCCTACCCCTAATTTTTTTCATGTTGCCTACTATTTTGTAGATATTGGTGTGTACGTTGGTGAGAGTCTCCCTCCCCAACTTCATGTAGATATGGTGGAGGTTGATGAGTCACCTCAAGAGTGCAGACCTAAATGGTATTGTTGATGCTTGAAATAGCATCAAGGGTTGATTTCACAAAGTGTAATGAAATTGTGGAAAAAAATAAATTTTATCTTTGGTTATGTACACAAAGATGTTTTGAAGTATTGTTCTTCCTGTTCTTTTTGTACACTCTCATATTTTTGTGATCAAATAAAGGGGGGCATCTACAAGAAAATCTGAGTACTAATGAAGATCACTATGTATTTTTTTATGATTAAAGTGGTTGTGATGATTTCCTAGAAAAATAAAACTTTGAGGATCTTTTGTCATCATGATGTGCTCAGTTTTGTTGATGAATGCATGTATGTTGTTACATGCAATTGCAAAAAAAAGTTTGAAATTGAGAGAAAAAAAAATTGGTTTTTGCACTAATGGAATACCACATATATATTGCATCGATATACTTGTCTACACATATGTTATGCGTCAAAGTCATGAATGTAAATTTTTCAAGCTCTTCTCATAGAAAAGGAGTTTTGCACTACTGTTATTCATTTGACCACTTTACACTATGTGAATCAAGTCCTAACTCTCATATTACGATAGCATTGAGCTCTCATACCTTGTGCTCTATTGCATTCAGAAATAGTAAATGGATTATGTTTTGAAGATTGGTTATGTTACTATAATAACACAAACTCTAAATGTTTGAATGTGTTGTGAAGGTTGTGGTTATGATTGTTTAGGGTGTGAGGCTTCAGGATTGTAATCTTGTACTCATTCGAGGAATTGAAGCTTTCTATGGTTATGAATATGAGTTTAAAAGAAAAAATTGAAATATTATACACCCATATTACATATATACTTGTTCTTCATTTTGATTGCAGCATTTGAATAAGTATGATGACTTAGAGATGAGTTCAAAGTGGTAGCTCTGAATTTGGTTAAATGGGTAGTTGTTGTGCATATTATTTTAACTAAAAGTGTGGTGCAGAAATATCATGTTGATTGTTTTAGAATGAAAGATAATTATGGTATGGTGGCAATCTTGAACACTCTAGTATTAATTGTAAGAGAGCTATACAATTCAATTATGATTTGAATATCTTTATAATTTTCTTTATCTAGGAATGATTATCCAGATGTCATTTCCCTATATATTCTTCCTGTATGTGACAAATATTTCCATGTTAAAATACTTGATGCATGATAACACTTTTCCCAGCTAATAAACTAGCTTGTTTTCCTTGGCTCACCTTAAATTATTTTCTACCCTACAACAGAAATGTTCGTGGTAATGAATGCATGTTGAGTTTGTTAGTTAACAAAGAGAAATGATTCGTTGGATACATCTATTGTACATTTCTGTTACAAATGTTGGAGTAATTTATGCACACTAGTTAATTTATTTAAAAGAATGAGGAACATGCAACAAATATCATAAATTTATTTTGGTACTTTCATTGGATATCATGTGCATAAGTTAAATATTTTATTGGCTTTAAGGTCATGAGTTTTCACAACCGGGGATCCAAAAGATCTAGTAGGAGTAGAAGTCATAGGGACTAATATGTTTGGCAAGACAAGTGAAGGAAGAGAGTGAGGCTCTATGTTCACTTTGATGTCATTTCTAATGAATTTTCTTAGCTATCCCAAATATACCTTCTATTTCTAGGAGATCCTCCTATACAACCCCCTTTTCATCAACCTCAATCTGAATAATAGCCTCACCAAAGTATAGGTTAGATGCCACAAGAACCCCCTCTACATAATGATGCATGGTATTTCAAAACCCCTTCTCCTTGGTACCATGTGGCTAGTTGAGGATCCCATATCCTAAAGCATTCAATTCATCCATTAGTTAGTTCATCCTCCTCTAGGATTAAATCTAAAACAACAAAAGTTATAGTTGGCCCTAAGATGCTCCAAGACCCTGAGCACCCATCTCACAAATTGCACCATCCTGAAAAAACCAAAGGGAAAGAAGTAATGAGATTGATGAAAGATGGAGTGGTTGGATTTAGTGGGCATGGTTGTGTAAATGACCAGTGACCCTCGACCTTGCCAAAATTTTATATTGAGGACCGTTACCCAAGAAATTTATGATTTATGATTTTCAAATAAATGTTGTTGTGGTTTAATTAAACATGTGAAAGCGGACAGTTTTGGACAGACCTGGTTTTGTGGATGATGCTATATATGTTCATGTTTTGTGAATATAAATATGGAAGCCCACCTTAGTTTACTGTCAAACTTAAGATTTGTTCTTAGGACATACAACTTGGGACTTGATGATGTTATTTATATTTTCAAATGTGGTGTTGACATGACACCAATTTTCAATTGATGAGGATGTTTTGTTTACTTGGAAATCCATCAAACATTTTAGAGATATGTTATTTTACATGTATTTTTTCATATTGGCTTAATGTTTATATAAACATTATTCATATTCTTTGATGTTACATCTACGTATGGGTATTATGATATTGAGAAATGACTATGAATGGTTATGGTTACTTCAATTATTATGATGCAGATGTATGGCATGTGCTTGTTTCATGACAAATGGTGTGGGAATCACAAGGATTTTATTGCTAGATCCTCAATAATTCATCCCCCTAAGATACATATGAAAAGGAAAGGAGGGCCCCCTTGTTTGAACATGCTTGACTATTGTGTATTCAAACCTATCTATTCGGTTGTGTTGTTCCTTGCGTGCTTGAGGTTGTTGTTGTGTAGTGATTATTTTGATGGCCACTTGTCATTAGTTAGTTATGCATTTTTGAACTAACTCTGGGATTATGAGTCACAAACCATTTTAGTGGTAGACTATATAACGGCATCAAGCAACAAGGAGCGAGGTTCCAATTATTACACTTTTTATGACATGTTGTGAGCTATTTTCTTAGTCTTTATCATTATTTTTTTATTTTCACTATAGTGTTAGAGTTTAATTTTTTTGTTGACAGTAGGAGTTCTGGTTAAATGATAGAAAGGGGAGGCTAATGGAAGATTTTATAAGTTTGAGGTATATTATATGAGTTTTCTATTGATGTTTAGATCTATCTATTTGCCACTAGCTTGTCAAATTGGTTGCCTGAATGCAGAGAATAATACTACCTTACAAAAAGTATTCACCGGGCCTATTGCATCTTTGGGTGTTTCCATGAAGATGGGTAACACTTTTTGGAAATAAGAGGGTGTGGGAATGGAAAAAAATGAGCTCATTCGAGCTTTTGTTAATCCCTTAATTGATCTTTTGAAAGCTTAATCGAGGGCTTAACAAAGCGCTTAATCGAGTTATTTTCATAAGCTTGATTGAGGGTTGAAAAACTCTCTATTGAGTTAGATAGCTCGATCAAGGGTTTTCTTAACCCTTGATCTAACTTTTAAAAGCTTAGTCTATCTTTTTAAAAAACTCAATGTAGCTTTTAAAAGCTGGGTCTAGTTTTTTAAAAATCTAGATTGAGTTTTTTAAAAACCTAGATCAATCTTTTTAAAAAGCTGGATCAATGTTTTAAATTTTAGATCGAGATTTTAAAAGATAAAACGAGGTTTGAATCTTGATCAATCTCCTTAAGTTGAAATAACCCGCACACTTTTTTTCCAAATTTTTATTTCACAAGAGATCGATCGAGCTTTCGGTTTAACCACACTTAGACCCTCAATCGAGATATTTAAAAATTCGCCCAAAACCTTGATAGAGGGTTTTTAACACCTTGATTGAGCTATTAATTTGATCAAGAGATTTTAAAAACATGGTTTTATCTCTCTTTTATGTAATTTTAATTTTACTTCTCTCATGACCCTGCCTAAACTCTATCCTGGAATGCACCTTAGGTGGTGTACTTGATACCAATATATTCATCAATGAATCATCTATCCATTAGCATATAATTTATGGGTTTCTAAGTTCATATGATTTTTTTTTAATTTGTTTTTCACACTTACACTTACAAAACCATGTCCACAACTTCGAATCGAGGCAAAGAAAAATCAATAACATAAAAAGCACACAACCAAAAACTTTCAAAAAATATATACGCCCTAGATTAACGTGCACTCTTCAAAAGGGTATTTTTTTATTTTTATTTTTATTTTTGACCCAATGGAAAAAAAATTTATGTGCACACACATGTGTACAAAAAACAATTAAAAATTTCAACTGTTAGTTTCGAAAATTAATAAAAAATATATTTTCCAACATAAATTTAAAAAAGATATGTGTGCCCTAGTGCATTTTGTGTCGATTATGTCCATATTTTTTTTCAAAAATTATACATTTATCACAAAATTGTTTTACGTGCACACAAACCACTTGTTAACTTTTCCTGGAATTTACAAGAACAAACATGTAATTAAATACAATTTTAACATATTAAATAATATTATTGCTCTTTTAAAAAAATATAAGTATAAGTACAACATAATTCCCTACAATTTATTTTTTTGTTACGTGTCAAAATTCACGAGGCATATATGAGTTTTGAGGGCTTTGATTTAATAAATGAGTAAAAATTCAAATTTTCATCATCACTTTTGGCGAAAAAGTATCATCCATCTTCATGGATTCACCCCTTTGTCAATATTGATTTTCACTATTTGTCATTTACATGATAACCAAGCGGTTTTGGAAACTCTAGTCCTATGTTCTAGAATAGTTTATGTTCCAAGCATTCACAGAATCCTGAAGGAACATTGTGATTGTACTCTAGTGTATAGATGAAAACAATGATCCTTAATGAGAAATAAGTTTTCTTCACTGTTCATATTTTTTTTTATGTCTCATTTTTATATATCTCCATCATATTTTATTTTACATTTAGTTAATATTTCTTCAGTATTTTATGTTGTAAGTTTTGTTTAAAAGGGTCATAAAAATGTTAAATGAGTTATTCAGATGGGTTATAGTGATATAGTTATTTCTGTTATTTGATGTTCTAGTTGTAGTTCAGTTGTCATTTGAAGCCACTCACTAGTTGGTAGGCATACCATAGATAGAGGGATCATGTTTAAAGTAATGATGTGGTGTAATGTATTGTTAAGTGTTTGTGGTTATGTTATGGTTATTTTGGTCTGCTAGTTTAATGTGTTTATGATTTAAGTATTTACCCTATTTTTCTATTTTGTCTTGTTGACTTACGTTCTCACACCTGACATAATGAAGGTGTTGAGCACACATTATGTTTGGATATAAAATTAGTTTTACATTCTTATTTCTTCTTGGTTTGTCCTATTGAGAGGCTAAAAAGTTGGCATGACAACATTCAATCTCCCACCTCAACATTTTTTTATGACCATACTAGGGATTTCTCAATAATATTCTACTCATATGGAAAGTTTTCCTTAGAGCATATAAATGATTCTAAGTTTATTTTTTACTTTATTTCAATTTGTTGTTCTATTTTTTGTACCTTTATCTGCTTCCTTTAGTTTTACTATTTTGTTCCTTGCTCTAATGCTTAAGTTAAATGACTAAGCCACTTCCTTTACAACCTAATCATTTATGTCAAGTAGGCTTTGTAGGGTAGTTGTTGGTACATGTTGTTGAGACATTTGAAGAGACCTTTAATGAGCTTCATATATTAACCTTCTCTATCTTATTAGCCCAATTTTGGTATGATAGGATATCCCCATTGCAACAAGTAGATTAATCTCATTGTTTATTTTAGTATGTTTCTTTTTTCTTACTTCATAAAAGACTTCAATGTGATTACACTTGTCCCCTTATGACTTTACTGTCTATATGGAAACCAGACCTCCCACCAGGCTTTCTTAATCAAACCAGTGTCACTTCAAGCATTTTCAACTTCATATTGGACTCTGCACAAAATAGGGAATAGTTTAAAAATTCTTGGGAATCCATATAACAAGAAATCATTTCAAAATAACTGTGGGAGTTGGATGCTAATAAATCTAGGGACCCTCCTCGTGCACCATAGTGTTCCATGTTTGATTACCCTCGACAATCTCTTTAAGTTAGGAGAGGAAAACAAATTTGCATAGCTTACATAAAAATTTTGATTCAATATTTTTTGGATTGGGGAAGAAAATCATCGTTTGATGCTAACCCATCTCTTATGACTCCACCTTCTTTCAATAGAAAAATGAAATCATCTGCAACAACCTCCAACTCAATTAGAAGCATGTGCAGTTGGTGTATTCATACTACTTCAACCACAAATCCGAGTAAAGTTATTCAGAAATATGGACTCTTCCAATATGAGGAGGATGTTAAAAATACCCTGTGACACATTTAGTCACCCCTTGATCTTGCTCCGTCAACCATTTTTGTCAAATATTTAAGACTACTTTCTTATATTCTCATCCAAAGAAACATGCACAGTTGAAAAACATCTGAATGTGTTTTCTAAGATTATCATAACATAGGGGGAAATAAAAATGACATATGCATGTGTTTGATTTTGAATTCCATGGAGGGTAAAGCCGCAACAAACATTTTTTATCTACCCCTAAGTATTTTTCAAATTGGAATAGACTGTGCTATTATTTCAAGTCCACCTATGGGAAACGACAAATCCTAATTGATTGATTGACATATTACAACAATCTGAAATATGAACCGGGGGAGATGATAAAATCCTTTAATTTTTTATTCACTAATCTCTACAACCAAATCCATGAGCTCATCCAATCTCACAATTAAGTAGCCTTGATCCATTATTACAATACTCTACCCCCCTCTTACTGCAGTCATTTAGAGGAAAAATGAACTAATGATCTAGCTTGGATTGATTGGTCTAGGAAAAAATTTCAGTTCTCACTTCCATGCTACAGTTGATGCAAGACATGAAAAATTGAATGATTTCATTTGAAATAAAGGTGCCAACTCCTATAACCCAGTAGGGCATCGTGATTCCTCCTCCACCTCAAAACCCACCTACAAATGTTTCAAACATTACCATCAAGAATCGTCCTTGGTGCAATTTTTGTGATGAGTACCATGACCCCAACACATGTGAGCTAATGAAATCTACCAAATAACATATATTCGATAAGAGGACAAAATACATGGTAAATGCTCTATATTGAGTGGAATACCAATATGAGTTCATTATTAAATGAATCCAAACCTTCAATAATAATAAAATTGTTGATTTCAATAGAAAAATTAAAAGCTCGACCTAGAAACAACCCATTGCTAATATCTTTAGGGGTTCTAATCAGTACCAAACCTATCAATAACATATAGTTTTTTTTTCCTCTGGCCCTGCCAAAAAAGTATAGCACATTGAGGATTAATCTAAATTTAATATCAACATCACTTTGATAAACCTTGCAAGAATCCTAGATCAGAGGGAGAATATCAATAAATTATTAGCTCAAGACTTCCCTAGTAGTGTTCCTCCTACCACTCAAAATATTAATTCCAACCCAGTCATGAAGAACGAAGACAATATATCTAATCCTTATCATGTTGACTTAGTGTTTGTCCAACGCCCCCTAAGAACCCTCCATTATACATATCAATGAAGATCTATGACAAGGTCACCCATTGTTGCCTCATAGATGGAGGGTCGGGTCCTAATGTGATGTCAAAGACTATTATGGAAGATTAATTAGGAATATCCTACACCAAATAAAAGAATTGTAGCATGCTTTATTTCAATAAGAAACTAGAGACTACCATTGGTAGGGCTAAGGGCGTTACTCTAGTCATGTGCTCCCACCCAGACTGCAACATTTAAGTCATGGATATGGATGTGGTAAATAATACAATTATCCTTGGGATGGATTGGTAATATCTCACTATAGGGTATTATTCGATCAAGGGTTCACATCAAATCGTCTCAAGAGGTATAAAAAACATCACTCTATTATGCAAATAACGAATAGTCCCTTGTATTGAAATACTTCTGCAATCAACGATCAACTTCATAGAAGTGGATCCAAGAGTATACTATATCTTCTCAAAAGAGGAGATCAAGGAATCCATTCCCATTCCACCTGATGGGACCCATGATCAAATTTGTCACATGCACTCTGATGGTGCTTCTTCAAAACAAGGCAATGGAGCAAGGATTTGCCTCCACATTTCCCTCAGAAAATTACATTCGTTCGCTTTCTGCTTGAATTTTCAATGCACCAACAACATGATTGAATTTGAAGCTCTATTGCTAATCCTAAAAAATGCATTATCATTAGGATGCCAAAATATAACTCAAATATAACTCTGTTTGGAGACTCTAAAATGATTGTAAATTTGGTCAAAAAAGTTTACACGCCTTCCAATAAACTCATGAGGAGATATACCAATCTCATCTCAGAAATTATCAACAGGTTTGTATGCTTCAACATCACCCACATCCGTAGAGGGTTAAACACTATAGTTGAAAGCCTAGTTTCTTATGCATCCATATCTGGTAGACATATTTTCCAAGAAAGGATAGAATGTTCATCGGTATCTCTGTATAGACCACATTTACCTAATAACAATGAATCCTGGAAGTTTTTTTCCAATGATGAAAGATTGCATCCATTTATCACCAATGAACTAGATGATTTTGTTGATATTATTGACTTAGAACATAATATATTTTTTCAAGGGTTTAATCCTCTAGAAAAATCATTCTCTTTGAGTGACATTTCCAAATAGCTCACCACTAAAGAAGAGTCTAAATGAAAAATAGATGACACTTTACTTGTGAACATAGGCTCGATTGAGTGACCAAAATTCCTATACATATTAAACCACCTATTCTTAGGAAGAGAAAGAGTGATTCATGACTCATTTTTGCAAATTCCATGACATCTTTGTGTGTTCCTATTCCAATTTATCAGGATTCAACTTGACATCATTCAACATGTTATTCCTATTTGAGAAGATGCCACTCCTGTGCATGAAAAATAGAGACCCATCAATACTTCCTTACAAGCCACCATCAGGAAGGAGTTAGATAAAATGCTTGAGGATTACATCATTTTTCCTATTAAATATTTTGAGTGGGTAGAAAACTTAGTACATGTTCAGAAAAAAGAACATAGACATTCAACTTTGCATCGATTTCCGTGCTTTGAACAAGGAAAGCATTAAAGATAATATTTTGTTGCCTAACATGGAGCTCATCTTGCAAAAGGTTGCTAGGTCACAAATGATGTATTTTCTTGATGGCTTTTGAGGTTCTAATAAAACTCGCAACATGAAGGATGGAAAATATAAAACTACATTCACCACTATATGGGGGACATTTACCTATGAATGAATGTCTTTTGTCTTAGTAAATGAAGGTGCTACCTTCCAGAGGGCCATACACATTGCCTTTTATATTTTGTTTGGGATCATTATACATGCATATCTAGATGATATTAATGTCTACTCTAAGCATCTAAAATACCATTTTGAGCATCTAACATAAGTTTTCATGCGTTGTCGTAACTACGGTATATCTCAAAACCCTAACAAGTCTATTTTTGGTGCTTCCTCAAGAAAGTTTCTTGGCCATATTGTATATGGTGCAGGGATTAACATTGATCCTGAAAGTGTCAAATCCATTTAGATATTATGTGCACCATCCTACAAAAAGGGCATTCAAGCCTTTATGGGGAAAATCAATTGTGTGCACAGGTTTAAACTTGATTTTGCTCAAATAGTTAAGCCCATACATAATCTGCTAAAGGGTGACCAAACCTTTCATTGGGATGAAACTGACTAAAATGAATTTATCGGGACTAGGGAGGCCATCTCATCTACCCATGTGCTTTCTACCCTATATTTCACTAAGGAAGTTTTTTATCTACACCATTGCTACTGAGGAGGCTATTTTAGCTATCCTTTTGTAGATCAATGAGGAAATATTTGAATAACCAATAGCCTTTATGAGGCTATTGTTAAGTACTCCTTGATAAAGAAACATGCTTATTCCCTGTTCAAATATATATATAATTTCAAACATTTGATCCTTGGTAAGCACACAAAAGTTAAGGTACCCTTGTTTGTTGTCAAATTTCTTCTTTCATAGAACCTCCTCTCTAGGAAATTGGCGCATTGGCTTGCTAAGATCAAGGAGCATGACCTCATGATAATGACTTCAAACACCATAAAGGGAAGGTATCTGGACCTTCATATTTCCTAGTATCCCCACTCCTCATTAGGATCTAACTTTGATGAAGAGATTCACTCAAATATGTTGTATGTGGAAGGTGAAGTTTTGGAATTTCCTGACCACTCATGGTATGCACATATATTTTACTACTTGAATCATTAATGTCTCCATGATGCTTTTGAATATAATAAATACATAAGTATAAGGCTAGAGGATTCTAGGCATATGGTCCTTGGATCTTTATTCTTTCAAAGATATCATGATGGGATTCTCTTGCACTGTGTGGATGAAGAAGCATCTTGTAAATTGCTTAAAATATTGCATGGATCTATTGAAGAAAAGGTTCACATTGGAGGGAACTTTGTTTTTCATTAAACTGCTAATAAAGGTTTTAGATAAATATATTATTGTCCCAATATTTTCAAAGAATCTTTCATGTTTGTGCAAGCATGTGACAATGTCCAACATGGAGGTTGAAATTTTCTGCTACGCCCTTAAAAAATCTCATGACATTTTTTCCCTTTTAGAAGCGGTTCCTTTACTTCATAAATCCTACAAACCCACCTTCATCGGCTAGCCATATAAGAGGTTCACATAAATTGCTTAAAATATTGCATGGCTATGTTGAAGAAGAGGTTCACATTGGAGGGAACTTTGCTACTCATTCAACTTCTCATAATGTTTTTAGAGAAATATATTATTGGCCCAATATCTTCAAATACTCTTTCATGTTTGTGCAAGTATGTGACATGTGTCAACGTGCAACATGAAGGTTGAAATTTTCTTCTATGCCCTTAAAAATTGTCATGGCATTTTTTCCCTTTGAGAAGTAAGGCCTTGACTTCATCGGTCCTATATACCCACCTTCGCCAGTTGTCCATATCTTTGTATTAACCGCAATGGATTATTTTAGTAAGTGGTAATAGGTTGTCCCTCTCAAGCATTCGACTGATGATCAAGTCATATATTTTTGGGATGTACTATTTTTCCTAGATTTGGGATTCCTCTAAACCTGGTATCAGATAATGGTCTTGCTTTCATTTTTTTAAAATTTTCTACTTTATTTGGTAAGTTTGGAGTGAAACATTCATTTTCATCTTCTTATTATCCTCATGGAAATGGGCTAGCTGAGTCCACCAAGAAACAACTCATGACAATTTTGAATAAGACTGTGATGATAAACCTCAACGATGGCATTTACAACTTATGTATGGCTTGTGGGATGATATGACCACTACTAAGGTTAGCACTGGTGCTATTCCTTTCGAAATTTTTTATGTTCAATAAGATGTTGTGCCTATTGTTGCTAGGGTTTTCGCCCTAGCTTGTACGAATGAGTACCTACTAAGGACAATGGATTCCTTAGTAGCAGTTCAATGATATTGGAATTAAAAGCTATAACTNTTGGATTTCCTGGGGTGTGGAGAAGAGAAAGAACCAGCTGAAGTCCGGAACACCGATCTCGAACCACCTGCAAGGACTGAAAAGTACATAACCTCAATAATGGATGAGGAATCATCTAATCATCTGAACGAGGCGGGCATTCCCATGCTCGTATCAAGATACATAAAAATCACTTGTGAGGCCCAAAATGAAGGACCTGTAGTAGATATTCACTGTGCATATCATGAGGGTCCGGAAGGGACACTAATCTGGAACATACTGCTGAGCTGACCATGTCTGAGCTGAAAAACTGATACACTGGAATGGCAGCAGTGCTACTGTCTACTGAATGTGGTTCTGAAGGAACTGATGCGCTGCTGGATCAGAGTGACAAGGGTCACACTCGTAATGGTACACTGATCTAGAACTGAACTGGGTACTCAAAGAAGCATAGAACTGAATGGCTTCCGAATACAATCGCCAACGCAGCCCGGACATCCACGGGAACATATAAATGGGCGTTCCGAAGTGACTCACCAATGTGCTAGAGTCGGGGGAAATCCGGGGTCTTCGACAAATCATGGACTGGATATGAAGCCTGCGCGATTCTCAACGATGCGATCAATACGCTGAAGTCGAACATGTGAGAAACAACCTTTCGGAGAGGCAATAATGATTCCTCCCGAAATGGTCCGTAGGCACGCACCACAGATGGTGATGTGTCCAAGGAGCAGGGACCTCTAGGTCTATCTTCTGGAATAAAGGAGTTGTCGTCGACAGAGGGAGACCGGCAACTGTCAAGGCAATGATGTTTCCTTGACAGGAGCGCGAGGTGAAAAACCGAACTGTGATAGTACTGATGGCAGGAGGGAAACACGGGGGGGAATAACTGGGCAAGTAGAGTGGGTGGACTCGAACTTCCTTTGTTCATAATATGATGGAGGGGATGATCGAGCAGCATATGAGACTGACTGGTGGTAAGGGGATCATAGCGGTATAGGATCTGAGTGTGATGGGGCTGAGGGAGACTCAAGCTGTGGTAAAATGGTAGGAGACTGCAGAATACTCTGAACAAAGGCGACCTGATTGGGGGTGCTGCCGAGAGGATCGATCATAGCGCCAAGAGGCGCGGGGGGACTTCTTCTTGGGTTAGGGAACTAGCAGAAGTGTAGATATAAAGTGGTACTGTCATGTGTATTTTACGAGCCCATGACAGTTCATGCTCGTGGTTGCTTTCAATTTTAAGGAGTCTGAAAGCAAATAAGAAGACTCTGAAGTAATGGAATGATACTGTCGTGTGGATTTTATGAGCCCACGACAGTTCATGCTCGTGGTTGCTTTCAATTTTAAGGAGTCTGACAGCAAATAAGAAGACTCTGAAATGATGGAATGGTACTGTCATGTGGATTTTATGAGCCCATGACAGTTCATGCTCGTGGTTGCTTTCAATTTTAAGGAGTCTGAAAGCAAATAAGAAGACTCTGAATTGAGGGAATGGCCAGGCAAGGAGGAAGTGTTCGATGAAGGAACATGTATGATGACCAGAACTGAGGTTAGTGGGGAACACTGATGGGCCTCCTTGCGGGGTGAATGAATGGTGGCAAAATAACGAAACATTTGCAGTATGACAGGAGTGGATGGCTCATGTAAAAAGTGTGGAACAATCGGATGACGGTCGATGTGGCACGCAAATTGATGCGGCAAGGTGTAGGGACGCACTGTTGAAATTGTACCAAGTGAGAGCGAGAAATGATCTCAAGCATCATCACGAGCGCGGAAAAAAGAATCTAGCGATATCAACAGTGTGAAAAACGGAGAACGGCCGAAGTGGCGCGCAAACCGAAGCGACAAGGTGTCGGGGCACAATGTTGAAATTGTACCAAGTGCGAGCGAGAAATGATCTCAAGCATCATCACGAGCGTGGAAAAAAGAATCCAGCGATATCAATAGTGTGAAAAAACGGAGAACGGCCGAAGTGGCACATAAACCGAGGTGACTAGTGGTGTCTAAAAAATGGGCAAAAAATGACGTAGACAAAATAATGCTATGAGGTGACCATCGTGACGGTCTCGTCGTGCTGATTCCAAAACTGTAGCTAGAGATGAATGGGATGCTGTTTCTGACGAACGGGGGGTACATCAGGCCATGTGTCAATGTGGTGCACTATAATGGCAGGGTCAAGACCGGGCATTTCGATATAAGACCAAGCAAAGACATCGCGGAATCCTCTGAAGAGTTTGTTGTATTCCTCAATTGCTTGCTTAGTGCAAGATGCCCCTAAAGAGATGAGTTTAGGGGTGCCGCCGGGGGCAGAGATATCAATATGGATGACAGGTGAGATGTTGGCCATGTTACCCTCTTCGAAGGCGTCAGGAGCAGGAATAGGGTCCTTGAACCAGTCGACCTTGGGGGGAAGAAAGTCTTTGGACTCGACTGTAAATTGGGTAGCAATGTTAGAGGAAGATTCATTTGGAAGGAAGTAGGAACGATGGTGCATGTCATCCCAAGGATAATCCGGGGCAGTGAGAGCTTCGAGAATTTCTTCATCCGTACGGAATGTTTGGGTCGTCAAATCGATTGACGGGGGTGTAGTGACGGAAGAGATCATATATATGGTATTAATCTCTTCGAAAGAGGGAGAGTTTGGGGGGTGGATCTCCACAATGGTGGGTGATGTCTTTTCAAGATCTAAATGGTTCATCTCAAAAAGAACGGGATTGACCGTTCCGGAAGGGGGAGAGACCAGGAAATGGATTTCCTTAATGGTGAGGCGGGCCATCTCGAGATCCAGATTGTTTATCTCAAAGAGAGTGGTATTAACCTCTTCGGAAGGGGAAGAGACCGGGGAATGGATTTCCTCAATAATGAGTGGTGCCGTCTCAAGTTCCGGATTATTCATATCAAAGAGAGCTAGCCTGTACTCGGGGAGATCGGGATAGTGATGGGAGTAATGCCCGTAAACATCGCATAAGGCACAGGAGTGGTTAGTGCGCAGGGATTTGTCGCGAGGCGTAGGGGTTGGATCTAGATGGACAACCGGGATGGTGGGGTCGTCGTCGAGCATTTGCATGTACTTCTTTAATGCTGGTAACTGAGGACATAGGTGAGTCGCATGGCCCAACTCGTCGCATAGCGCGCATTTGGGAGGAGCACGAAACACAGGGGGGTTTTTGGCTGTCTTAGAAGGTGGGACAACAGTGTAAGGTTGGGGACCTCTACCCCCAGTGGGTTTGGTAAGAGGAGGGGGAGTTTGTGCGGAGGACGACGGGGTAGTGATACCGGGAGGTGGTTGACGAGTAGTGGCAATGGGCTGCACCGGTTGTAGGACGACATTTGGTGTCGGCGGGGGGACGGGAGGTGAAAGATACCAAACGGGTAGTCCTAAGGTTAACCCAGGAAGGCTAAGTGTAGCCATGACTGGGGCGCTTACTACTCCTGAGGGAGGGAAGAGGAAAGGAATGGTATGGATGGGTGTAGCACCAATGTGACTAGGTACCAAAGGGGGTTGAGGCAACAAGGGCGGTTGACTGGTAGGAGTTCGCGTGATGTGGGACAGGGTACATAGATCGGATATTGCGGTGGTAGGAGACGGGGGTGGAATAGATGGGAAGGTCGAGGTCATTGGCGCATCTGAGTAAACTCCGGGACCTACTAAAGACACGAATGAGGTGGTGGTATCCGAAATAGGTTGTTCAACCATGGGGAGTACGGGCCCTATAGAAGAAACGACTGTGTTGGTGGCACCCGAGATAGGTTGTTCCACCATGGGGAGAACATTTTCGGGTGCCGCAGGGGCATTGGGATCGTGGTAAGTAAGTTGGTCAAACGTGGCCATGCGTCCCTCATGGGGGAACATCATGATACGAAAAACGGTAGAAGCGACTTCCCGCATGGAATACATGTAGCTGCGGCCAAGTAAAAGGTTGTAATCAAGCTGTGCATTGATAACCTCGATGTTGATTAGGACGGTTTTGCCAGCCAGCTGGAGGGGGACATTGGTCAATAGGCCTTGTGGCTGAGCTGAACGGCCGTCATAGGCTCGCAACGCAGTAGAGGACTGCTGGAGAGGGGGGGATCCCATTTTCCTTCCAGATGGAGGTGGGCATGAAACATGTAGAGGCACCTTCATCAATAATGCATCGATGGATGACAAAATTCCGTATGGAGACAGAAACTTGGAATGATAAATTGGAAGGTAGGCGGGGTTCGGATTGGTCCAAATCAAATGCCATTAACTGTGAATCGTTCGGATCGATAGCTCCAATGGCTGAGAGTAAAGTCTTACGCTGCGAAGGGCAGTTTTTTAAGAATTCTAACACAGACATGGATGCGGGGGATTGGGCTAAATCATCGACAATGCTGTAGTTGGACGCAGCCTGCGCATTGGGGTTGTTGTTGATACAGCGAAGTGGAAAACGGGCTGTTTTGGGAGCTCCATCTAATGGAGGTGGAGGTATATGTAACGCTTGATCAGTGGGATGAGCGTTAGCGGGGTTATTGGCAGGAGGGGATTCCGGGGTGGAGCCATATTGGTTCCGTCGAGTCTGGAGGTTGACCTCATCGGAGGACATCATCAACAGATGGTGGGTACCTGAGTCAAATATGGGTTGATCAGGAGTTGCGTAAGTGATTTGTTGGATGGGCGCATTAGCTGGAGGTGGAGCCAATGGTTCAGTGTTCACTAAGCCTTGGTTTGGTAAGGGGTTTTGTAGCACCAAAGGTGGCTATTGAGGTTGTGGGGGATTGGGTGGTGCTTGAGGAGCCGCCTGTCCTGGGCGTAGTCTATCAGCAGCCAAAAGTTGTTGAACTCGCTCCATAAGTGGACAAAAATGTGTGTAGTGGCCATAGACCCCGCAAACAGAACAAGGAAAGTTGGTTCGTAAATTAGGGTTTTTAGCCTACTTGGGCAGGCGATCAGGGTTTTGGTTGGGAGGGGCCGCGTTATGGTTAGCGGGGGGATTAGGGTGTTGACCAGCTTGCTCGGTCTGTTGGTTGTTCCCACGGTTGCGGCCTCTGCCGCGGTTTTCTTGGCCCTGGTTACGTTGGTTGTTTTGGTTTAGCGGCGGGTTTTCTTGGGTGTAAACCTGCCCTTGGGTAGTAGGTGGATTCTGAGTCTGCGCAGGTGCGGGAGTGGGCTGCGGCGGATAATAAGGAGGTGGAGACTGTACTGGTGCAGCTACTTGAGGGGGTTGTTGATAGTGTTGTGGAGCGGTTTGTGGGTTTGCCGCAGGGGCTGGCTGTGGCTGATAATAATGAGGTTGAGCTAGTGGTGGCGCAAGCGTTGGTGCAGCCTGCTGATGATAGTAGGGCTGAGGTGCGATCGGGGGGCGTAAGCAGAAGTCATATTGCCGAAACACTGAGGTGGACAGGAGGGTCCATGGGAATGGTGTTGATGTGGCATTTGAGCATACGAGTTGGTTGCTCCGGACTGTGATGTAGCCCACAAAGGTTCAGGGCCAGGGGGAGGATGGGCTATGGAAAATGGCTGAGGCTGCGAGGAGAGACGGCCAATGATGCCGTCGGCAACGTGGGATGCCCCCGGCGCATCGTGCTGGGAGGGATCGCCGCGAGGGGCGTCTGGTATGATGGTATAAAGATAACCCGACTAGGCGTAAATGAGATCGAACTGCTGGGCTTTAAGGATAGCCTCTTCCTCCGACTGGGGTCTTTCGGCTGCCACATCCTTAGCAATGAGCGGAAGGAGGGATTTGAGGAACCAATCGAGGAAGATCTGGTCATCTAACTTGATTTTACATAGGCTACGGCGTCGCCGCCATTCGTGAATGTGGTCAGTGATATGGGTAGCCATGTTCTATCGGCAAGATAGGAGGATCTCCACGCCCGCGTCATAGCGGACAGGTAACTGGAAGAACTGTAGGAAGGTCGAGGCCAGGGACGTAAAGGTGGCATGGGTTCCATGGGGCAGCTCGATATACCATTTGGCAGCAGAGCCAGTGAAAGTGCGCTGTAATAAACGGAGGCGAATGGGGTCGTCTACTATGGAATTTGAGGAACACCATAGATGGAAGGACATGATATGGTTTTGTGGGTCCTCACCTGCCTTACCCTCGAACTTAGGGATGTCAGATGGGAGCTTGGTAGGCATGGGGGGCCATGTAGGGTTGTGTCGTATGGGGTCGTTGGTTAATCTGGCTAGGTCAGGTAGGTTGAGGCTAGCCATGTATGGCAAACTGGACGGAGGGTGTGATACGGAGGTGGGTTGGATCACGTTGGGGCCCATGCCCCCAAGTGGAGGGGTGTTGTGAGGGATGTTGCCCCCAAATGGGGGAACTAAGCTGGTGGAGGTCTGACCTACCCCACCAATGGTGGTATGAGTCACTAATGGAGTGGGGATAGGTATTCCCGCTGCGGGAATCGGTATTGTGAGGGGAACAGTAGAGGGGCCTCCCGTGGAGGGCATACCCATGATAGGTGTGATAACTGGTGTAGTGGTGGATGTGCCACCAACGGTCCCTCCCATGAAGGGAGTGGGATTTATGCCAGCCATGGGGCTAGTAGGGGCGGTGTAAAGCGTGTTCTCGGATTCAGGCTCTGAGTCTGAGGTAAAAAAAGGGGCGTCAGAATCTGGTGACGGAGTCCTATGCCGCTGACGAGTGGAGTCAAGTGACAAGGCTTGAGATCTATGATGAGTGGTATCAAGTGATCCGTGCTGTGGGGGTTCGCCTCTAAGGCGCCGAGAATGTCTCGGGGAAGCAATGGTGATAAATGATGTCAAATCTTTGTGAGTTGAGTTAACTACAAAAAGGCTCAAAAAACCCTAATGCAACCGAGTGTGCAGAAGGAGAGCTCAAAAAATAGGGCACTCGGGCCAACAAGCAACTCAAAACGCCCACTGTAACAACTGTGCTACAAATAGGCGGAGTGTCAACAAAAATGGTCAGAATACCAACAAGCAATAGGTTTGCTAAAAATAGAAAACGGTGGACTCACTAGACCAAAAGGAGGTAAGGGAGCATGCAAACACCTAACTAGTAGTATTATGACCCAACTAAGTATATCCTCTGCAAGGTGATGAAATCCAAGTCAGACAATATAAATAGGAAAGTCAAATGGCTAAAGTATCCCCCTACCGGGAGGAACACCGGGTACTCAAACCTAGAAGGGCAACTAAGATACCCCGTTCATGACACGTCCAGAAAGGTAAATCTGCCGCTTGGTTCTTTAACCGCAATATTCCCTATACAGGGATATTCCGAGAACTGCGAAAGGTAGCCCTTCAGTTACTGAATGGTGTTTGGTATTCCACTCAGACCTCCGGAACCAATCTCACGACTTCAACCCTCCTAAGGGAGAGGCCTTCTGATAATCTGGTTGTGACCGTGTCAAAAAATACTAGGGGATTTTGGTTCCCTAAAGGACAACAACTATGTCTCAAGTGTAAATAACCAAGGGGTGTTATTGGAAGCCTACCCCCTTGATCCTACCTAACTACAGAATTCTTTTGTGTTCCCCAAGTGGGTTTAGAATGTTGGTTGAGTTAAGTATTTTTTAAGTCTCACTTGATTTAGGTGACAGATTGTGTGTTGGTGAGGTTATGAACCCAAAAGAGAAGTGCCAGGGCAACTTCCGAAATAACAATATAATTGAATGAAACAATTTATACCATGCAAAATTTATCTGAATAAA
>LPNX010165011.1:105762-132673 GCA_001517045.1 Pseudotsuga menziesii
GCAGTCAGGTCGCGGCTTTCTGGCCGAAAAAAAAAAAAAGAGAGACCGCGGGTTTGAGGCCGACAGACGCGGTCGGACCGCGGGTTTGAGGCCGACAGACGCGGTCGGGCCGCGACTGCGAAAGGAAAAGATGCGGCCGGGACGCAGAAAAATGGCTGACAGGTGCGGTCGGACCGCAGGTTTGAGGGAAACAGGCGCGGTCGGGACGCGGCTATGGGGCTGAAAGTCGCGGTCGGCGGCGGCCGAAAGCGACAGCCGAAAGGAAAAATGGAAAATAAAATTGCAGAAAATAAACCAGCGGAGTCGCCAAAACTGTTGCTAGGGTTTTCTCCCTAGCTTGTACGAATGAGTACCTACTAAGGACAATGGATTCCTTAGTAGCAGTTCAATGATATTGGAATTAAAAGCTATAACTGAAATAAAAACTAAATTTAAACATTCATGAAGCAAAGCAGTAGAAAGTAAATAACATAAAACAAAAGCAGTAAATGGTAAATAATGAACTTTATTAGTGTTACCTCCAATGTGGAGGTTGGTGAAGTCCGTCGCGCTGGTCCGATGTCGGTGGCTCCGAGCTTCAAGCTGCTTCTTCTCTTTCTCCAATGGTGGAAATGGGCCAAAATGGGGCTCTTATGGTGAAAGTAGCTTCAATGGTGAGCTATGGTTTCACGAGCAATTTTGGCAGAGGCAGGATACTTTGATTGTGGATATTGAATAAGGGGTCTCCATCACTTATTTATAGTTGGAAACCATGCAGTTTTTAGGGTTAGGGTTTCTTCCTCATTTTTTTCATTATTTTATATTTTTATTCCTTTTTTGCTTTTTTGGAGGAATTTTGGATATTTTTAGAGGAAAAGAGGGTTTTATGGCCTTTTGGAGGCACTTTAAGCCTTTTGGAGGCTTTTTGCATGGTTTTATGGGTTTTTGATGGAAATATGGTGGGAAAATGGACAAATGAGCCATGTAATGGGGTAGATGAGGTAGTGAACCCTTTTTGGGTGATAACACCTATTGAGTTACAACTTGCTTCATTTAGACTTACTTTTCATACTAAAAAATTGAAGGAATCTGACTTGATACAAAGGTTCCATACCCTACTTTCTCTAGATGAACAAAGACATCATGCTTTAGAAAACATGGATAGAATACATCTTTCTATCAAGAAGCATTTTGATAAGCATGCCAAAACGGTTACTTTTGAAGTGGGTCAAAAGGTCTTATTGTGGGAATTTTCCCACACTGACAAAGGAAAGCACACTAAATTTCATAAATTGTGGATTGGTTCATATGTGATCGTTATTGTAGTGGGAAGTAACAAATACCTTTTGAGGGATGTTGATGACAACTATTCACTTATACTGCAAATGGTTCTCAATTGAAGCACTACTTGGACCCTAGTTTTGGGTCACCTCAGTCATAATAACTCAAGCAACAAAAGCAATTTTGTAGTTTTATTTGCTTTCTTTCTTGACCTTCTTTGCTTGTTCTATTATTCAATCTTATGTGATTTTAATTGCATTTTATTTGCTTGTTATGCATATGAGAATATAGATATCTTATACATATTTCTTGTGATAAATTTCTTTATACACCATTGTACTAGATATTACTATAGACACCAAAGATATGATAGAGCTGCAATCTGCTGATTATGTGGATGTTTTATACTCTATTAATTGATCCATCAATTTTTTAAAAGGATAAGGTTAAATGTAGGTTTCTTCAATAGGGCCTAAGTATTTGGATAGTTTGATACTAGTGAGATATTCTCATCCTACCCTTGTGCCATTGAAAAGATTATTATTTGATTAGAATGGTGAGGTTCTACATATCTAGTAATCTTTTATACATCTATCATGTCATGTATACCATAGCCATTCCCATGCGTATTTTCATCTTTTCTACAGTTGCGTCTTTTTACGGTCCATATTGTCATTTATGTGAAACTACATATTCTAGGTTTGGCCTACTCATATAGCCCCCCCTATGGAATCATCATTTGTTGATGCTCAGAACACCGTCAAGGGTTATTTCACAAAGTGTTGCGAGATTGTGCAATATTTTTTAATTTTATCTTTGGTTATGTACACAAAGATGTTTTGAATTCATGTCCTACCATTTCTTTCTACACACTCTCATATCATTTGTGATCAAACAAGGTGGACCCACCTACGAGAAACTCTAAGTACTGATGAAAATCACTATAAATTTGTTTATGATTGATGTGGTTGTGATGATTGGCTGCAAAGATAAAAATTTGAGGAGGTTTGTCCTTGTAATGTGCTCATTTTTGTTGATTAGTGCTTGTATGTTGTTATATTCAATTGCAAAAAAAGTGTGAAATTACAAATCAATTTGCTTTTTGCAGTAATGGAATACCACATATATATTGCATCGATATACATGTATGCACATATGTTATGCATCAAGGTCATGGAAGTAATTTTTCAAGATCTACTCGTCAAAAAGGATGTTTGCACTATCATTGTGCATTTGGACACTTTACACTATGCTAACTAATTGCTAACTCTCATCCTATGATAGCATTGAGAACACATGCCTTGTGCACAAGCTCTATGCCTTGGTGTTACTTGGTATATGTTGTGATGAACAAGCATTATGACGTGTAAGGAATTGAGATATGCAGTGCATGTGGGATAAATCCCACAGGTAAAAAAATAAAGAAACATGGTTGCACTGTGGATTAGTGACTTGTTTTCCATGGTTGATGTCATGCCTTGGTGAATTGGTTCTCTATGTGGATGAATGACTTGATTATTTGGGCTTGTACATTTGATTTGTGACTTAGCACGTGGTGTAGATGTGGTTGATGATATGTCTTGGTGACTTGGCCTATGAATATATAGGTTGAAGTTGGAAGCAGGGTGGATTTTAATGTTTGTCCTTAGCATTAATATTCCTCTTACTTGCATTGCACATGGAATTGATCATTAGGAAATATTGAATTTGATCCTATGTATGGTAAATTGAATGGTCTAGTTTCTCATTGACTGTTGGGGTTAAGGTTTGATGATATATATGGTTGAACTGTAATGTCTTCTTCTGCTTAGGCATTTGAGGACCAACCCGCTAACCTATGTGATTCCTATAGGTTCGAGCGGGTACTGACAGCCAAGGAATCAGCCGAAGACTGATGCAATATATAGAAGATCTAGGACATCAATATTATATCACCATTGGGTCGAAGAGGGCCACTAGAGCCAAAGGACACCTACATGCATGACATCCGGGCATTATTTAATGATGCATGCACCCGATTAAGTCTCCATGCGCATGCATGCAAGTCAATTGCAAATTAGAAGATAAAGTGACCTAATTAGGTCAAAAGTTAGGGTTTGTGCATGCATGCAAGTCAACTACAAATTAGAAGATAAAGTGACCTAATTAGGTCAAAAGTTAGGGTTTTCACAGTTGAAAGTTATAAAATAAAGATAAAGTGAATGGAGAAGGCACTTATGTGATAATTGATTTGTGGATTCGAATTGGAGAGCTGGGCGAGCTAAGTTGGGGTTGAGCACATGCTCAACTAACTGGTGTATTTCGGTAGCGAAATCTATCTACCCTAGTTCATCATCAGGTTGGATCATCGAGGGTCAGCACTAGTTCATCATCAGGTTACATTCAGCAGTTATTTCGGGAGGTTGATTATTCATCCAGCCATAGGGTTTCACTGTCACACAGTGTCACCATGATCAGAGACAAAGCAATTCATTTTCCTACCTATAGGGTTCAGAACTTCCGCATGCTTCTTCCATCATCATCAGAGGGGTATTATAACCCTAGTGCACATCATCCGGGCTTCCAGCAGCAGCTTATTTATTATTCTAGATCTTATACAGTTTGAGAGGAGGGTGAATTCACCTGTGGAGGATGATTTGGTGTATCTCCTTATTCCTCCAGTAGAATCCTTGCATGCTTGGACCAGTCTCTTCACCATCAACTGATCTATATACTGGTATGTACATTCATTGATTTCTCCTATTTTATAGCATCTCAGTATTTTTCTAGGGCACATATTTGCATGCAACTGTATGCATGCAAAGTTCGGGGTTTTCTTTCCTATTTGATTAAGGAGTAAGTCTATTAGCCATCTACAGTATACACATAAACAGGAAAATATCAGTTTGGGATATTATAGTGGTATCAGAGCTATTTTCCTTTCCAGCCGTGGGCATGCAAAATCTATAAATGAATCCAGGAGACCCATACAACATTACTCACACAGGAGACAGAGGTATAGAGACAGAGAAGAGGAGTTAGAGGACATAGATTTGGGGAACAGAGAGTATCGGTTTGAAAAAGGAAAAGAAACAATGGCCGATGATGATAAAATATCTTTCAATAGTCTCATATTATCCATAAAAGAACTCACCACTAGGAAAAAAGAAATGATGAGCACCTTCAGGCAAATGACTGAAAACAATGGGCCAACCCCACACAGTCCCTTATTTCCCAACAGTGATAGGGCATCCACCAGCAGTAGTAGGGAGCACTTACATACCAACATACAGATCCATCCCCATATATACAATCCATTTCAACCTACCATGCCTCAATTCTTAGATAGTCCAGCTGCAGTGCCTCTAGCACAAGCAGAACCAGAAGAACCCATGAGTGCCTATCTGAGAGAATATAGGGCTTTAGGAGAGGACTTCCATTCAGCCATGACCTTCACTGAATTCTGCCACTTTAAAAGTAAGAACAAACCCAAATATTACAATAGGCCATTCACCAAGAACTATGATTTACAACGCACTGTAGGGAAACTGACTATCCCTACCTTTGAGGGCACCCGGGGTGGCCCAGCTAGGAATTGGGTGCAGAAGTTGGATACATACTTCCAGCTCAACCCCATGATTGAGACAGATGCCATTAAATTGGCTACTTTGCATTTGGACAGAGAAGCACATGAGTGGTGGTACCACGGGTTAGTGACACTGGGTCACAACACCATCACCTCATACACAAATTTTACACAGAGGCTCATTGAGCGGTTTGATCGGCAGGATCCAAAGGTAAACTTTAGGGAGCTGGCACAGCTCAAGCAGATAGGGAGTGTAGATGCTTTTATTTCTGTGTTTCAGAGGATAGCAATCATGGTCACAGATATATCAGAGAGCAGGTTGATTATGTTGTTCACTGAGGCTCTCACTGAACCCTTATGGGGATGGGCCAAGTCTTATAGGCCCACCACCCTAGCAGATGCCATCAGATGGACTAGAGACTTGCAGGATGTAGTGCCCAAAATTAGGTTTCCTCCTAGGACCAATGTTCCTATTAAAGATAAATAAAGGAAACCATGGTCCAAGAAAGAATGGATGGACAATGATACCCGACAAGACCTTAGAAGAAAAAAGTTATGTTTCACTTGCCAGGAACCATGGATACTAGGTCACAGATGTTCAGGAAAAGGAAAGGCCTACTACATAGAGGATTATTCTGACAGCGAGGAGGATGACGATTACCAGGATCAGGAGGAGGGAGAGACAACAGAGACATTTGCTGAGGGACAGGCCTCAGGAGGTACCATTGCTACCATGACAAGGGTTCCTAGCTGATTCCACACTCTTCGAATCATAGGTACCATATAGGGCCACAGAGTGGGAGTGCTGATAGATGGTGGGGCATCCCACAACTTTATTGATGTTGCATGGGTTAAAAAGAGAGACATTCAGACTGAGAGCTTTGATGGATTTTATATAGCAGTAGCAGGTCACACCATGGAGTGTAGTCAGATGATTCCTAAATTAAAGGGAACGCTTGGGAATTATACAATGATAGAGACATTCTATGTGGTAGATGTACCTGACATGAATGTGGTACTAGGATTTCAGTGGTTGTATTCCATAGGGAAGTATTCCACAAATTACCAGACCATGGAGATGGAGTTTACAGGAGTAGAAGGATAGAAGGTGGTATTGAGAGGGATGAATACCTATCCTCCCACGGCAGTGACAACACATAGGATGGAGGCAGTACTCCGATAGGGAGATATTGAGTGGGTTGTAGAGTGTATGGTTACCTTTAGGTAACCACCAGATGAGGCCACACAACATCCAGCAGATATAGAGGCCTTACTACAGAAGCACAAGGTAGTATTCAGAGACCTTCCAGCAGGTCGACCTACAGATAGGGGTTTTGAGCACATTATTGAGTTAGAGGAGGGGACCCAAGTAGTTATCACCACTCCTTACAGACATCCCAAGAGGTATAAAGATGAGATCGAGAGTACAATCAAGGAACTACTCAAGCTGGGATACATCAAACCTAGCTCCAGTCCCTTTGCATCTTCAGTAGTGCTAGTGAAGAAAAAGGATGGAACCTTACACATGTGCATTGATTATAGGGCACTCAATAAGAAGACCATAAAGAACAGGTATCCCATCCCTAGGATTGATGAGTTAATGGATGAACTACAGGGGGCAAAGTACTTTACCAAAATTGATCTCCGCTCAGGGTACCATCAGATTCGGGTTAGGGAACAGGATGTTCCAAAGACCGCTTTCCATTGCCACTACGGACATTATGAGTTTCTAGTGATGCCATTTGGTCTCACTAATGCACCAGCTACTTTCCAATCATGCATGAACCATATCTTCAAGACACAGTTGTGTAAATATATTCTGGTATTATTCGACGACATATTGATATACAGTCGGACTTGGGAAGAACATTTGAGACATCTTGATGAAGTACTTGGTATTCTATAGGAGCAGTCACTATATGCCAAAATGTCCAAGTGTGAGTTCGGCATGCATGAGATGTTGTACTTAGGACATGTGATAGGGGCCAATGGGGTCTAGGTGCACTTAGAGAAGATTCGAGCAATTTTGGATTTGCCTACACCTAAAAATGTGACAGAACTGAGGGGCTTTTTGGGCCTTTGCACCTACTATAGGAGGTATGTCAGCGGATTCTCACAGATGACCGCACCCCTCACAGATCTTACCAAGAAGGGAGCATTTAGTTGGTCGGAGGCAGCACAACAAACATTCAAGAAAATGAAGGAGGTAATGAGTTCATGCCCAGTATTAGCTTTACCAGACTTTTCTCAATCCTTTGTGTTAGAATGTGATGCTTCAGGAGAGGGAATTGGGGCAGTTTTGATGCAGAACAACCACCCCATTGCATTTGAGAGCAGGAAGCTCAAAGACTATGAGCACCACTATTCGATATATGACAAAGAGATGTTAGCTATCCTCCATGCGCTACCCAAGTTTAGGCAATACTTAGTAGGTTCCAGGTTCAAGGTTAAGACAGATCACAACAACCTGAAATAATTCCTAGAGAAGAAAGAACTAAACGAGAGACAATAGAAATGGGTAAGTAAAATTCAGGATTGAGTACGTAAAGGGGAAGAGCAATGTAGTGGCTGATGCACTTTCTAGATGACCAGCTACTTTATCCCTTATGAGCATCTCATCAGATTAGAGGTCTCATCTTTTGGTTGAGTACTCCAAAGATAAGTTTGTTTGCGAGCTATTGGATGGACAGATTCAGGATGATAGGTACAGGGTCATTGATGATATCATATACTACAAAAATAGAATCTTCTTGGTTCTAGAGTCTCCCCTCAAGAAGAAAATATTACAGGCATCGTATGATTCACCATTAGTAGGGAATCAGAGGTTTCTCAAGACCTACAGACAGATTAGAGAAAGGTTCTCATGGAAGGGCCTCAAGAAAGATATGATACAACATGTGAGGGAGTGCAGCTTGTGCCAAAAAAATAAAATAGAGCACATCCACTCGGCTGGTTTACTACATACCTTACCTATTCCCGAGCAGAAATGGGAGAGCATTTCTATGGACTTCATTACTGGGCTACCCAAGGTCCAAGGCATAGACTGATTGTATGTAGTAGTGGACAGATTGACTAAGTTTTCTCACTTCTTTTCCATATCATCATATTATTCAGCAGCACAGGTAGCAAAACTATTTTTCAGAGATGTATTTAGACTCCATGGGTTACCCAAGACCATTGTCAGTGACAGGGACAGCAAATTCACAGGAGCCTTTTGGCAATAGCTTTTCCGATTAGTGGGGACCGAGTTAGCCATGAGCACAAGTTATCATCCACAGAGTGAGAGGCAGACAGAGATTGTTATAAAATGGATTGAGGGATACTTGAGAAACTACATATCAGGTCAGAAAAGGACATGGATCAAATGGTTACACTTGGGTGAACATTGTTACAACACCACCTACCATATGACCATTAGGATGATCCCTTTCTGAGCCCCGTATGGGTATGATGCTTCCACTTTTACAGAACGGATATTTGGCGATACCAGGGCCCCCAAGGCCAACAAGTTGATTCAGGAGGGTCAATATATCCTCAAGATACTTAGGGAGAACATACAGGTTGCTCAGAATCAACAGAATATATATGTAGACATGCACAAAGTTGAGCATAGTTTTGAGGTGGGAGACTTCGTTTATTTATGCCTCCAGCCTTACCGACAGTCATCTCTTAAAAAGAAAGGAGTAGAAAAACTCCAACCTCGTTTCTATGGTCCATACAAGATAATTCAGAAGGTCGAAGAGGTAGCATATTAGCTAGAACTACCCCCAGAGAGAAAGATTCACAACATATTTCATGTCTCCAATCTCAAGAAGGTGGTTGGTCAACAGATTGTTACATCTTCCAAGCTACCTCCCCTTGATGACGAGGGGCAATTGGTTCTAATTTCGGAGCACATCCTAGAGGTGTGAGAGTGGAAACTGAGGAACAGAATCATCAGAGATTACCTGGTTCAGTGGAAAGATCTGCCTATAGAGGAGGCTACTTGGGAGGCAGAACAGGTATTACAGCACCCAGCTTTACAGTTGCTTGAGGACAAGCAAATTTGAGTGGGGAGGACTGTAATGTCCTCTTCTACTTAGGCATTTGAGGACCAACCCGGTAACCTATGTGATTCCTATAGGTTCAAGCGAGTACTGACAGTCAAGGAATCAGCCGAAGACTGATGCCATATATAGAAGATCTAGGGCATCAATATTATATCACCATTGGGTCGAAGAGGGCCACCAGAACCAAAGGCCACCTGCATGCATGACATCCGGGCATTATTTAATGATGCATGCACCTGATTAAGTCTCCATGTGCATGCATGCAAGTCAATTGCAAATTAAAAGATAAAGTGACCTAATTAGGTCAAAATTTAGGGTTTGTGCATGCATGCAAGTCAACTGCAAATTAGAAGATAAAGTGACCTAATTAGGTCAAAAGTTAGGGTTTTCACAGTTAAAATTTATAAAATAAAGATAAAGTGAATGGAGAAGGCACTTATGTGATAATTGATTTGTGGAGTCGAATTGGAGAGCTCGGCGAGCTAAGTTGGGGTTGAGTGCATGCTCAGCTAACTGGTGTATTTCAGCAGCGAAATCTATCTTCCCTAGTTCATCATCAGGTTGGATCATCCAGGTTCAACACTAGTTCATCATCAGGTTACATTCAGCAGTTATTCTGGCAGGTTGATTATTCATCCAGCCAGAGGGTTTCACTGTCAGACCGTGTCACTGTGATCAGAGACAAAGCAATTCATTTTCCTACCTACAGGGTTCAGAACTTATGCATGTTGCTTCCATCATCATCAGAGGGGTATTATAACCCTAGTGCACATCATCCGGGCTTCCGGAAGCAGCTTATTTATTATTCTGGATCTTATAGAGTTTGAGAGGAGGGCGCATTCACTTGTGGAGGATGATTTGGTGTATCTCCTTATTCCTCCAGCAGAATCCTTGCATGCTGGGACTAGTCTCTTCACCATCAGCTGATCTATATATTGGTATGTACATGCATTGATTTCTCCTATTTTATAGCATCTCAGTATTTTTCTAGGGCACATATTTGCATGCGAAGTTCGGGGTTTTCTTTCCTATTTGATTAAGGAGTAAGTCTATTAGCCATCTACAGTATACATATAAACAGGAAAGTATTAGTTTGGGATATTACAAAAACATGGTTGCACTGTGGATTAGTGACTTGTTTTCCATGGTTGATGTCATGCCTTGGTGAATTGGTTCTCTATGTGGATGAATGACTTGATTATTTGGGCTTGTACATTTGATTTGTGACTTAGCACATGGTGTAAATGTGGTTGATGATATGTCTTGGTGACTTGGCCTATGAATATATAGGTTGAAGTTGGAAACAGGGTGGGTTTTAATGTTTGTCCTTAGCATTAATATTCCTCTTACTTGCATTGCACATGGAATTGATCATTAGGAAATATTGAATTTGATCCTATGTATTGTAAATTGAATGGTCTAGTTTCTCATTGACCATTGGGGTTAAGGTTTGATGATATATATGGTTGAACACTCACCATATGTGCTTGGTTGGTAACCTTGAGTTCTCTTCCACCCTCACTCACATGCCATAGAGCATCCAGAATGACCCAATGAGTAAATGTCAAGATTGTCTTGGAAGTTGGAATATGGTATGTAATGTTTTGGTGGGATCAAGGATCATTATTTTCCCTCGTTCTATTGTTGTTTTGATCTAAGAATGTGCACCCTGTCAAAACTTGGATGGTTGGTGGTACTACAAAAGTATTAAAAAAACTCTAGGAATTGGCTTGAGGTCAAGAGATTGGATGCAGGGCCATTATTGGTACATCTTGAGATAGCCGATAGTCCTACAATTGGTTTTCAGCCTTCCTTCTAGAAAATGTACATACATTGAGGATGTCAATGGTTCAACTAAATTTTTCTATATAATGTTGTTTGTTTTGATTGGAGATTCATGTTGTTACCCTACTTATCTAGCATACTCCTAATTCCAACCACCCTAGTGCTTGCCACTAGTTGAATGATGAAAGGAATAATGAATTCATTTGTTTTGTTACTTATTGTGTCGAAACTCTTTGTAATTTAACACGCAAGAGCTTGAATTAATTTGTAGTCCGTATTCACCTGTCATGGTATCCTATTTGTTTTTGGTTTCTCTAGAATATGTGATAGGTCCATAGTCATGTCAGCTCACCCATATATACATATGTTGTCATTACTCTCAGTGGTAATGTTTGAACACATTTCTCTGTGATTTCCTCCTTGATGCATAATCCATGCCTTCCCCTGCACATTACCTTGGACTTACTTGGATTCAACTATTACACCATTGGTTGTTTTTCCTCATTCTTCTACTCATTTTCAAATACTCTATGTTCAGTTTCTCATTAACATGTTGACTTATGATAGCTATGGAGGTCAATGGGTGTGTGTGTGTGTGTGTTGGGTTTCTAGTTGAAGATGTTCAAGCTCCTCGGTTATTATGATGGTTGTGTAGGATCATTTAAGACTATTTGAACCCTAAACTCAAGTGGTGGTAATGCAGTTTAATTTTTAGTTCTTTGTGGGTTATCCAAGCAACGATTGGTCATTATGACTTATTGTCTTGTTGGTTTAATTTTGTTGACCTGAGTCAATGGTGTTGGAATATTGGACAATACTAAGACGGGGGGGTGAATCAGTATTGATAAATTTTAACGATTTAAACCCCTTTTAATTTATTCATTAACACACATGGTCAACAAGAACACACAGAACACAAATTTATCGTGGAATCCAAATTGGGTAAAACACCAATACTTCCTATTACTGGAAAATTATATTTACAAAATAGTTATTGCTTGTTGCTATAGACAAGGATGCTACTAAACCCTATTTACCAGCAACTACTATAAGGAGGATACGGGCCCCTGGTTTTATCAGTTTCTACTAAAAGGATGCTACTATGCCCTATTTACTAACATCCACTGGAAGGAGGCTACAACCCCCTTGCAGGCTTGTAGTCTACCCTTGCACCACCCTGCCACCCTAATATGTTCTTGTCAATCTTCCAGATCTCTTTTCCCTTCAATCTCTGTCACAAATTACTTCTACACATCATTGGTCTCTACCTCTACTAGTTGTTTCTATGATCTGGACTGTAGAGGCGACTTCTTTCACTCATCACTCTGTCTATAAACACCCTCTAACACGTTTTATATGAATGCATCTCTTTATCGTTGCACCTTTTCATTCTTAGATTGTGCCTCTTCATGAAAACTCAATTCTTTATTTTAACAATTCTTTAAATATATTTAGGTTTATTAGGCATACCTTCCGCAACAAGATCTTACCAGAATTGAATCTCTGCAATGATAATTTTTCACCAAAAATTCTTCCAAAATTGCCTAATGATATTTATGCAATAGATAATTTATGTAACCATCCTAAGCCTTCGATCCATTGTGAACTCTTTCCTATCTGTCGATCTAACACGCAAATTTCCCTCCACAATCATGTTTCTACAATTTCCTTATCTTTCTGCAATTGTCTTTCCGCAGCAACCTTCCTGTGCTATTGATTCCTTGTGGACTCTTCCTTGATCGTTGATCTAAGATCAGATGCAGATTGTGGATTTTCGTTTTGAATTTTTTTTTTAAAAAGGTCCTTTCGCAGCTATCTTTCCACAAGAGACTTTCTGCACCGTTGATTTCATGCGGAGTTTATCTTGATCATCGATCTTATATCAGATGTGAATTATGGATTGCGAGTTTTCCAAATTTCTTAAAATTGCTTCCGCAATTTGCTTTCTGCAAGATTTATTTCGTGTCGTTATTATTATGTAGACTATTTCCTGATCGTCAATCTTTAGATCAAATGCAGATTATGGATTGCGGTTTTTTCAAATTTCTTGAAAATACTTCTGCAATTTCCTTTCCACAATATTTCTTCTGCACCGTTGATCTCTTGCAGAGTCTTTCCTGACCGTCGATATTGCGGACTGCAGGTTTTCCAAATTTCTTGAAAATACTTCCACAATTTCCTTTTCTGCAATTATGCTTCTGCGTCGTTGATCTCTTGCGGAATATTTTCTGATCGTCGACCTTACGAATTGTGGATTGTGAAATGCGGATTTTAGGTTTTCCAAATTTCTTGAAAATACTTTTGCAATTTCCTTTTCCGCAATTGTTCTTCCGCATCGTCGATCTCTTGCAGAATATTTTCCAGCCGTAGATCTTACAGAATACGGAATGTGGAACCACACTTTCTCATTTTGGACCTCGACAATTTTCTTCTGCAACTTTGTTTCTACATTTCTTCTGAACCATCGATTTCCTTGCGGGTTCACTCTTGACAGTTGATCTATGATCAAATGCGGATTATGGATCTTCACTTTTCTTTATGCGTAAATCATTCACCACCATCAATCTTCTCAAAATCGACCTCTGCAATTTCTCTCGACTAATCTGGACCGCCCAATTTTTCACTTCACTCTAGCGTTGGGGAATGTTATTTTCCATGTATATATATTTTTCATATGTTATTATAGACCATTGATCTCTATCTCTTGAATGATCTAGGACATTCAAAATTACTTTGGTGCTTTAGACTATTATCTGTCATTGCCTCTATCTTTCACTAAGTTCACCTTGACATCATGTTTTACTGGTTGTTCCTGAACTCCTTTGACATCAATGACAACTATATTCTCAACAATGTCCCCCTTTAGAATTGATGGAAACATTTCCTTTTGGCCAACATTTTCTCCCCCTTTGACAAGAATGATAAAGGCTTCCTTCTGACAGCTCCCCCTATCAACATATAACCCCCTGAGATTATACTTCATCTCCTACAACTATTGTAAGGATATTACTCCCAACTTTTGTCTAAAATGCTCAAAGGCTTCCTTGGGTAGTGTCTTGGTGAAGATATCATAATCTGTTCTTTTGTGTCAACAAACTCTAGTTTGACAATTTTCTGGGATACTTGTTCTCTTAGGAAGTGATACTTTATTGGTATGTACTTTTATTTGGAGTGCATGACATGATATTTTGACATATTTATGGAACTGGTATTATCACAATTTATTACTATTGGGTGCTCGTACTTCACAAGTAAGTATTCTAGTGTTTTCTTCATCCAAATGACTTGAGTACAACATGACACAACAACAATATATTCGGCTTCTGTTGTGGAGAGAAAAATGGAGGATTGTTTCTTGCTTGACCAAGATACCAAGCAATTTCCCAAAAATAATGTTGCTCCACTAGTTCTTTTTCGATCATCAACAATTCCTGCCCAATCCACATCAATAAATGCTTTCAAGTTGAAGTCTTGAATTTTTGGGCACCATAACCCATAATCCAAACTACCTTTCAAATATTTGAAGATTATGTTTACTATTGTTACAGGTGTCTCTTTGGGGCTTAACTGGAACCTAGCAACCAAACCTACAGCTTCCATCACATCTGGTCGTGTAGCTATCACATATAGCAGGCTTCCTATCATGGATCTATACATGGTATGGTTCACTCCTAGAGACTCATCATCCTTACTTAATTTACAACATGTGATCATAGGAGTACTAACAGGTTTGGATCTTCCATATTAAATCTTTTAAGCATGTCTTTGATGTACTTAGTTTGAGAGATAAAGATTCCTTTGTCTGTTTGGTAAACTTTTAATCCCAAAAATAATGTTAGTTCACCCAACATTAACATTTCAAATTCCTTCTTCATTTCAGAAGCAAAGTTTACACTTAGTATTTGTAAATTGCTTCCAAAATTTGATGTCATCTACATAAACAACAACAATGATCATATTTTCATCTTCGATTTTTAAGTAAAGGTTACTTTCAGTGGCCCCTCTCTTAAATCCTTCTTGCTTTAAGTAGTTCTCCAGCCTTGAAAACCACACCCTTGGATATTGTTTGAGGCCATAGTGTTCCTTTTTCAATTTACAAACATAGTCTTTGTTTTTTGATAAGAGAAAACCTTCACGTTGTTCAATATAAACCTCTTCTTCTAGTTTTCCATTCAGAAATGCAAACTTTACACCCATTTGATATACTTTAAAAATTTTATGGCATGAGAGTGCTAAAAAGATTCTAATTTCTTCAAGTCTTTCTACAGGGGCATAAGTTTCTTCAAAATCAATGCCTTCCACTTGAGAATACCCTTTACATACTAATATTTCCTTATTCCTTATCACTTGACCATCTCGATTGAATTTGTTCTTGAAAACCCATTTGGTCCCTATAGTATTCATGTCTTTGGGTCTTGAGACAAGTTCCCAGGTTTTGTTCTTCTCAATCTGGTCCAATTCTTCATTCATGGCTTTGATCCATTCATCATTCTTTCTGGCTTCTGTAAAATTCTTAGGTTCCACTACCGAGAGTAGGGCTTGCTCATTAAATATTATTTGTCTCCTTGTACTGACTCCAACATGTTTTTCACCGATGATCTGTGTCTCAAGATGATCCTTTTGTACTCTTCTAGATGGATTTTCTGTATCATATCTTGGAGAATATTCTTGACTTTCCTGTGTATCTTCCTCCTCTAATTTTTCTTCTTCATAATTTGTACTTACATCACCATCGTGAATTTTTATTCTTCTTGGTTTTATGTCATCCATTCTTACATCTACACTTTCTATGATCTTGTGTAACCTTTTATTGTAGCATATATACGCCTTCTTGGTGGATGAGTATCCTAAGAATATACCTTCATCAGCCCTAGAATCAAACTTGCCAAGATCATCCTCATTTCTTCTAATGTAGTAATTGCTTCCAAATACTTTGAAATACTTGACTGGGGTTGGTCTTCCATAACATAGTTCATAAGGATTCTTGTACTTATGCACTCTGAGTTGTACTCTATTAAATATATAGACAGTTGTGTATACTGCTTCTCTCCAAAATGCATCTGACAGCTTCTTGGATTGTTCTATTCTTTCAACAACACCATTCTGCTGAGGAGTCTTTGCAGCTGAAAATTATCTTTTGATCCCATGTATCTCACAAAACTCATTGAACTTGTTTGAGGTAAACTCTCCACCATTGTCTGATCTAAGACATTTGATTTTCTGATTTGTCTCATTTTCAACCATTGATTTGAATATTTTGAACTTTTTGAAAGATTCTGATTTTTCTTTGAGAAAGGTTACCCAAGTCATCCTTGTCTATTCATCAATTACCAGCATAAAATAGTATTCTTCTTGCATACTATTATTCCTTGTTGGTCCACAAAGATCAGTGTGAACTATTTCTAGAGGATGTGAGTTCATATGTTCTTTTGTTTTAAAACTGGCTTTAGTTTGCTTCCCATGTTGACAGTGTATACAAACTGAGTTTAGACGTTTCACAATTTTATGCAAGTCTCTCACAACTTCTTTATTACTAAATTTGGCAATATTATCAAAGTTTAAGTGTCCCATCCTTCTGTTCCATAACCAACTTTCATCAACCATACTCAAGTGACATTGATTTTCATTTTCTGGGATGTATACATTGTTTGAATTTCTTATAGCAGTGCCAACAATTCTTCCTGAGTCTTGTTTCCTGAATTCGCATTTCTCAGAGTAAAAAATATAGATCTGCTCTTGGTCACAATATTAATGAATGTTATAATCAATTAGGAAGACACATTACTTGATTTAAAATATGCATTTTAATCTTTCAACCTATGTATGGAATATTGGTTTCTTTGGTTGATATATTTCAACCTAGACTGTAATCATGTGTGTATTAAAACATTGTGCATGTCTATGTCATTTATATAATGATCATTGTTATTTATGGTTGGTGATATGCATGGTTTGGGTTGGTTTTTCTCTATTGCATTCATAAATAGTAAATGGATTATGTTCTCAAGATTGGTTATGTTATCCAATTAATACAAACTCTATACTTTCATCAACCATACTCAAGTGACATTGATTTTCATTTTCTAGGATGTATACACTGTTTGAATTTCTTACAGAAGTGCCAACAATTCTTCCTGAGTCCTTTTTCCTGATTTCACATTTCTCAAAGTCACAAATGCAGATGTTTCCTTGGTCACATGTTTGACTTACACTGAGGAGATTAGGCTTGAGGTTTTCTACCAATAATACATTTCCAACTTTGATCTTTCTATTGACAACAATTGTACCTTTTCCAATTATCTTGGAAGACATATTGTCTCCAAAAGTGACTTTACCCTTATTATATTTTATTTTTATGAACTTGTTTGGGTCACCTGTCATGTGTTTTGAACACCCACTGTCCAAGTGCCATATATTTTGTTTCTTTGTTGCACATAGGGAAATCATGGATCTTTCCTTTTCTTCCATTTCCCTCCAATATTTCTTTTTTTTTGTGTCTTGAAGCTTATTTGCAACATTCTTCCTTATTACATTTGTCACTAGGTGAATTCTTCTTGTACTCACGAAACTTTCCATAGGCTCTGCAATTTATGGCTTTATGACCAAAGTTATTAGAATAGTAACAATGACCAAAGATTAAGATCCGCTGATATTTATTTGTCATTGGTTTCTCAGGCATCACATTAATCTTTTTTTTTGTCATGATAGTTTGGAATAGGTTTCTTGTTTTTTTCCTTCTTAACTGGACTCTTTAGTGTAGCAACATAGATTTTCTTATTTCCACTTTGGTTTGTGATCGAATAATAGTTTGACCTACATCCTAGTCCATATTTATCATTTGAAAGTATTTGGCTATTTAGGGTATCATCTAAGGTCTTTGATTTGCCCTCAAATTTTTATTTTATAGCTTCTTCATTAAGCCTTTTCTTAAGCTGCATGATCTATTCTTCAAGATTTTCAGATTCTTGTATTCTTCCTTTGAGCTGCAAATTTAGGTCCTCTTCAATCCTTTTGGCCTCTAAAAGTTGAGTTTCCAACTCATTAATCATATGGTTTGACTTTTTGTTCTTTCTCCTGCATTTTTCAAGTTCTTCAAAAGAACTAATGAGTTCATCTTTTAAGTCTACTTCACCTTCCTCATCCGATTCACCATTCTGATCTTGAGTATCTAATCCCATGAATAGAATTTTTGTTTCTTCATCTCCACTTGTATCTTCATCTTCACTATCTTCCATAGTGTAAAGAATTTTCTTTTTTCTCATAGTACTTCTTTTTGTTTCCCATTTTACCATTTTTGAACTTCCTTGAGCCTTCTTTCTCATCATTATCATCTTGTTTAGGGTAAGGAAATTTTGAAGCAAAGCGTCCAATTCTTCCACATGTAAAACACTTTATAGGTAGATTTCCTTTGTATTTTCCAGTACTTCTCTCAATTTTTTTAATAAAGAGGGCTTCTTCATCATCTGAAATCTCTAAATGGTTTTTGGATGGGGATTCAGACTTCTTTGATTCATTTATGGCTTTAAATGCTGCCTCTTTTCTTGAAGAATCATTCTAACCCATTCTCATCTCATATGCAGTGAGGATCCCATGTAGTTCATCTACTGTTAAGGCATCAAGGTCATCTCATTCTTCTAGGGTGGACACCTTTGAGTCATACTTCATTGGCAATGTTCTTAGTACATTTTCGACTACTTCTCTTTATTTTAATTCTCCTCCAAGGCCTCTAATAGAGTTTACAACTTCATCTACTCTTAGAAGGTATTCTCCAATATTTTATTCTTCTTTCATCTTCAGACTTTCAAACTAGCCTTTATATGTCTGAAGCTTGGATTCCTTAACTTTGGATAACATAGACAATTTTTGACTTATCCCAGGCTTGTTTAGTAGTCTTGCAACTCATGAATTTTACAAACACAGAGTTTGTTAATCCACTCAAGATGGAATTTAGGGCTTTTGTGTTACCCTCATATTGGTCTAGTTCCAATATGTATGTAGGTAGGTTCTCTACTATTTTAAAGTCCTTTTCAGTTGTAGCCCAAACCTTCCATCCAAGAGACATAAGATGGCATTTAATTCTCACACTCTAATATGCATAATTTCCTCCTGTGAATAATGGTGGTCTATTGGTGGCTAACCCTTCTTGTAGATCCATCGTGGTTTTTAAGTAGGATCTTCCTTCCAGTGGTTAAATTGTGGTGAAGGAACCTTGCTCTGATACCAATTGTTGGAATATTGGACATAACTAAGAGGGGGGGGTGAATCAATATTTATAACTTTTAATCATTTAAACCACTTTTAATTCATTCATTAACACACATGATCAACAAGAACACACATAACACAAATTTATCATGGAAGCCAAATTGGGTAAACCACCAATACTTCCTATTATTGCAAAATTATATTTATAAAATAGTTTCTTCCTTCTGCTACATACAAGGATGCTACTACACCCTATTTACCAATAGCTACTGGAAGGAGGCTACGACCCCGTGGTTTTATCAGCTGCTACTGAAAGGATGCTACTACATCCTATTTACTAGCAACCACTGGAAGGAGGCTACAACCCCCTTGCAAGCTTGTAGCATGCCCTTGCACCACCTTGCCACCCTAATATGTTCTTGTCACTCTTTTATATATCTTTTTCCTTCAATCTCTGTCACAACTTACTTCTACACATCATTGGTATCTGCCTCTACTAGCTACTGCTATGATCTGGACTACAGAGATGACTTCTTTCACTCAACACTCTGTCTATAAATACCCTCTAACACGTTTTCTGTGAATGCATCTCTTTACCGTTGCACCTTTTCATTCTTAGATTGTGCCTCTTCATGAAAACTCAATTCTTCATTTTATCCATTCTTTAACTCTATTTAGGTTTATCAGTCATACCTTTCCGCAAAAAGATTTTACCAGAATTTCCTCTCCATAATGATAGTTCTTCACCAGAAATTATTTCGAAATTGCCTAATGATATTTCTGCAATCATCCTGGGTCGTTGATCCATTGCAGACTCTTTCATATCCGTCGATCTAACACACAGATTTCCCTCCATGATCATCTTTCCACAATTTCCTTAACTTTCTGCAATTGTCTTTCCACAACAACCTTTCCGCACCATTGATTTCTTACAGATGCTTCCCTGACCATTGATCAGAGATCAGATGCGGATTTTGGATTGTGGATTTGCATTCTGGCATTCTTTTTCAAAAGGTCCTTCCGTAATTTCCTTTCCAAACCGTTTATTTCATGCAGACTCTCTCCTGGTCGTCGATCTTATATCAGATGTGGATTACAGGTTTTCCAAATTTCTTAAAATCACTTCTATAATTTTCTTTTTGCAATATTTCTTTTGTGTATTCGAACTTATGTGGACTCTTTCCCGATTGTCGATCTTTAGATCAAATGTGGATTGCAAATTGCGGGTTTTTCAAATTTATTGAAAATACTTCTGCAATTTCCTTTTTGCGATCTTTCTTCCGTACCGTCGATCTCTTGCGGAGTCTTTCCTGGCCGTCGATCTTGTGGATTGTCGAATGCAAATTGCGGGTTTTGCAAATTTCTTGAAAATACTTCTGTAATTGTGCTTCTGCGCCATCGATCTCTTGCAGAATATTTTCCAACCGTCGATCTTACAGATTGCAGATTGCAGATTTCGGGTTTTCTAAATTTATTTAAAATACTCCCGCAATTTCCTTTTCCACAATTATGCTTTCGCATCATCGATCTCTTGTGGAATATTTTCCGACCGTTGATCTTACGAATTGCAGAATGTAGAACCACACTTTCCCATTTTAGACCTCCTCAATTTTCTTCCGCAACTTTGTTTCTGCATTTATTCTGAACCGTCGATTTTCTTGCAAGTTTACTCCTGACCGTTGAACTACGATCAAATGCGGAATGTGGACCTTCACTTTTATTTGTACATAAATCATTCACCACCATCTATCTTCTCAAAATCGGACTTCGCAATTTTTCTCGACTAATCTAGACCTTCCAATTTTTCACTTCACTCTAGTGGACGTTAACCATCATCATCATTCAAGAATGTTATTTTCCATGCATATTTATTTGGTGGATCTTATTATAGACCATTGATATATATCTCTCGAATGATCTGGATCGTTCAAAATTTCTTTGGCGCTTCAGACTGTTATCTTCCACTACCTATGTCTTTCACTAAATTCACCTTGACATCATGTTTTACTGGTTGTTCATTTGTCATTCTTGAACTCCTTTGACATCAATGACAACTATATTTTGAACAAATGGTACATGCTCATAATCTTTACTCGGTGGATTATCGATTTCTGGGTTGTATTATGATTAAAGACTCTAGAGTTTCTCAATGTGATAAAGAAGGTTGGTCGGTTAATATGTTATCCTCATGTACATCCACTTAGCAGCACTTTCATATGTCTATGCTTTGTGGATTTTAGTTACCCAAAGATGAATCCTAAGTTGGTCTATTGAGTTTTTGTGATAATTTGAGGGTTGTGTTTAATGAAGCATGAAGTCACAAGATTAATGAATGTTATAATCCATTAGGCAGACACATTACTTGATTTAAACTATGCGGTTTAATATTTCAACCTATGTATGGAATATTGGTTTCTTTGGTTTATATATTTCAACCTAGACTGTAATCATGTGTGTATTAAAACATTGTGCATGTCTATGTCATTTATATAATGATCATTGTTATTTATGGTTGGTGATATAGGTGGTTTGGGTTGGTTTTTCTCTATTGCATTCAGAAATAGTAACTGGATTATGTTCTCAATATTGGTTATGTTATCCAATAAATACAAACTCTATAATTTCATCAACCATACTCAAGTGAGATTGATTTTATTTTTCTAGGATGTATACATTGTTTGAATTTCTTATATCAGTGCCAACAATTCTTCCTAAGTCCTTTTTCCTGATTTCACATTTCTCAGATTCAAAAATATAGATGTGCCCTTGGTCACATGTTTGAATTGCACTGAGGAGATTAGGCTTGAGGTTTTATACTAGTAATACATTTTCTGCTTTGATCTTGCTATTGACAATAGTTGTACCTTTTCCAATTATCTTGGAAGATATATTGTCTCCGAAAGTGACTTTACCCTTATTATCTTTTATTTTTATGAACTTGTTTGGGTCACATGTCATGTGTTTTGAACACCCACTTTCCAAGTGCCATATATTTTGTTTCTCTGTTGCACAAAGGGAAATCATGGATCTTTCCTTTTCTTCCCTTTCCCTCCAATACTTCTTTTGTTTTGTGTCTTGAAACTTATTTGCAATAGTGTTCCTTGTAGGAGTCATCAGTTTACAATCTCTTGCCATATGTCCATGGTTATTACATTTGTAATACTCTAGGCCATATCTTTGAAAAAGTGTAAAACTATTATGATTCCTTTCTTTTTGTTTGTCACTAGGTGAATTCTTCTTGTACTCACGAAACTTTCCATAGGCTCTGCAATTTATGGATTTATGACCAAATTTATTACAATAGTAACAATGACAAAGGAAGATCTGTTGATATCTATTTGTCATTGGTTTCTTAGGAATCACATTAATCCTGTTTTTGTCATGAGAGTTTGGAATAGATTTATTGTTTTTTTCCTTCTTAACTGGACTCTTTAGTGCAGCAACATAGCTTTTCTTATTTCCACTTTGGTTTGAGAACGAATAATAGTTTGTCCTATATCCTAGTCCAGATTTATCATTTGAAGGTCTTTGGCTATTTAGGGTATCATCTAAGGTCTTTGAGCTTCCCTCAAATTTTGATTTTATAGCTTCTTCATCAAGCCTTTTCTTAAGCTGCATGATCTCTTCTTCAAGATTTTCAGATTCTTGTATTCTTCTTTTGAGTTGCAAATTTAGGTCCTCTTTAATCCTTTTGGCCTCTAGAAGTTGAGTTTCTAACTCGTTAATCATATGGTTTGACTTTTTGTTCTTTCTCTTACATTTTTCAAGTTCTTCAAGAGAACTAATGAGTTTATCTTTTAAGTCTACTTCACCTTCCTCATCTGATTCACCATTCTGAGCTTGAGTATATACTCCCATGAATAGAATTTTTGTTTCTTCATCTCCACTTGTATCTTCATCTTCACTATCTTCTATAGTGTAAAGAGTTTTATTTTTTCTCATAGTACTTTTTTTTCCCATTTAACCCTTTTTGAACTTCCATGAGCCTTCTTTCTCCTCACTCTCATCTTGTTTAGGGTAAGGACATTTTGAAGCAAAGTGTCCAATTCTTCCACATCTAAAACACTTTACAGGTAGCTTTCCTTTGTATTTGTCAGTACCTTTCTCAATTTTTTTAATAAATAGGGCTTCTTCATCATCTAAAATATCTAAATGGTTTTTGGATGGGGCTTTGGACTTCTTTGATTGAGTTATGGCTTTAAATGTTGCCTCTTTTCTTGAAGAATCATTCTATCATGTTCTCATCTCATATGCAGTGAGGATCCCTTGTAGTTCATCTACTGCTAAGGCATCAAGGTCATCTAATTCTTCTAGAGTGGACACCTTTGAGTCATACTTCATTGGAAATGTTCTTAGTACCTTGTCGACTACTTCTCTTTCTTTTAATTCTCCTCCAAGGCCTCTAATAGCATTTACAACTTTATCTACTCTTAGAAGGTATTCTCCAATATTTTATTCTTCTTTCATCTTCATACTTTCAAACCGACCTTTATATCTCTGAAGCTTGGATTCCTTAACTTTGGATGACCCTTCATAGATAATTTTTAACTTATCTCAAGCTTGTTTCGTAGTCTTGCAGCTCATGACTTTTACAAACACAGAGTTTGTAATCCACTCAAGATGGAATTTAGGGCTTTTGCATTACACTCATATTGGTGTAGTTCCAATATGTCTATAGGTAGGTTGTTTTCTATTTTAAACTCCTTTTCAGTTGCAGCCCAAACCTTCCATCCAAGAGACATCAGATAGCATTTCATTCTCACACTCCATATGCATAATTTTCTCCTGTGAATAATGGTGGTCTATTGGTGGCTAACCCTTCTTGTTGATCCATCGTGGTTTTTAAGTAGGATATTCTTTCCAGTGGTCAAACTATGGTGAAGGAACCTTACTCTGATACCAATTGTTGGAATATTGAACAATACTAACACGAGGGTGAATCAATATTGATTTATTTTAACAAATTAAACCACTTTTAATTTATTCATTAACACACATGAACAACAAGAACACACATAACACAAATTTATCGTGGAAGCCCAATTGGGTAAACCACCAATACTTCCTATTATTGCAAAATTATATTCACAAAATAGTTTATGCATGCTACTACACCGTATTTACCAACAACTACTGGAAGGAGGATACGACCCCTTGGTTTTATCAGCTACTACTGAAAGGATGTTGCTACATCCTATTTACCAACAACGACTGGAAGGAGGCTACAACCCCCTTGCAGGCTTGTATCCTACCCTTGCACCACCCTACCACCCTAATATGTTCTTGTCACTCTTTCAGTTCTCTTTTTCCTTCAATCTCTACCACAAATCACTTCTGCATGTCATTGGTCTCTACCTCTACTAGTTGTTGCTATGTTCTATACTACAGAAACGACTTCTTTCAATCAACACTGTCTATAAATACCCTCTAACATGTTTTCTGTGAATGCATCTATTTACCATTACACATTTTTATTCTTAGATCGTGCCTCTTCATGAAAACTCAATTCTTCATTTTAACAAATTTTTAACTCTATTTAGGTTTATTAGTCATACCTTTCCGCAACAACATCTTACCAGAATTTCCTATCTACAATGATAATTCCTCACCAAAAATTCTTCTGAAATTTCCTAATGATATTTCCGCAATATATCATTTCTGCAATCATCCTGAGCCGTCGATCCATTGCAGACTCTTTCATATCCATCAATCTAACACATGAATTTCCCTCTGCAGTCATCTTTCTGCAATTTCCTTAGCTTTCCGCAAGTGTCTTTCCACAACAACCTTTCCGCACCATTGATTTCTTGCGGACTCTTCCCTAACCGTTGATCAGAGATCAGATGCGGATTGCAGATTGTGGATTTGCGTTCTGATCTTTTTTTTCAAAAGGTCCTTCTACAACTATATTTCCGCAAGATACTTTCCGCACCGTTGATTTCATGCAGACTCTCTCCTAGTCATCAATCTTATATCAGATGCGGATTGTGGATTGTGGGTTTTCCAAACTTCTTAAAAGTGCTTCTACAATTTTCTTTCCGCAAGATTTATTTTGTGTCATCAACCTTGTGCGAACTCTTTCTTGATCGTTGATCTTTAGATCAAATGTGGATTGTAGATTGTGGGTTTTTCAAATTTATTGAAAATACTTCTGCATTTTCCTTTTCGCAATCTTTTTTCTGTAGTGTCGATCTCTTGCGGAGTCTTTCCTGATTGTCGATATTGCGTATTGCAGAAAGCATATTGTGGTTTTTCCAAATTTCTTGAAAATACTTCCGCACCATCGATCTCTTGCAGAATATTTTTCGACCATCGATCTTACGGATTGTGGAATGCATATTTCGGGTTTTCCAAATTTCTTGAAAATACTCCCGCAATTTCCTTTTCCAAAATTATGCTTTCACGTCATCGATCTTACGAATTGTAGATTGCGGAATGCAGAATGCAAAACTACACTTTCTCATTTTGGACCTCCTCAATTTTATTCCCCAACTTTATTTCTGCATTTATTCTGAACTATCGATTTCCTTGAGGGTTCACTCCTGACCGTTGATCTACGATCAAATGCGGATTGTGGATCTTCACTTTTCTTTGTGCGAAAATCATTCACCACCGTCGATATTCTCAAAATCGGCCTCTACAATTTCCCTCGACCGATTTGGACCATCCAATTTTTCACTTCACTCTAGCATTCTAGAAAGTTATTTTCCATGCATATTTATTTTGCGGATCTTATTATAAACCATTGATCTCTATCTCTCGAATGATCTGGGTTGTTCAAATTTTCTTTGGCGCTTCGGATTGTTATCTGCCATTGCCTTTGTCTTTCACTAAGTTCACCCTGACATCATGTTTTGTTGGTTTTTCCTTTGTCATTCCTAAACTCCTTTGACATCGATGACAACTATATTCTCAACAAATGGTGCATGCTCATAATCTTTACTATGTGGATTATCGATTTATGGGTTGTATTATGATTAATGACTCTAGGGTTTCTCAATGTGATAAAGAAGATTGGTCGGTTGATATGTTATCCTCATGTACATCCACTCAGTAACACTTTCAGATGTCTATGCTTTGTGGATTTTAGTTACCCAAAGATGAATCTTAAGTTGGTCTATTGAGTTTTTGTGATAATTTGAGGGTTGTGTTTAATGAAGCATGAAGTCACAAGATTAATGAATGTTATAATCAATTAGGCAGACACATTACCTGATTTAAACTCTACGGTTTAATATTTCAACCTATTTATGGAATATTGGTTTCTTTGGTTGATATATTTTAACCTAGACTGTAATCATGTGTGTATTAAAACATTGTGCATGTCTATGTCATTTATATAATGATCATTGTTATTTATGGTTGGTGATATGGGTGGTTTGGGTTGGTTTTTCTCTATTGCATTCAGAAAAGTAAATGGATTATGTTTTGAAGATTGGTTATGTTATCCAATTAACACAAACTCTATATGTTTGAATGCATTATAAAGATTGTGGTTATGATCATTTAGGGTGCAAGGCGTCAGCATTGTAATCTTATACTAATTGAAGAATTGAGGCTTTCCCTATGGTTATAGATATGATTTTAATAGATTAAAAGTGAAATGTATTATACACTCATATTGCATATATGCTTGTTCTTCATTCTAATTTCAACATTAATGAATAAGCTTTATGATGACATAGTACTCTTTGGAAGTGGTAACTCTGAATGTAGTTCAATAGATGGTTTTGTGCATATTATTTTAACCAAGTGTGGTGCATAAATATCATGTTGACTCTTTTAGAAAAACAAATATTATGCTATAGTAATAGTCTTGAAGACTCTAGTATTATTTGTAAGGGATTTATACAATTTGATTATGATTTGAAAAGATCTCTCAATGCATTTTCTGAATCTAGATATGATTATGATGTTGTCATTTCTTCACGTGTCATTTTACGGCAACCAATATATATTATGCAGCAGAGTAATTAATACTCTGCTGTCTACGGACAAATAACGACTTGTCAGGCCGCTTATGTATGGGATGTTGCGGCTGCATCAA
>LPNX010165011.1:133749-192580 GCA_001517045.1 Pseudotsuga menziesii
CTCATTTTACTACGTATTCTTCCTAACTGTGACTAATCTTACCCCATTACAATAATTATGCATGCTAATACTTTTCCCAACCCATACACTAGCATGTTTGCATGGGCTCACCTTAAATTCTATTCTACCCTACAATAGGAATGTTCATGATAATGAATGCATGTTGATTTTGCTAGTTATGTTGTACATTTCTATTACAATTCTTGGAGTAAATTATGCTCATAAGTTAAGTTATTTAAAATAATGAGGAACATGCAGTAAATATTATAAGTTTGTTTTGGTACTTTGATTGGATATCATGTGCATAAGCTAAATACTATATTGGCTTTCATATCATGAAGCCAACATGTTTGGCAAGAATGGAGAATGAAGAGTGAGGTTTTCTATTCACTTTGATGTTAATTCTAATAAATTTTCTAAGCTATTTCAAATAGGTTATATGTTTTACCTCAATTTCAAACAGAATTATAGCCTCACTTAAGTAGAGTTGAGAATTTATCATATCAAAATAAATTTTAAAAAAAAGTTAATTTTTAAATTTTTTTAAACTTTAAAATTATTTTATTATTATTATTAGTATTAAGAATTAACCATGTAAAAATAAATTTGAAAAAAAGGGTTAATTTTTTAATTTTTTTAAACTTTAAATTTTTTTAAAAATGTTTTCAACAAAGAAAAATTAATTAATTTTTATAAAAAATGAAAAAATTTAAAATTTTTTATTCAAAAATGTTATTTTTTTTTTAAATGTTGATTTAAAAAAACTAAAACTAAAATTATGTTTTATTTTGAATATAAATTTTTTGAAAGGTTGTAAATTTTTTTTTTAATAAATTTTGTGTTTGTGAAATTTTTTTTTTTAAATGTATTTTTTTTAAGTTTTTGTTTGTTTTTTAATTTAACTTCGAATAAAAATTGAAATGATTTGAATAGTAGATATTTGACCTCGATGCTTTGCATGCAGCTTCGATCTGGCTTTGACTGTCATCGTGACTCTCATCGTGATCTGGTGGTGCTTGCCTTGCAAGCTTGGCTCTAGCTAAGGCGTCTGATCGATCTCATCTGCCTGCATGCATGATTGAGGCTCGCTGCTGCGACATGTTGGTCATGGCTCTAATTTGCATGTGTGCATGTTAGATCGGATATGGAAGCGTGCATGCTGCCTGCTTCGTGGAGCTGCTAGTGGTGAAGGATATTTGACTGGAGCGTGTGTTGACTCTGCATGCTTGGTGCTGCATGAATGATGTGATCAAGATCGGTCCATAGGTGAGTTGTGGTTTATATCTAGGCCTGAAAGGGTCTCTGATCAATGGCATCTGAGGAGGTCGGGCCTTCTGCCCCCCTTTAGTTAGTTTTCGAGAAGCTTGCCACGGAGCTAAGTAAAAAGACCTCGAAGGGAACACCGCCGAAGTTCGTCAAGCAGATCGAGGAGGTTACGATCGTAGCTCTTCCGCCAGAGGACACAATTCAAGTAGCTATTTCGCTAGCAGAGAGGGCATTGATCGGGAAATTCACCGGACTCTGGCCATCTCCAAAAACCACTGAGAGCTGGGTCCAGAGAAATTGGAGACCATTAATCTCAAAGAATGTAGCTTCTTACTCAGTCGAAAGAGGGTACTTCATATTTGATTTTGAAGCAAAGGAGGACAAGGAGTTAATTTTTCGGAATGGACCCTACTTTATGGGCCCTCAAGGCCTTTACCTAAATAACTAGACATCGAACTTCGACCCAGAGGAAGACAATCCTAAGGCTGTCCTAGTCTGGGTTAGGCTCCTAAACCTCCTAATGCACTGTTGGAATCCAAATTCACTCAAAGCAATTGGGAACACATTGGGAAGGTATATTGATATGGCAAGTCCAAGAGATCAATATGTGTGTGCCTGCATCTATGTAGAGGTGGATCTGGAAGCCAGATTACCGAAAGCAATAAAGCTTACAGTAGGGAATCGGTACCACTTTCAAAAGCTAGACTACGAGTAGCTTCCATTCAAATGTAGAGGGTGTCATGAGTACGGGCATTTATTCCATAAGTGCCCACAAAAGAAATAGGATCATAAGGAAAAAGAGGAGGGTTGGTAGCCAGCAAAGAAGAGAAAGACCAAATCAAAAAGTGGAGGAACGCAAAGGAAAGAAGGGGGGGGAAGGTCCATAGCCAAGACCCGCCGAAAGGTAAGGCCAATGAAAAGCATAGTGCCTCTACTGCTACAGAGGAGAAGCAATGCAATGGGAAGGGGAAGGATCTGGACAAAGAAGTTGTATCATTTGATCTGACTGAGAAAGACAATGCCGTCATGGTCCAGTCAAATTTAGGAGAAGAGGCAGTAAAAGAAGGAGGAAACCAGGAAAAGTCTGAGGAGGAATTCGACTTTGAGGAAGAGGAAGAAGAGGAAGGAGAAATAGAGATGGCTACCCCAAGCACTAAGGAGGTAAGAGGAAGGAGATCAACCAAAGAGGTGCGCGAGAAAGACACTTATAAAGATAAGCTGCAAGTATCCCAATTAACCTTTGAAAAACTTCTCCATAACACCAGAAATACTCGACAACAAGGGCAGCCCCAGAAGGGAATGCCATTAGCTGCAAAAATTAGTAAGTATTGAAGGTCCTCTCCTAGAACTGGAGAGGTCTAGGAAGCAGAGGCAAGGAAGAAATAATGAAATATTTAATAAGACTTGTCCAACTAGACATTTTACTGATCTAGGAGACCAAGATGGAGAAAGAGGCATTTCTCCAAGTAAGTGCAAAACTTTGGAAGAAAGGAGGAAGAACAAGCGTCAGTTCAAGGGGTGCCTCAGGTGGAATAGGTATGCTTTGGGATGACCAGAAATTTGACATTGTTGATAGCAAGCATAGTCCTCATTGGATTCTTACTACGTTGCTGCAAAAAGACTCTAATGCTCAGGTAAGACTCTTCAACTTATATGTGCCTACTGCTTATGCTGAAAAAAAAAATTGTTGGAACCTTATTCGGGATGAAAGACGTAATCTCTTGGGAAATGTCATCATTGTCGGAGATCTAAATATCATTTTAAATCAATAGGAAAAGAGAGGGGGTTCGGTGCTCAGAGATCCCATCAGGGAGCATGTTGATGACTTAATTATGGATTGGGGCCTTTCATACATCATCCTTGCCGAAGGGAAATTCACATGGACCAACAAGAGATTGGGGCCAGGGTACATTGCGGCCAGGCTGGATCGCTTTTTGGTCCAAGACTCCTTTCTCCTTTTGGGATTGAATGCTTCTTCCAAAATCCTTGGTTTTGGAGGCTCTGACCACAAACCTATCATGCTTGAGTTGAGGAAAGACCATAACCTCAGTCTTATTCCTTTTCGCTTCAATCTGTTGTGGATCTGTCATAAAGACTTCATGGGAATTATTGTTGATGTTTGGAAAGCTCTAGTTACGGGATCCCCTTTCTTTATTTGGGAAGAAAAAATACGTAGAACTAAGACGACACTCAAAGAAGTGGGACAATTGACAAAACATTAGAAACCCCAAGTCAAAAAAAAATCAAGCCATGCTGAGGCTGGAGGCTCATCAACTCATCATGAAAACCAACCAGATCATGGACGAGGACCAAAGAATAGAAGTCAAATTGCAACAAGAACTCTTTGATGCTTGTAGACAGGAGGCTGCGATGGGGAGATTGAATGCCAGATTTCTCTGGCTTAAAGAAGGAGATCGCAACTCTGGCTTCTTCCACAAGCAAGAAGAATCAAGAAAAAAATTTAAATCAGTCTAGGAGATCCACACCCATGATATGGTTTTCAACGATTTTAAAGAGATTAATATAGAAGCCACTCACCACTTCAGCAAGATCTATTCAGCTGAGAATGACATCATCATTGGAAATGAGGTTGTGGGGTTAATTCCTCAAGCTATTAAAAATTAGGAGAATGACAGGCTGATTAAGAGAATCACTATTGAGGAGCTGAAGGAAGCCGTGGGGAATATGAAGGATGACAAGGCACCTGGCCCAGACGGGTTTAATGTAAAATTCATCAAAGCTTGCTGGGAGATTGTTCATAAAGACTTATTCAAAATGGTGTCTAAATCTCATAGATGTGTTAAAATTGGTGGGAGTACAAACTTAGCTTTCCTAGCTCTTATTCCCAAAGAGAAAGATGTGAATTCTTTTGACATATTCCGTCCAATCTCCTTATGCGATATTGGGTACAAAATTATTACTAAGCTAATGGCCAGAAGGTTAAAGTAAATCCTACCTCGTATCATCCCAGAGAACCAAGGAGGTTTTATTAAAGGTAGGAGAATCTCGGATAATATTATCTTAGTCCAGGAGGCTATCCACTCCAGCCTGAAGAATGGTAAAAAAGGCATGGTGGTGAAGATTGACTTAGCCAATGCATTTGACAGAGTCTCTCGTCCCTTTCTTCTGAATGTTATGGAAATATATGGCTTTGATACAAACTTCATTAGCTGGGTCAAATCCTGCATCAGCTTGCCTTGGATTACCCCCCTTATAAATGGAAGAGCTATGGGTTTTTTCCAAGCCACTCGTGGATTGAGGCAAGGCTGCCCTCTCTTGCCTTTTCTCTATACAATCCAAGCCTCTATTTTCAGTCTCCAACTTGAGCAAGCAAGGAGAGATCAGGACTTAATCGGCATTAGTATGGCCCGTGGAACTAAAAGCATACACCATGCTCAGTTTGTAGATGACACAATTCTACTTGGAGGAGCAAGCTAGGTCATTGCTAGAAGATTCAAATATGAATTGGATCACTATTTTCAAGCTTCAGGGAGCAAACTAAACCTGAGAAAAAGTTCGATCTACAGTTGGAATATTAACCCGAGGGAGATGTTCGGGATCCCCAGGATACTAGATGTCGAAGGAGTAACTATTTGGCACTCCTTTAAATACCTGGGAATTCCAATCTTCAGAAATAAGCTAAAGAGTTCGGACTAGAACCCTCTAATTGAAAAATTCAAAAAAAAATATCCTTTCCTCGGGTGTTGTTTGGCTTAATTTGGCCGGGAAATTGATAATGATAAAATTTGTTCTTAATAGCTTTCCGCTCTACCAATGCTCTATCCTGTTGGCTCCCCCTATAAATTTAGCAAAAATTGAAAGTATGTTGAGATCGTTTCTTTTGCAGGAAGGGAAGCAAGGTGAAGGCAAAAAAAAAATTCTCTCATCAACTGGAGGAAAATTAAATTGCCACAGTTGGAAGGTGGCCTCTAGATTAGAGATTTGAAGTTCCAAAATTTAGCTTTAGGAGCTAAGATGCTTTGGAACCTGGTTGCCCAAAATCCCTCCTAGTGCAGTAAGGTAATTTGGAATAAATATTTTAAAGGACCGAGACTAAGGTGCCTGGATTTTCCCAAGTTCAACCAAGGATCCCCCATATCTCTCTTTGTAAAAAGGAGTTTCCAAGATTCAAGGAGGATCTATTTTGGATCCCTAGAAATGGTAAATTGATCAAGCTATGGAACGATCCAATCATGGGGAAATCGTGCCCTCCCAATATTCCAGAATTCAGAAATTGGTTGGATCGACAGGGTATTAAAATGATTTGGGACATATCTCAGTGGAACAACAAGAGTCCCCATAGGTGGAGCGGTTGGAACCTGCCAGATTGTCCTGAGGAGCTGGACGGTGAGAAATTCCAATTTTTGGATTATCTCTTTGGTATTGCGCTGGTAGCACGTGTAGTTCGTGATCGATGTGGCTAGGGAAGTCAGGGGGTGTATTCCACATCACTTGGATACAGGGTGTTCTTGACAATCCCAAGCGTTTTCAATAACCCTTCAATATGGAAAATTTTGTGGGAAACACCAACACTTCCCAAAATCGACATGTTCTGCTGGACGTTGCTGCATGGGCGGATCCTCACAGGTGAGAACTTGGAGAAACATGGAATTAAAGGCCCATTCAGATGCCCTTTGTGCCAGGTAAATTCAGAAACCATTTTGCATCTCTTTTTTGTTTTCGCCTATGTCAGAGATGTGTGGGATCAGTTCACTATCCCATGGTTCGGCAAGGTGGAGGTGCCTGGGAATGCTTAGCAGTGGTTCGTAAATTGGGAAAAGGCATATAAATGCGATCTGTCAAACAAAAAGGGAATGAAATATTGTTGGATGAAGTTGTCGAAGCTAGTCTATTGGCATCTGTGGATAGAACAAAAGCAAAGAATTTTCCAGAACATAGATCAGTCGCTAGGGAAAATTGTTACCAAGACCCAAGCTCTCATGGGTGAGGTTTTAAAGATTAACCAGATTACTGTTGATGAGATTGTCATTGATGCCAACATGGACTTGCAGTGGCCTCACGGGATGTCATTGATGCCACCAAGTCCCACCTGCAGTGCCTTGATCCCTTACAGAGTCGGTTTGTGCCTTGAAGCACTTTGTACCCAGTTGACAAGGTTCCTGTACCCACAAGCTTGAATCTTGAAGCCACCACCTTGCTGAAGATGTTGAAGACCCTGCTGATGATGCTGAAGACCCTAGAGATGGTCCTGAAACCTTGATGGATGTTGTAGAAGCCCATGAAGTGCCCTCACTTGGTGATTTGATGGTCCCTGCATTCTTGAAGGTTCATGGGGTCTTAGAACCCTTGGAGATGGTTCTAGGGCATGAGGAAGCCTTTGCACCCACTCATATGGTGGCATGATGGCACTTCGATGATGATATGGCAAGAAGGCCATGACCATGAAGAACATGGCACTTGGACACATTTGGAAACTTGTTGATGATGCATGGTCCCTTTTTGTGGGTTTGATGAAGCGTTTGATGATGACAACCATGTTAAAGGATCCCACCTTGAAGATGATGACAATCTTGTTAAAGTAGCCCTAAAGAAACCCTTAAAGCTCTTGCTAAGCCCAGCTTTTACTATGGACGTGGCCAGCCCTTACTCAAACAATCAAACAATGTGTAAAATGACGTGGAAGCTCTTCAAAGGTCGGCTCCATTTAATATTAAAAACATCAAATGATTATTTGGTATGTCAGCCCAATAAAAATATATGAGGTTGGCTTCAAATAAAAATATAGCAGGTCGGCTCAAAAAAAAATCCTTGAAAATTTAGTATAAATACCCTCTCGTGCTCTCATTTGAGGATGTGAAATTTCAGTGGAATGCTCTGAGGAAATTTAGGTATAAGCTACTGAGGCAGCCGCAGTCTTTTGAAGTTATTTTTCTCTCTAATTTTTTTTTGGTATCACTGAGGCATCATCTTGAAGGTGGATACGTGGGAGTATTCTGAGAGCTCTCTAGTTGGACTGAGACTGAGGTTCGGTGGTAGCAGTAGTAAGACTGAGGTGAGCTCACTGCTGAAGAAATGGACTGAGGAAAATGTTGAATGTTAAAATTTGATGGTCTTGGAATGAGGCCATTTGGACCTCACTGAGGAAATTTCGGTGAAGGATTTAAGTCTGATTTTCATATACACCAGAGAGTTTTGGGTAATGGCTACAACTGCCTTCTTTACCAACGCTTGATGATGATTTCCTTGGGGTTTTATCAGTACAAACAATCCAATTTTGAGGACATCCACACAGTCCAATTCTTGATCGTGGTTGAGGTTCCTTTCAACCAATAAACAACCCAACCTTTACAGTGGTTCCTCTTGATGAACAGCCCCTGAATTTGTTGGTGAACAGTCCGAATGACCAGCAGCAGATCTGAGTTGGCAAGATGAGTTTTTGAAGCACTTCCAAGACAGTCTTTGCATAAATATGAAGTTCTAGGGTAATGATGGACACAACATGATGCTGATATACAGTAGCAGTGCTCCGAGTTGTGATCTTCTACAGACAAGACTTTGTCTTGCATGGGGTATACTGAACCAGTCATTAACAAACCCAAATTTGAAGCAGTCAACAGCAGTAGAAATCCAAGCTTTGGAGTGTCTTTGCAGTCATGAAACATCCAAGCAGCAGCATGATGATGTATGTAAACTTCTTGAGGACTAAAGAAGATTACAGTCCGTACAGCAGAGAAAAATCCTTTTCTTTTGGTCAATTCGGAGCTGAGATATTGTATGGGATTTTCTTGACTTTTTTCTTAAATTATGGATGAAGACATGAATGTTCCCACAGAAACTTAGATATAGGAGACAGTAAGAAAGGTAATATAATATCCAAGATGAAGGAGACAACTTCCATGGCGTAACCTCACTTCTGGGGTTTGAATAAATAGGGTGTGAGAAGCCCTATGTAACAGTAGACATACATGAAAAAACAACGAGGGCAGCCTCAATGCAAAGATGAATTCATCCAAATGATCAATCTCATACACAATCACAGAAGGTTTGTGAAGTGATTCTTTTGAAGGCTATTGCAGAAGTGATTTCTCTTGAAGACATAGCTTGGTACATCAGCAATACACAGCAAAATTCAAGGCAAGTACAGGAGGCATCCAATTTGTGCATACAGTGATTCAAAAGCACTGCCATCAAGTTAGTTTGATGAAGAAATTCTACAGCATTGTCCTCAGAGTATTCTCACAGGACAACATCAGGTGATCTCAGTACGTTCAACGTCTTGGGTCAAGTAAGTTTACTTTTTGCAGACATCATGTTGAATAAGATTTAGGACCTTTGATAAAGACTAGGAGGAAGGAATTTATCTTCAATGCTCTAAAATATTAGAAGCACAATCTAAGAAGTGTGGGCTACAACACTTCTTATTAGAGCATCTTAGATGTCATGCTCACAGTTTACCTCAACTGAGCCTGAAATGCAATAATTTATTCAAGAAGATTGATATTGGTGGTATGAGGATGACAATATGATATTGACGGTGTCTTGTACACTATGATTCTTTGTACACCATGATAATGCCTTGTGCATTATTAATGATGTCATGAATAGCAAAGTTATAGTTGTATGCAAAAGGTGATTTGATGAACAAGTCTGAGAAACTTTGCAAGAAGTCAAAGGATAGTTTGTGGCTGGGTTTGATGACAAGATTACCCTGACTGACTAGTGACAGTTGATAGCCTTCACTTGTACAGTTGCTTTGACTTAACAGTATCAACATTTGATGAAGTATCTTGGAGTTGAAAATAGCAAGCAGACTTGACAAGTGATGACAGCGGTAGAAGTCCAACAAGTTGACTATAACAATCTTTGATGTACAACAATAACTTGAAAGTAATTTTTGACAGCAGTAAAGAAGACATGGACAGAATGCTGATATGACAGAAATTGCTTATGATGTGGCAGTGTTGTCTACAGGGATGATCTGACAGTGACTAGAGTACAAATATTGTTGACCAGCATTGATGATGAGCAGATAACCAGCAGTGTTGAATACATGAGCAGTGATTTGGACAGTTGACAGTGGACTATTCATAAGGCAGAATGATGAGCAGTGTTACAGCAGAGTTGATGTGATGAGCAGCGCTGATGATGTGACAGAGATTTCTTGTGTGACACAAGTATACTGTATTGTAAAAGCAAGCTTGTCTTGCTTTTGAGGTTAGGATACCTCAAACCCTTCTTAGCAGGGTCTAAGAAAACCAGGCAGGGTCCTAGATGCAGAGTAGGTGCTGATTTTACCTAACGATTGTAGCCGGACAAAAACTAATACAAAAAGATTACAAACGTATATGGTATTGTGTTCTTTTGTGTTATGGTTCTTGATGATTCAAATTCTTTTGATATGTGAATGATGAAGTGAAAGATGTTTATGAAATGATTAAGAGATTAGTAGAATAATCGTATGATGAATTGATAGTTGATTGTGATAAGCTAAGAAAAGTTTTAAAACTGGCTTCACACTAATTCACCCCCCCTCTCAGTGTCTAACAATTACAAGGAATAAAGCCAAGCTCACAGTTGATGAGATTATGTGGTTGCATTCCTTTAATTTTATTGCTTCTGATTTTGATCCACCCTCGAACAAGTTGGAGCCCTGAGAAATTAGATATGATAAATCCCAGTTTGGAAATTGGATGAAGGAGAGGAAGATGTTCAAGTTGTTCTTCGATGGCGCCTCAAAAGGGAATCCAAGGAAGGTGGGAGGTGGAAGGGTCATTATTTGTCCCGAGGGAAATATTGAAGTGGAATATTTTTTGAATATTGGATTTGACTCTAATAACATGGCTGAAGTCTACGGGCTGTGGCAAGGAGTGGAGGAAGCTATTGTCTTTGGAGATTCCAGGTTAATTATTTAGGCACTAAATGGTGCTAGTCAGAGTTGAAATATGAGATTGGATAGAATGGTAAGAAGAGTCAAAATCTCTCACTAAGACTTTTCGGAAATTGGAGTTCTTTCATATTCTCCGTGAGCTAAACAACTTTGAGGATTAGGCAGCTAATAAGGCAATGGGGTTAGAAGAAGTTAAGAATCTGGTTTAGTCAAAAACCAGATTTTTGTACCTTGTTGTTCCCTTTTCTGATTTTATAATATAATTGTTTTTGTCAAAAAAATAAAAATTGAAGTGATTCTAGGAGGTTCACTTTTTAATTCGGGTAGATTTTGAGTTTCAATTACAACAATTTAAAATTATGACATAAAGATATAATAAAATGTGCATAGTTTTCAATTTAAGACTTGATTTTAAGGTTTTTGTAAGCAAATGTATATATTATATAGACATTTTTTTTCAGTCGAATATATTATATAGACATTATGTGTACATATGTACTTAGTGAGCTTAATCGTTAAAAATGTGTGTTTTTCAATATTCTTCTCTATATAAACATATTTTTTCAATCGAATATATTATATAGACATTATGTGTACATATGTACTTAGTGAACTTAATCGTTAAAAATGTGTGTTTTTCATTATTCTTCTCTATATAAACATAGTTTATATTTTATAATGGTATTTAGATTCTTATTCAAAATATTTTATATTTATTAATAAAATATGTGTGTTTTTCAATATTCTTCTCTATGTAAACATATTTTATAATGATATTTAGATTCTTATTCAAAATAATTTATATTTTTTTGAAAAATTGTTAATTTATATATATTCAATTTTTTTTTTGAAAAATGTTGTTTATTATATGTTATTTAGGTTTTTTAAAATCAAAATGTAATTTCATGAGATGATAGTAATAAAGGCCTTTTATACTGTAATGGTTCCTATTTCAAAACAACCCTAAGCTAAGAAAATTCAGTCATTATGCCAATAAAATAAAATGATATGATTTGTATTATTAAAATGCTCTGTACAATAATAATAAAAGATGGAAATCAGGCTTATAAACATAACATTCCAGGGTGAAACCAAATCTTGATCTTGTAAAGTAAACCACAATAAATCTTGATCTGCTGCAAAATTGAAGGGGAAATTTACACGCTGCCCCTCGTTACCGCTGCTGGCACCACTATGATTACCAACGATCAGTCCAGGACATTGTTCAAATAAAATAGAAAACCAAGCAAAGCAAAGCAAAAGCAATCTGTAAATTGAATAAAATAATTTTACCTGTTCGACAAAAGGATGAATTATTCTGGCGACATTGGGAGAGCGAGGAGGAAACTGAGGCAGTTGATTGCCCTTCTCGTCGTAAAATATGAGACCTGAGAAATTTGGGGGCTGGCATCGTTCGCCCATCAGAATGCTCCTCTGCCACACAGGATCTGCTCCACCGTCCTCTTTATCCACAGCAGCACGGTCATATGCCTCCTCTTCTTCTTCCTCGTTTCGCCCCCATTTCTTAGGAAGCAACAGATTTTTGCTGCTGTTAAAAAAGGCCCGACCTGGTAACTTGTGTACTGCAGCCCTGAAAGCCGCAGTAATATGCTTTTTGCCGTTCCTACGATGGAAGTGAGCTGCGCAAGATGCAGTAACCACCGCTGCTACGGCCAGCACGCATGTGACCGCCAGCAGGAAACCGCCCGCACGGGGCAACCATGTCGTTGTGCCCGTCGTCCCTCCTTCCAGGGCCAAAACTGGAAGCCATCTAGCCATGGGATTCGATCCCCAGACCCCGCAAGACAACACAACAGAAAACCCTGTGTCAAAGAGCAGATGGATATTTGCTCGTCCTCCTCTTATGGAGATCTAAGAAACCCTAGGATGGTTCTTGGATCGGCCATCTAAGATGAAGAGATATATAATCTGGTAATCTGTGAGATGCGGTCCTCTGTTTAGGGTTTAGGGTTTCGAGTGCCTTTCTTCCAGGGAATGCATACAGATCTGTCACGAAATCTCTGTGAGTTTGTGACAGACGTCTGTGTATTCGCGCACTCGCACTTCATACGATTCGCAGATCGTAACAAACTATAGGTGGCCCATTTTTATCCGTTTCCAATAACGCTCGTTCGCTCAAGAACCTTTAACCATTAACGGCTCTAGTGATCAAAAGCATTTATGCTTTATCAAAGTAAGGGACATTATACTATTTTGATTGATGAGGGGTCTTATTCTTTTTTTTAAGTGCTAGTTTTGATATGTTTGTTTTTCAGGGTAATGCATGTAGTTGGTTTTTTAACTAAGATGTAAGGTGTAATAGTTTGGAGTCTGTAGCTTGTAGTTTTGTTTGACATTTTATGTCCATTAATTTTGAGTTGTTAGCACTAAGTTGGTATTTATTCTGGGGTGATAAGTTTTTCTCTAAGAAGGCTTTGAATAGCTCTTAGCTTGAAGAAGGGTGTATGAGAGACTTTATGTAACTTTGTTCCCTTTTTTAATAACAAGTTACATGTTTTTTTATTGATAAAAAAAAAACTTGTTAGGCTCATTTTGAGAATACAAAAGGAAGTAATTGGAGGGATAATGAGACCCATTGCTGTTAGTTTCTCAAGTTAGGAAGTAGCCACCTTGGCTTTAGAGTCTCCACCATCTTTGCAAGCGCTTTCACTCACTACTGCCTTTAGGATTCAATCCCCCTCGTCTTAAACAATAAATTTGATAAGCTTGGGCATATGTGGATGTACTATGTTGTTAATTTATATTGTTTTTATGAATTTCCTGGAACCTATAACCCTAGCTTGGTGTTGGAAGTTTCCTAGGGAATATATAGTGAATTTGGTTTCACTCACAACTACCTATAGGATTCAATCCCCCTCATCTTAAACAATAAATTTGGTAAGCCTGGACATATGTGGATGTATCTATGTTGTTAATTTAGATTGTGTTTATGAATTTCCTACAACCTATAACCCTAGCTTGGTGTTGGAAGTTTCCTAGGGAATATATAGTGAATTTGGTTTCGGGTAGAAATACTCTACATTTTGGGTTTGGTGGGGAATTGGTGCTTTCACTTTCTATGATTTTAGCTCTGTTAAAAGACCTAACTATGCAATATTGACGTGTAAGTGCATTGGAGAGACGGGGTCTTTACTCACTGAAACCATGTCATAGTGGCTTCGTTCATGGAATATTAAAGAATACCCCTAATTTCACTAGATATTGATAATTACTTACAAAAATCCTTTTGTTGAGCCCCCATCCCAATACATATTTCAAATAAAAAAAAACATATTTTTACAATATATTCCTTATTTTTACTAGAAACCCCTTTTTATACCCCCCCAATACCTTTGAACCCCCCATACCCTGTTCCCCGCCCCCCAATACCTACAATATATTGACCTTATTTTTCACAATTAAAAACTCCCCTTTATGAATAGACGTGATGAGATATTGCTCAACAAGGTGAATCCCCCGTGATTGGTGTCGAGGTTTTAGTGTTCTTGTTATCACCTTTAACTAAGGTGATGGGGCACTAATTTGTATAGTTTCGAGGCACGTGATCTTATAACTTATGCCCATCTAATAACTTATATGACATGTTTTATGTCTAAAAACCTCCACTGAGATTCACGTATTATGATAAAAAATAGATTTTTTGTTTATGCATATTGAATTTATGATTGCTTGAAGTTTTTTGAGATTTGTGATATGCTCTACTTAATTGTGATTTATTGAATGAATTATGCATTTCTTGAGACTATGAACTAATGTTGTAGTGAGTAGGTCGAATCTTTAGTTGATGGGAAGTATACCCTACAACCAAAACGCCCCCAATCCCCAGAATTTGGCAGAAGTAGAATCACTAAAACTGCAATTTCGGTTGTTCAAATCGTGATTTCGATGACTTGGGTAGTTTCAAAATCCGGCATTTAGTGTAGGATGAGTAATTGTGATTGTTGAAATTGTAAAATTAGGCAAACTTCAATTTACAGGTGTGACTTTGACCAGAATTGTGGAAAAAATTGTTGAAATAACAGGGTGTTTTAGTTGGTCTTTATCCCACGCTTTAGTGGACTAATCTCCATTAATGAACAACCAACCCTTTGTGAGGAAAAGAAGGGATATTGTTTCGTTAAAAATCTCAAAAGATGTCAATTACTCAAATCAACCAAATAGCTAGGATCCTCGTTTGAATTGTTGATAGAGGCACTCAAAGTCCAGGAGGAATTCTCTTGGAATCGGGTTGCTTTATTTTAAGGATTAAAGAGACAAATACCCTTCAATCTAGGATTGATGAAAGAGTTAGATAGAGTTATTTTTTCATTATAAATAAGATTGAAGCAAAGAAAATAACAAATTGGAATTATTCTGCATATTGTTAATCCAATTGTGACAATCTATTTGAATTGCAATAGAGTTAGTTTGTAGTTATGTTTTGAACATTTCAATAAAGTGATTATGGTTTTCCAAGTTTTGAGAATTTGGTGATTTAATTAGAGTTCCTATAATCACCTTGAGTAAGGGCCCTACTCAAGGCAAAGCAAGGAACCCATGCAATAAAGTAGACTTTTAATTATGTAGTCTAGCATTTCAATTCAATTTCATGTAGCTTGTTTCTAAACTTTATTACAGGTTCTTGTACTTTATTTCAGACTCATGTAGGAGCTATGTTTTTTCTACAACAGTCCTTCTTTTACTATTTCAAATGTAATTGCATCATTTACAATTATAGTTTTCAAAGCTCTGGTTTACATCCTCTAAGTCAATTGTAATGATTGTCAAGATATAACTCATTGATTGAATGTGCTTATGATGCTAGTTGCTTTCCTATATGAAAGGTGAAATAAAGTACATGAAACTACAACTAACTGTAATAAAGCTTAGAAACAAGTTACACAAAATTGAATTGAAATACTAGACTTCCAAATCGAAACTCTACTTATTATGGGGGTTCCTTGCTCTGCCTTTAGTAGCGCCCTTACTCAAGGTGCTCAAAGGAACCTTGATAAAATCACCAAATTCTCAAAACTTATAAAACACCATCTCTTTTTTTCCCATGAAATACAAATGCCAAGGAAACTCACTAGGTACGTCCCCTCATTTTGAGGATGGTATCTAGGGTAAACTAGATTCTGTATAATCTCAAGGCTTTTTCAACATAGGCTTAACAAGGCCATTAGAACAATATACTCATTCAAGAACTCAACATTTTACTTGCATGAACTGAACTTGGGTAGGGGGGATGACCATCATTCCTCCCAACCACCCAAGCTAGACCCAATTGACAAAATCATCAGCTCTTTATTGAAAATTGTAGAACATAAAAAAATAGTTCTACTACAATTTGAATGGACTATCACAATAGGCTTAACAATATGCATAATGAATCCGATTAGATTTAAGTTTTCCCTTCATTGGAACAACATAAATTCGATTTGGCAAATAACCTAGATTTTTCAAGTTGAATTTTTAGACATAACTTGTTTTTCTCTTAGGGATTCATCCCATTGCTTGCTTCGATGTTTGGGCCCGCTCGGACGTTACAATGGAGGTTGCATCCCCTATACATATAAATTAGAGGGCTATTGTCTTACTTTCTTTGAATGATTCTAATTTTCTTTCTACATTTCCATTTCATTCCTTGTTGTTGATTTCCTTCAATTCATGTACTTTCATTTTTAGCAATACTTTGCTTTCATGTATTTCCTTCATTGCTTTTTATTTACAGTGCTCATTATTTTGAAGTATACCCTGTATACTTGGTACATGATCAGTGTTTTTGTAAGGATTGATTAATCTAGTAGCAAAATAAGGTTCATCAATCCATTCATTGATTGATCTCATTTAATTGACTCTTCATCCAAGAGGTAATGGCTCTATATCTCCATATGCCCTTGCACATTGTCAGTAGATAGGAGTAGAGGTCTTGAACCCAATAGTATAAAGGGCTGGTAAGAATGAGTTATCATTAGTTTGCATGATTAGGATGGACCACTAATTTTTATATTTTTGAGGCCCATTTAATATCTTATGCGACATATTTTATGCCTAAAAACCTCCATAGACATTCAAATAACAAAGATAAATTTTGGTTTATGCATGTTGACTTTATGATTTCTTGAAGTTTCTTCAGATTTGTGATATGATTTATCTTAACTATGATTTATTGAATGATTTATGTATTACTCGAGACTAAGAAATAATATTGAAGTGTTTAGGTTTAATCTTTGGTGGACTAATCTCCATGAAATCCAATTGCACATGATGAAAAGAAGGGATATATTCTCATATAAATCTCAAAAGATGTCAATTACTCAAAACAACCAAACATCCAAGATGCTTATTCAAATTGTTGATAGAGGCACTTGAAGTCTAGGAGGGATTCTCTTCGAATAAGTTTATTTATTTATTTTGGGGATTAAGGAGACAACTACCCTTTAATATTGGATTGATATGAGAGTTAACTATAGTTAGTTTTTCATTATAAATAATATTGGAACAAAGGAAATAACACATGGGAATGATTTTTCATATTGTTAATCCTATTGTGATAATGCATCTTGTAGTAAAGTAGTTTATTGTTATCTTATGAAATTTTCAATAGAGAGATTAAGGTATTCTAAGTTTTGTTCACTCAATTATTTAATCAAGAATATTGTGGGCACCTTGAGTAAGGGCCCTACTCAAGAAAATGCAAAGAACCACAATTACAAAGTAGGGTTTTGATTTTGTTGTCTAGAATTTCAATTCAATTTCATCTAACTTGTTTCAAAACTTTATTACAATTTCCTATAGTTTCATGTACTTTATTTGAAACTCTTGTAGAAGCTTTATATTATAGGAAATTAGTTTAACAAATTTTAACATTTTTCAGCATTAATCCTTCTTTAATTGTTTCATATGTAACTGCAACCTTTATAGTTATAATGTTCAAATCTCTAGTCTATAATGATTGTGATGTTATAACTCATTGATTGAATGTGTTTATGATGATAATTTTTTGTCTACATGAAATGTGGTAGCCATATCTTCCATCCCCTATTTCTTAACTTGGGATTGCAAATGAGGCCACCGACCCAATAGATATTTGCTTAGTTGATAAATCCCAAAGCTTGGGCAATTTTCCTTGGGTAGTGTTTGCACATTTTGTTATCTATACTAACTCTTTCACTTTAAGCATGATTTCATTAAATATACATAACTTGAATATGTTTTATAACCAACCTATAATGTGTGATGCTAGAGAGGTTTTCTGAACCTAGGACACATCACTTAATTAGCAATAAATTTTTTATCATTATGACATTAACCAAGTAACCCTAGAACATCTTATTTTCCTCTTTTGTAGGAGTGATGGTTATGGATTTGTAATGTCCTTGGTCGTCATTCTACCAAATTTTCTTGCTCTGATATCGATCTGTGGTGTCCTCGATCACCTTGGTGGCCTTTTAAGACAACGACGGACTCCTCTAATGGTTAAATTATATTTTTCTTGGATTCAAGGTTAACCCTAACAATCCTAAACCATTTGACTCATTCCTAATTCAAGGTTAAACCTAACAATCCCCCCTTCAAATTTGACTTGGAGTAATCACCAACCGCCCTCAAATATTTACTGAAGAATCTCACATACAGCCCCTATCACATAGGTCTATATCCTGACTTTACCAGTGAGTTACTAGGGTAAGGCATGCCTTACTAGGTATTACATCCATATGCCTTACCAGGTCTTACATCCATATGCCTTACCAAGTCTTACATCCATAAGAAGGACACCTTGTTCTTCTAGCACCTGGGCAAATTACATTCTAACCAGGAGCCCAAAAATATTGCTAAGGTGTCAGGTACCACTGAACATTCACCCCACAATTAATTCAAAAAAATAGGTACAACACAATGAGCACAACTATTGCTAAACCATGGATCTGATACTAGTTCTTAAGATTTAAACGAGCATCACATAATAATAATATGTGAGAAATAGATAAGCACAAGAAACCATTAAATATATACACACAATGCTTACATGGAAAACCAAAAACCAGCAAAAACCACCATAATAGATCTATTATCTCCATTGAACTAAACCAACCAAGTTAATCCAAGTTAGCTATCCACCACTCACCTCTAAGCCACTTTACAATGGAGCCTCCTCAATCCTTATAAATACTTCCTTACATGCAATACCATGGACAATACCATGGGACACCAAATACCATTGGCCACCAATACCATGGAAAAATTCCATGGGCCCAAGAACATGTGTTGAGACCTAAACCATTTGACTCATTCCAAAGTCAAGTCACTCAAGTTTGACCCTAACAATGTGGTTTCTCTCAATTGTGCCAACCTTCTATTGGGAATTCCTTAATAGGAGCAATGCCACATGGTCTATCATGCTTATCAACACCAATATCATATTCATAAGAATGGTCACACTTATGTCCTCGGGCCCTCTTCTCTAACGTTTGATCCTTTACTCATGTGTAACACTATCATTCTCCATGTTAATCTGCATAAGCACTTGTCTCTCTATCTTGTGGGCCCCCTCAAGCCTAACAACACCTCTCAAGACCTTCCCTATGATATGGTGGAGCTTCTCTAATATTTTGAGGGTATGTTTGTTTCTCCTATTGGGATTCCCCCATTGTTCCCTATCCAACACTCTATTGATCTTATTTTTGGTGTTATCTTTCCATATGCTTTCTCCTATCAATTGGAACCCCGTGAAGCCCAAGAAATCGAATGCCAACATTAGTAATTACTGAATTCTTGCCTTTTCCAACCTAGATCATCCCTCTATGCCTCTCCCTCCTTTATCATCCCCAAAAATGAAGTTGAGTAATGATGCCTTGTTACGGACTATCATGCTCTCAATAAAGCCCATGTCAAAAATCATTATCTGCTACCATGCATCAACGATCTCCTAGACCATTTGAAGGGTTATGTTCCTTTACTAAAATGGATCTTATAGCAGAATATCATCAAGTGCATATGAATGCTGCTAACACCTGGAAGACAATATTTAAGACCAATTTCGATCTCTTTGGTTGGATGGTCATGCCTTTCGGTCTTACTAATGCCCTTGCCACTTTTATGTGACTAATTAAGGATATTTGTAGGGCTCATCTTGGGAATACTTAAGTCATTTATATTGATGATACCTTGATCTTCATCAAGACATGGGAATATCATTTGCTTCATGTTCACATTGTCCTTCATCTTCTACATGAACGTCACCTTCAATTAAAGCATCACAAATCATCTTTTGGGTAGACTTCAATTTCATATTAGCGTTTTATCATCTCATCTAAAGGAGTGTGTAAATATCATATCAAAGTCTAGTCTCTAGCATAATGTCTTACTCCTCAATTAGCACTAACCCTTGAAATTTTTCTGGTGGAATTAATTTTACCAGCAAATTCATCTCCAAACACAACAGGATTTGAACCCAAAATCCGATGACAAAATCTAACAACATCCAACGAAAACTAATGTTTTGCCAGATTACAATGATGAAAAGTAATGTTTTGTCAGATTTGTTTTGTCGTCTTTAAGATTCGTCGGATTTGTGACTATACTTTCGTCATATTTGTGACCATACAGTCATCGGATTTGCGACGCTTAATTGTCGGAGAGTCGACGAATTTAACCTATTTTTTGCAATAGTATTAAGGTTTTTTTTGCAACGGTAACTAGGTTAATATCATTGAATATTTGACGATCGTTAAATTTGAAAATATATAAAGTACAGAAACATTCCAACATGTTTGCTATAGAAGCGACGGACGGTTTACGAAAATTATTTATTCCTCGACGGATGGTTTGAGGAATTTTATTATTCTTTGACGGACGGTTTGCGAAATTAATTTATTTTTCGATGAACTATTTGCGGACATCATTGTATTCTTCAACAGACGGTTTGCGTATTTTTTTTTATCGACAAACCACCGTTTGTGAAAATAGTGATGTGTGGACCTTGATTTTTTAAGATTGTTGATAGTCTTCATTCATGAAGTTTGTAACAAAAATCCAAATAGAAATATTCCTAATCAAAATGAAGAAAATAGACAATTGCTTGCTAGACTGTGGGATGTGGCGAAAAGAAGGGGTGAAGGGATATTTTACTGTCCATGTAGTCAATGCAGGGGCTTTAAGAGGAGAATAATACTGATTGCAACAACCACAAAACATTGTAGGGAACATGGAAACGCCGAGGGAGGGAATGAATATCATCCATTTGTAAGTTAATTAGCATTATAAAGTTTTTTATATATTTTTCTTTGGTAAATGTATGTATTATTTTAATATTTCCTATATTAACTTATATCTATTGATGTATTCATGTAATTATAAAGGAAAGACATCCTACGACATATCGTCCGAAGGAAGTTCTTTTAGAACAAGTACCAGACATGGAGCTATGCTTAATGGATAACAAGTGAATGATCATATTAAAGAAGATGATCATACCGATAACGTAGTTGAAGATGATGGTACAAATACATTGATCCATGATTCATTTAATGTTATAATGGATGATGACGATGACGATGATCATGAAAATATTGATGACTTTGATGATGTTCATGATATACCTCTTCTTGAGAAGGCATACGAACCCCTTTATGAAGGCTCCAGATTTTTTTTCTCTCTGCTATATTGTTGGTAATGAAATTGAAGGTTATGAATAGTCTTTCAAACATATCAATCACATGGATGTTAAGGTATGTAAAATAATCCATCACATATATACGATCGTGATAAATTTTATCTTAATTCCTCTAATAATTGTATTGTTAACTCAAAATCCAAATTAATACAGATGAAGTGTGTTTCATTAATATTATTTATATATTATATTAACTCTATTTTTATTTTTATTTGATGTAGCTTGAAAGCTGAATTTTTGTTACCACCATCAAATAATTTACCTTGCACATATCGAGATTTATCTTCCATCATGAAAGAGATTGGAATGCATTATGAAGCAATTCATGCATGCCCTGATGACCATGTTATATATTATAATCAACATGAATTTGCAATAGAATGTACAGAATGTCATATAAGTAGATATCATGATTGTCGGCTTGGTGTGAAATTCATCATGGTTAGATTAGACACATGCATTGACGATGTGGGAGGGTTTCTAGACTCAAACATCATCATCATCATCAGCAGCAGCAGCAGTAGCAACAACAACAACAAAATTAACAACATCATCATCAACACCATCATCATCATGATCATTGTCGCCCTCATCATCATCATCGTCATCGCCATCATCATCATCAACATCATCATCATCAACATCATTATCAACATCATCAACGTCATCATCGTCATCATCATCATCAACATAAACATCATCAACGTCAACATCATCAACATCATCATCATCAACATCATCGTCAACTTCATCAACATCATCATCAACATCATAAACATCATCAACATCATCATCAACATCATCATCAACATAATCATCATCATCATCATCGTCATCGTCATCGTCATCATTGTCATCATCGTCAACTTCAACAACATCATCATCAACATCATCAACATCATCATCATTGTCGTCGTCATCATCATCATCATCGTCGTCGTCATCATCATCATTGTCATCATCGTCGTCGTCATCGTCACCATCGTCATCAACATCATCATCATCGTCATCATCATCATCATCATCATCATCATCATCACCATCATCACCATCATATTCATCATTTCATATGAGATCAACATGGTGATCACCATCCGCTTCATCATCGTCATTGTCGTTGTCATCATCGTCATCATCATTATCAACATTATCATCAGATGATGACGATGATGCAATTACAAAGTCTTTAAATAAAGGAAATAGCATGCAACCTTAAATAACTATAAGTAACATTTTCTCTAGAAATTCATCTAGACTTGCATTGCATTGGGTTTCATATAGAAAATATATATTAGGTCTTTGGTTTTGGATTTCAATCTACAATATTCACTATAACAAATCCCTAAACTATTATCCATTTAGACCATATTGGTTCACATACACAAATGATAAGAAAAACTCACTTTAAAATCAAGCACATCACATTCATGCTTGGAATTAAGCAATTGTATATATAATTAGATAATAATATGGCATAAATTCTATATTGGTAACACAAGGCATGAATGTTTCACATTAAGATGTAAGTGTCAAATATAAATATATAATAAATATAAAAGAGAATTGATAAAAAGAGATGAATCGATACACATTAATATATAAAAATTGTAAGATATAAGAAATAAGAAATAATATATAATTGATATACAATGATATTTAAAAAATAATAAGATATTAGAAATATGATACACATGAGAATCGATAAAAGAGATGAAAATCTAGCTATTCGAATACTAAGAAACATCAAACAAAAGTACACTTAAACTATAAACCCTAGCAAGCTTCCAGTCCTTCACATATGATAATGAAACTAATACTTATTGCATAAAATGAAATGTTATGAGTTTCATGCCCCGCAACTTATTTCACATTCCTTTACATAAGATAATGAAATTGATATATATTCCACAAAATAAAATATTGTGAATTTAGACCCCAAACTTACTTTATAACATGAACATAGTACTTATAAAAAACATGTTTCCTCCTCAACTAAGAAAGAAGGAAAACATAAAGCATGTCTCTATGAATAGAATTATACATATCTATTGAATACTCCTGTCCTTTCCATGGATTTGGTTTGTTAAACAAGATTGCAACAATGTTGGCAGTGGTTTTGGTAAGTGAGTTGCGCACGGTCACGGCAGCTGCACAAGCTCACGCGGTACCACGCAAGGCCCAATCATCGTGATTGGTGAAAAAATAATTGTTTTGAATATTTAATAGACTATTTGACCAAGTTTTGTCACCATAGGTCATTAGCGGTTATAAGTTAGTTAGAAGTGGACCTTCAATGTAAAGGTGCAAGCCTATATATAGAACTAGTTTTGCAATTGAATGGACATCGATCGATCGATCGAAAACCTTATCATCAATAGAGACATAATTGAGGTATTGTGCGATCTGTCTATGGGTTAGGAGAATTTCCTGTTGTATCTGTGATCTATCTGGCTTTTTCCTGATGTATTTATCCTCCTGTTGTGGAGAAGACTTGTCCCTTTTTTATCCTTTTTGTAGAGTTAATATGATATGACAGTTGTTGCACAAATCTTATCTCTTATTCCTGATGCGATCTAATCTGTTATGATGCTGTTGTGATCTACATCTGTTATGATGTTGCAATCTAATTTGTTATGATGTTACTGTGATCTATTCCATTTCTGCTATGATTTATTGATGTCGCTTTGATCTGTTCTAAACTTTGTCACATTTATGTTGCATTATAAGTTGAGATGTTTTATAATTGATGCTGCTGCACTAGCGATACTATGACAAATGTATGATGCAATCTATAGTTGTGGAAATCAGTTAATGATGACTTCATAGTTCTAGATCCAATAGTTATGTTGTCTCCCCGTCGGATTCCATATCCTTCCTCCTCACTGCCAAAAACTCGGTTCCGACAGCTCTCCCTTGAACATCTCGGGTGAGACTTCGTCTGCTCTGCGGATGTTGCTGGGAAGGGTAAAACCTGTCTAGGTCGGTGCTCAGGGAGATCGCGTTGGTTGGGTGTCGACAGAGTGAGCAACCTTGTCGATGAGGATTTGTTGGTGGTTTTTTTCCAACAAATGGTTCCATTTCCGAGACCGAGTTGGGATTAAAAGAAGGATATGTTTTGGCATCCAACTCGACCGAAGATTAAGGGGTGGTTTGATCTAAAGTTGTGAGAATTTGTTGAAGCCGAATATCAGAATTTGAAGCTGTCGATTAGCCATTGGTTGGATAGATATACCCACGACGATCCTCATGAATGTTTCTTTTGTGAGTTTCATGTCCTCTTGCATGAGTGGCTGGTGAAGTTCACTTCTAAGAAAACAAACTTCCAAGGAGGAGAGCCGACATCCTGGACTCCGGAGCTGATCCAAGAATTACAAGAAACAGACAATAAGGCATCGTGGGATGTTCAAGCGTGGTTGGACAAGATCGTGGAAGAATACATTACCGAGTTTGCATTCGACACCAATAAGTCATTTAGTGAAGCAGAAAGGGAGTTCTTCAACGGATCATGAGGAAGATTCTTGTTGGTGCTACACCTGTCAATTAAGTAGTTGGTCTGTGAAAAAGGTATTCTGAAGATGGACCAAGAGTAGTGGAACTATGGTGTGTGGAGGATGTAGGAACCATGATGAAAGGGGGGAGATGCATGGAAAGGTAATGGGTAGATGGGGATGAGTTCTGGTGAGAATGTGAAGGTCACCGAAGAAACAAGTGGTTGTACAAGGGGAGGAGCAAGGTTTCAAGAGAAGAGGAAAAGGATGGGATAAGCTCCTACTGTGATCGAAGTGCGATGCCACGAGGAAAAACCACACGGGATGAAGCAACCTTTTTGTGACAACGATGACGACCAAGCCCAGGTTACATCCAGAAGGACGACAGGATCGAACCCTAGTAGTAATGTGCCCACACCTCCGCACACTACTCCACCACAAGGAAGAAATGCACATTCTACGTCTACTTTCTCGACGTGTCAGCAACAGTCTAGCAATAGAGCACCAGCAGGAGGAAGAAGGCCCAGAATGATGGGCGATGAAATGAATCTACCAATATTTCATGGAAATGGCACTGACGACCCAGAGCAATACTGGTTCTTGTGTGAAGCAATTTGGACTGCCCGACAGGCTATAGATGATGATGTCAAGAAAAGCCAGTTGGCAACTACTCTTAGGGGCCATGCGCTAGAATGGTTCATGAGATTCATGCGGGTTCCTTAGGGAGGTACCGTGAAAAACTTGGATGAAATCTGTACAGGGTTATTCAAAGAATTCAGGAAGCCGAAGTCTGAGGCTCAGTACATTACCGAGTTGAAGGAAATCAAGCAGTTCCCCAATGAAACGATTTGGGACTTTGATCAGTGGTTTAAGACATTGATGGCTCGGGTCAGTTTTCAGATGAGTGATGTTAAACACAAGGAGTGGTTCATCACCGCTCTTGTCCCACATATCAGACAACCACTAATGCAGCAAAAGATTGTGACACAGAGCGAGGCTTTGGAGACCGCAATGAAATTGGAGGCATCGCCAGTAGGAGAAACCGCGGTCAGAATGAACTAGATTCAAGAACAGTTGGCCAATATGACACTCCAACTACAAGATATCAAAAAGGATAATGAATATCATGATGATATTTGGTGCACCCATTGCCATGCAGACGGACATACCAAGGACACATGTCTGACGTTCCAGAATTATTTGTTGTCAGGAGCCCCGAACTTGTTGAGCTGTGCTGGTATACCATGGTGTCACATATGTCAGGTCTATGGGCATCGACATGAGAATTGCGAATACATGCAGAATATGGTTACCAAGGCAGAAAATCTATACTGTACATTTTGTCGGTCAACGGGACATGATGATAAAAACTATCGAGCTTATGACCTGCTTCACGAAAGGACATATGATTCATATTTTGTAAAAGGTGAGGACCCCTAGGAAATGCAAGCATAGCCATAGATGGCCCAAATAGCAGCACAGGTGTAGTATACACCATCACCCCAGATGTAGTTTATCCCAGTGCAATCACAGTAGCAGTTTACAGCGCAACCGCAGTAGCAGTTTACAGCGCAGCCATAGTTTGCACCTTAGCCGCAACTTATAGCACAACCTCAGTATGCATCACGACCATAGTATAATTAGGCGCTGCTCATCCAGTCTCAACCACAATATGTCCAAGATGTGCACTATGTCCAGTAGCAACCAAACCCACCACAACAACAGATGGCCCAACCTCAGTTTCCGCAAGGAGGAGTCTGAGGAGGATTTCACGGTGGATTTCGAGGACGAGGAGGAGGATTCGGTCGAGGAGGAGGAGGAGGACAAGGGCATGAATCAATCCAGTGTTATACCTATGGATTATTCAAGAAATATCAGAGGGAGTGCCCCCATGCACAGTGTACATACTGTGCAACCAACGAACATAATGTTGAAAATTTCCCTTAGCTGATTGCAAAATGGAAGGCTAGAAACATTCCTAAGTTACAAAATGTACAGAATCAGAATCAACCAATGTTCCAAGTATATAACCAATCGATAATGCAGAATCAGATCCATCGCTGACTCATACTCAGAACCCACCCCAGAATCAGAATCACCAGTTGAATCAGAACCCGCCATTGAATGAACCTAAATCAAGGGTCGACGGTTGATCCAGATGGAGATCAGTGGCCACCCACCTATTCCATTGGCTCAAAACAATTGTCCATTGTGGCAGTTTCCTAGTTATTTTTCGGCAGTTTTTCGAGTCCTAAACTTTCGGGGCCGTTTTGAGGCCTTAATCGACATTTTTTGGAGATTCGGGGCCAAATGGTTGCCATCAGCATGCATTTGGCTAACCGAAAGTTGTAAAGCTTATATATACCTTTCCAACGAGCTATCGAACGCCCAAATCGGAGATCGTATGCAAAAGTTATGACCCCGGGAAGTTGACTGTTCAACTTACCACCTCGGGGCCGCAAACTTTATGACGGTTCATCTTCTAGGGTTACGTTTTGGAACTTTTGGGTTCTCATCTCATTATTATTATAAATAGGCCCCTTTGGCCTCATTTTTTATTCAGCTTGGCACGAATGAGCGTAGCAGCCACATCTCTTCTCAGAGATAGCTACCACCATTCTAGCAATTGTATTACAGTCTGTTCTATTTCTGCAATTTAATAGAATATGTGTTTACTGTATCTTTGTTATCTTTGCAAAATGTCTGTTATTATCATTCTGTATATGTTCTTTCATTTCGTTCATGCATAAATCCGGATCAACGGTTGCGACAATTCAAGCCGAACCATGGACGAAGGATGTCTACATTGGGGTTGTCACTTGCGTCGGTGTGACGACTGGAGAAGACAGACCATGGCAGCAAGTTCGGCTTGCTAGAAAGAAAAAAGTAGCATTTGATATTACAATGGAGAAAGACACCTTCTTTGGGGAAAAAAATGCAATCGAGAGAAATCCGGGAAAGTTACCAATTATTGACATGCCATTCACTTTTGATCCATCTATAGAGGTAGGACCATCGCGCCAGCATGGTACCTTGTAGCAGTTCTTTGAGAGTTGTCTATTGCTGGTAAGAGACCCTAATTCCCTTGTTGAGCTTGATACGTTATTGTGCCACCCGGATAAGGTAGTGAAGGAACTCTTTGCAAAAGAGGAAGATAGGAAAGGAAATGAGGATGAATATCCAGATCGGAGATTATGAGGTTGACTCAATTATTATGGATCTCGGATCAGATGTAAACATTCTGACCAAGCAAACCTGACAATTGATGGGAAAGCCAACATTGCGATGCTCATCGGTGCATTTGTGACTAGCCAATCAAGTAAAGGTTCATCCCATTAGTCGCGTCTCAAACTTGGTTGTTGACATTGAAGGTATGAAAATGCATGTTGACTTTGATGTGATAGAAGTAGTCGAAGATGGTGGTTCCTATCTCGCACTGCTAGGGATTGGATGGGATAATAATAGCATGGCAGTTATCAACTTCAAAAAATGAGTTATGACGTTTGAAAACCAGGATGTCTGGGTCATTGCTCTTATGGACCCTCAGGAGGGACGTCCACATATTGAACCTGTGAAGGATGAAATCGGTAGAAGCTGGGATCACCTTATAACATATCTGAAGACTATATCAATCCTACCATCGATGGCGAACTTGGATGGCGTAGTGCAAGTTCTGCGTTCTCTGACTCTGATGATGCTTTGGAAAATTGGCAGAATAGGTTGCATGAAGTATCATTCAAGAAATGCGGGTTGATTACATAGTCTCTACGACATGTTTCAATTGAGATTGTTGAGTTGCCAATTTATGAAGGGCTTCCAATGTTACCCAAGTTTCTTAGAGAATTTGAAGAAAAAGTGCTTGAACCACAAAGGATATCGGCCTTAGATGCTGTGCTGAAGGCTACGTTGGCTCGATGGTGGGAAACACACAAACCGATGATCCATGACTGGGAATAGTGCTGGAGATTGATGATGGTGTGCTTCGGTGATTCAGAGGTCTATCATGCTGGGAGATACGACGTATGGAATGATCCCACCAGTCATTTGATCGAGTGCCAGAATTTATGGGCGTCTCAACCTAGAGATGAATGAGTCCATGTTTTGTTCACACTCTGAAAGAGATGCTGATATCCTGGTATGTAGCGGCAGAGTTGTGCATAACTATCACCACTTGGGAGGAGTTGTCTATTTGCTTTACGCAGATTATTAGTTTCTAGGATGCCAACCCAGAGGTATGTAATGATTTACAAAGCATCCGCGATGTAGTACCGAAAGTTAGGGCCTGTCACATACCCAGTTGATCCACATGCGCACTACTCAATACAATCCATGATGACATGCTACAACCTGTCTAGGGAACTTGAGGATGATGACGGGTTATAGAATGTTAATATTCCAAAGTCCAAAGGAAGCCGCAATGTTGTAGCACCCGACATAGTGACAGATTTAATGAGTCAGCCGTTAAAAATTAGAAAAGTCAACATTGGGTTGGAAGAGAACCCAAAATTTGCCAATGTTGGGGACTACTGGGACGAGCAGACAATGGCCAAAATCACGGACCTACTGCATGAATTCCAGGACCTTTTTTTGACACGGTTTTCAGAAATGAAGGGGATATTAGGAGACCTATAGGGAGATGAAAATCCCGTTGAAACCAGATGCAAAACCTGTGCGACAAAGGATGCATCGACTGAACCCATGATACAAGGACCATGTGAAGATTGAGATAGACCGGATTCTGTGATCATCGATCCTGTAGAAGAATCAGAGTGGATAAGCCCTATGGTGATCCAGGATAAAAACACTAAAGAAATATGCATTTGCGTCGACCTAAGGAAGTTGAATGATGCATGCATGCATGATTTGTTCCCGACGCCTTTTACAGATGAAGTTCTTGAAGGAGTAGGTGACCAGGAGATGTATTCCTTCACTGACGGTTTTTCGGGATACCACCAAATCTGAATTGCAAAGGATGATCGCCATAAGACCTCGTTTGTCATTGAATGGGGCTGTTTTCAATATATAGTCATGCCTTCTAGGCTGAAGAATGCACCAGCCGTATTTTCTCAATTAATTGTCGCTGTGTTTAAAGACTTTATTCAAAAGTTCCTGCGAGTATATATGGATTATTGGACCGTCTATGGATTAGGGACCATCTCGACAACTTGCGACTAATTCTATAGAGGTGTTGACAGCATCAGATTGCATTAAACTCTAAGAAGTGTATTTTCTGTGTGTTGTTTGGAATGCTACTTGGGCACATAGTATGCAAGGAAGGTATGTTGGTTGATTCGGCGAAGATCGTGCTAATCCTCAATTTATCGCCGCCGACGAATGTGAAGATGCTTTGGGGGATGCTAAGGCATACAGGGTACTATCGCAAGTTTATCAAAGGATACGCTGCAATTACTTCCCCCATGGAGAAACTACTGAAAAATGATGCAGCATATGAATGAACTCAGGAATGTCAAAAAAGTTTTGACACCTTGAAGGCCAAGATGGCCTCTACACCCATACAGGTTTTTCTTGATTTGAATAAGGAGTTCCATGTGCATGTCGATGCCTTTTCTATTATGTTGGGGGTTGTGCTTGTGCAGCCAGGTGAGGGCAACCTAGATCACCCAATTGCATATTCCAGTAGAAAGTTGTCATTTACTGAATGAAATTATACAATGACAGAAAGGGAAGCTTGGCGATGGTTTATGCCTTGCAAAATTTTAGGCACTATTTGTTGGGTGGACATTTCAAGATGTTCATCGATCATTATGCTTTGCAAAACCTGGTCAATAATCCTATGTTGGGGGGGAAGATCTGTCGATGGCTGTTACTTTTTCAGGAGTTTGACATTGAAATAGTTGTGAAGCCAAGACGGTTCAACGTCATTCCTGATCATCTTTATCGCATTGAGAATGGTGAAGAACCGACCAATATTGATGACAGATTTCCAGATGCACAATTGCTCCGTGTTGACATCACATGATCACTATGCCCCAATTATTTAGTTTTTTGCCACTGGTGTCACCCCAGAGGACATGTCGACTAGACAAAAGAAGCAGCTGGTAGTAAAGGCTTCTGATTTTCAGCTAATTGCTGGGTATTTATATAAAATTGGACCAGATGAAATCTTGCGATGGTGTATTTTATCGCATGAGAAGGGTCCCATTCTAGAAGAAGCACATGTAGGAATTGCAGGAGGCCACTATGGAGGTTGGGCTACTACGCAGAAGGTCTTGCGCGCTAGGCTATGGTGGCCTATGTTGCATAATGATGCCGCAGAATATGCAAGGAGCTATGACGTCTTCCAGCGTGTCGGTAAATCATCGCGGTGGGATGATATGTCGCTCATGCCACAGGTAACTCTCCAACCTTTTGATAAGTGGGTCATGGATTTTGTGGGTCCTATTAATCCACCAGGGAAGAGGACTGGTGCGCGATACATCATTACTACAACCAACTATCTGACTAGGTGGGCGGAAGCTGCTCCAGTTGTAGATTGTACCGCTACGACAGCAGCGCAGTTCATCTTGGAAAACATTGTGACACGATTTGGGTGTCCTCGAATTTTGATGAGTGACCAGGGTAGTCACTTAGTCAACCGGATGGTGAAAATGCTAACTAAGGAGTTGCAAGTGCAACATCAGAGGAGTACACCATACCATCCATAGGTGAATGGAACCATCGAAGCGTTCAACAAAATCTTGGAGACAGTGCTTACTAAGGTATGTAATGCTAACTGTGATGTCTGGGACCTAAAAATTCCAGTAGTGTTATGGGCCTATCGCACTACTTGCAAACGGCTGACAGGGAAGACACCATTCAAGCTGGTCTATGGGAAAGACGCGATCATGCCCATGGAATACATTGTTCCTAGTTTACGCATCACCGCAGCGACGGGAATGGATGATGTAGAAGCATTAGAAGAGTGCATTGTGCAGTTGATCCATCTTGAAGAATACCTCTTTATTGCTGGCTTCCACCAGCAGGTTACAAAGGATCGATAGAAGGCGTGGCATGATCGCCACATTAAGAAAAAACAGTTTGCGAAAGGATATTTGGTGCTGTTATATGACAGTAAGTTCATAAAGCATCTACGTAAGTTACAAATGCACTGGTTAGGTCCATATCTTGTTCATTCCATTACTTCTGGAGGTGCAATTTAGTTACAACAATTAGATGGCGCAGTATTTCTGACGCTCGTCAATGGGAGTCGCTTAAAGCCCTATAGGATGGGGCTAGAGTTGTGCACTTCTTGAGGAGCTATGGAAAAAAAATGAATATTTTGTTATAGAGCAGCAAGGCGAGCCCAGGCGAAGAGGCTGCGCAAGGTTAGAGTTTGTAGCGATGGACGGTCCACCACTTGCAACAACTGCAAGTTTGTGGGTTGGTCAAATCAAGTAATAAATGTAGGTAGTTAAAATAGTTAGCTGGAGGCGCTTGTTGAAGCGACGCGCATTGATGGCTGATCTAACTGTTAGAAGAGTAACATTGCCGAAGAATCTAGCATCATTACTACTGGATTTAGTCATAATGGTGATCGTAGATTTGGCAATGATGAGTTTGAATTGGAGGTGGCTATAAAAAGTGCGTGGGATGTGGGAGGATGGCATTGTTCAGTTGAGTGAGCAAAGTGTTGAGCAGAGTGTGAATTGTGCAGTTTGTTGTGTGCTTTGAGTGAGTTTCAGCGTAGAAGGTTAGAGTCATCAGGTACTTTTTAAGGTTTAAGGAGTGAGGCATGCTGAGCGACCTAGACGCCATTGAGATTTCCAGTGAACAAGAGTCCCCTATTCAGCCCACGGCTGTCGAAGAAGTCATGAGCATGCCGATTGGCTCATCGTCTATCCCCAAGTGAAAATGGCAGGCTCAGAAGCCCATTTCCACGCCACCACAGAAGACGCACACTTGCACATGAGCGAGTGTGTAAGGAGAAGGAAATGCACAGACCGAGCCGTCGAGCTCGGGACCTATAGAGTCTATGGCGCCTAGGGGCATCTCTGTTCATGATATTCTAAGATGAGCCCTATGAGTCAATCTGACGATGCCTGGTGCCCCAATTCAGTGAATTCCTCAACATTGGGCGAGTGGGTTAGATAAATCTGGATTGTTGGGGCTCGTCAATATGCCTCATTTTGGGCAACTAAATGAAGCCCATGCATGTGTTAAACAAGTTTTGTCCTTTTTTCATGGGGGGACGCTTTGGTTGAATACATCCATCCCTATTACATTAGACCTAATCACGAGCATTACAAGCTTGCCAAAGGTCGGGGAAGATCCAACACAGTATATCCGAGGGAGGGATACTGACAAGAATCTTTCCAAGCAGCTGAAGGAGCGCTTTGGCTTACAACGTGATGGTCGTGCTTATCGAATTGATAGCATCAACTCACAAGCAGTGCGTGTCGGCACATGGATTCTGGAGAGTAAGGTTGTTCGGGGAAATTGATCGGTCTGATGTAACTCAGGCATTGTTGCATGCGCCTAGAAGTGTGCTGAAGGAGTATAGATGATCTGGTCTTTGTTCTTACTTAAACAGTTGTTCGAAGATGCTCTTGCTGCTCAGGTTGGGCGGCTGTTTTCATATAGTTGGCTCTTATTTATTATCGTGCTAGTCACCTGGATGGAACCTAAAGACTGCCAACCAATGACAGTCGATGCGGTGAAGGTGTGCCGAGGCACATGATATCAGAACTTATGGTGGGTTGAAGAGCCCAATCGAAAAGAGGACTATGCCATTCATTTTTGGGTCTATTGGGAGCCACTACAAGCCGCAGCCATCGCCATACCACGATTATCTCCTTATGCAGCAGCCAAGTATCAGCGGCTCATTCAGTTCGCCATCGGGCCCCACTCTATTTACATTCAGGAACGACGGGACCCCAACTAGCAGTGGCTACCTCTAGATTACAAAGTCACGGCTAAAGAGTTTGATGATATTGTTCAAGATTAGCTGGCTGAATGTCACAACCCTTTGAGCTAGGAGGAAATAACTAAGGAGACGCCACCTGATGCCTCAGAAGAGCCTGCCCAAAAGCAGCTGAGTATTCATGACTCTGACAATGAGTCATCGACGGACCCTGAGGCTGAAGCATAGCACATGCGAGAGGAGACTCACACCAAATGGTGCCAAGAATATGATGCAGGAAGTGGTATCAGGTCGGGGATGGAGGACCAACTGCAGCGGCTCATCAAAGTGGTCACTGACTCCTCTAAGGATGTGACACAAGCGATCCGAGAGTTGAACCATGAATAATTCGGTGTGGTAAGAGATAGGTTAAATTCCATTTTTGATATTGTTTCCAGATACACCTCTGTGTGACCTATGATACAATATGTATTGTCGATCAACATTGAGCCCCGGGATAGGAATGTGCAAGTTCCCCCAACTGCGATTGACGCAGGAAATGAAGAAGTAAACCAGCTACTACAACCGATACAGAGTGTCACTTTGGATATGAAAAAGTTATATGCTCCAGCATTGGTGGAGCTATAGCACGTTGCCCCCCTGGAATTTGCAGACTGACAGAAAGAGCTAACTGAGGGATATTGACAGTCACAAAGAACAGCTAAGAAGCTGCAAAAAGAGGCGGAAGAGCTGCATCAGGTCTGGGTGTAGCTGGCAGAAGAGAAGGTCCAAGAAATCGATGCATTAAAGGCGGTGTAGGCCAAGCTGCAGTGTAAGTCAATTAAGGAAATTACTGAACTTAAGAAGGTGCATGACTGCCTTATTGTTGAACAAGAATAGCTATGTGCAAGATGTGGTGATGTTGAGAAAGCCATTGATGAGGCTTGTCACTATATTTTCAAGAGAACAGTAGAGCTTACCACGATCGCTAAGGACAAGTGCCTTAGAGAAACCATTTTCAAGATCCAGTATACCAACCTGATGCTCAATGCCCTGGTCCAACCTACAACGCCACCAGATCAGGTTGCTGAAAGGAAGGCTTCCATTGAAGAAATTGCGACTCAGTTCGAAACCATGGAGCAAGAGGCCAAGACAATTATGGAGGCGACAACGCAGGTTTTGCAGAGCGTTGTCCAAGATGAGCAGCTTGATCAGTTGATAGTGCAGGTGTAAGAAACTGAAGGCTAGTTGACGATGCTGAAGACATCACTGCTGGCACTGCCACTGATGGTGATCACCAGGGACAATAACTAATTTGTTTGATTCTAACAAAATTCAATCACTCCACCAAGACCAACAAAAATGGTGGCTTGGCATAGAGATATTTGACTCAGTGGAGACCGATGCTGTTGAATTCGATGCCTGACCATGGCCTAGGTGGAAAAAAAATAAAGTGGTTAACATTGACATACTTTTAGCAAGAAAGGGTTGAAGGGTGGGTTACAAATAGATTCAATTTCCTATGTTTAAGTACCCTCTATTAAATAGTCATCAAGTTATTAGCTTTGTATAGTAGAGCATATACTCGTTATAAATATCAAGTTCAATAAAATGAATATGAATTGTTTTTTTTTGTGTGTGAACACAAAACATAATACAGTCATGCAAGTCTCAGAGCATTCTTGATAGGATAAATCCAGTATATTCTGGAGAAACCAAAGGAATTTGGAATTTGTATTTCACCTAGTAAGATAGCATGGTATTTGGAATTTGGGATTCATGCATGGTTGGAACTTGTATCCTTGAGAGGAAGCTATGGTATGTACATCATTGACCTTATATATGAAGTTTCCATCCATAGATATCTTGTGTCAATTTTAGATTTGATTTTCAGCTATATGCGTTCATATTTTCCTATTTACATCTATTTATGACTTGAAATCTAAAGAAGATACAGGAGTTGATTTTAGTATTGTAATACTTCTATTAATTCTGTTGTAAAAGAACAATTTCAAATCTGAATATTGACTGATAATTTGCCTGAGAATGACGGAAAACTTATCTTATTGATTGGTGTCTTTTCTCCTTAATTGTAAGGAAATTTAGGGTTGTTTGAAAGTTTATTATTGTACGTCTTAGTTCTGCTATTGTTTTGTACATTGATTTACAACAGTCCTAGGAAAGAAAATTCAAGGGTTACGATCCAAGGAACCTTCTAGAAAGAAGGTGAAATTTATGAATTGTATTGAAGTGTCATTTTTGTGAAATTTCCAACACAACCAAGGCAAGAAACAACAAATCATCTCTACCATTAAAGAACATCCCAAACGTCAAAGTGATATCTACAAACAATGAGGGAGTCAAAGCAATAGGAGATACCAAACCAATTAAGAAGGTAGAAGTCGATAAGCTTGTAACAATTAACTTCATATCAAGTACATGTTGCTTTTATGGCCACAATTTTGAAATCATATGAGCCTACTGCATTTGAAGCAACAAATGGAAATAAATAGTGGAAAAAATGCAATGTAGGAGGGACAAATTGTAGTCAAAAGGAATAAACATAGCAGCCTACTAAATGAGTTGTTATAGTTTTCAAATGGGTCTACATACTAAGTATAAGGTACATGGTTCTATTAACAAATATAAGACAATATTGCACAAAATGGTATTGACTTTGAAGAAACTTTTTTCCTATAACTAAGATGAATATAATTAGCTTGATGTTCATGATGGCCATTGAGTTCAAGTGAAATATTCACTAGCTCGATGTCAAGAGTGCCTTTCATGAATGGTGTTCTGGAAGATGAAGTATATTATGTAAGTTTTAAAAGGCACTATACGATGTCAAGAAAGCTTTTAGAGCCTAGTTTGCAATAATCGATATTCACTTCAAAGACGATGCTTTTAGAAGAATCCCATCAAATACAAACTTACACATCAACATCAAAAGTATGGATGATATATAAATTAGTCATATACGTTAATGGACTCATTACAAGATAACACAATAATGATTGAATTCAAGCTCCATTGCATGAATCCCTTGAAATTGCAAATGTATGATTGATTCATTATTATTTGGGAGACGAGATATAGAAAAAAGAACAGATAGAATATTTATGTCCTCTACTAAGTATGGATAAGAGATACTATAGATATTTAACATTGTCCATTGGAAATCTCCAACAACTCCTATTGAAAAAAGTATGAAGTTATCATCTCATGAAAACTCAAAGCCAATGAATGGAACACTAAAGGTAGCTGGAAGGGAATCTCATCTGTCTAATTGCTACCAAGCCAAATATAAACTATGTTGTTGGCATTATATCATAGTTTTTGGCTTTCCCCAAAGTTATTTCAATAGAAGGCAGAAAAAGAATCTTAGTATGTTGCACTATGTTCTTAAGTATTTACACTGTCATATGTGATCAATAGAGGACCCTTAGCCAGAAGTTGATGATGTACCTCATCTTGCCTTTATGATTTCTAGAAAGACACCCCTTGTATAATTAGAGGATATTTATAGATTTTTCAAGAATTCACTAGTTGTTGATTACCCCTCTAGTGCTTCTCCAATCATGAAAAGTTATATGGATGATATTATGGATCTTAGTTCTCAAGTAGGTTCCAATAACAACAAAATAAATACTTTTAATATCATTTTGGACCCTTTGACGATAAATAGCATATTTCAACTCCTGGTTTACCATAGAAAATATTAATAATAAGAATAATATAGGTGAGATCATCCATGCTCAACATATCTTGTTATATAACATGTCAAGTGGTTGAATCATTCTAACTATGCCTATGCATGCCATTCTTCCTAACCCAAATTATTCACATGTTGTATATCAAGTTTACAATGATAAAGTTAGTGCTCCATGTGAATTGTTGTGCATGAAGAGAGTCAAGGTTATATATTTGTGAATAGATTCTGCTAAGTACTATAAATTCATATCCATTTAGAGAGGATAACTAGAGGCTACAACTAATAAATTGTCATCTCACGGTGGATCACTCGATTGTTTCTAGTAGTGTAGTGCCTATGCAAAAATGTTGAGAGCGATAAGGTGGGTTTAGACACATATGCTCATAACTATGTTGAGGTGGATATACCAATTTGTTTGTTGTTTCTTACTTTGCATACGCACTACAGAGAGTAAGTGGAACCCAATAAAGGATAAGTTCCCGATGGCATGCTATGGCCCTTAAATAATAGGTAAATTAGTAATTGAAGAAAGAAAATAACTAGTAAGGATAACTTCAAGCGATGTTGTTCAGGATTAAACACCCTTGTAACCTAGGGTCTAGGGTTACCAACTTACTACTAACCTTGCAGACAATCAACTTTAATAGAGAACAGAAAGGAAATAGGAAGAAAGTATTGACTTACCCGATTATCGACGGTTGATCCAGGCTTGATATTCTCCCACTCCTCTTCTCTTCGAAGATTCCAGGGATACACCTCTTTCACCTGCAAAGAGAAAATTCTCCAAGTACAATCTTATACATGTATATATGAGAGGTTAGATAAACAATATATCCAGTACATAATCAAAATATTCATTAAACATGATACATGAAAGAGACTCAACACAATGTTGGAAGAAGAATTCTCTTTATTAATAGTCAGTGAATGAGATAAGAGTACAACCTAGCTTTTGAGACAAGGACTCCTCTGCAACCAAAGGACTTTGAGTTCTGCTGCTCCAAGACTTCTGAGGATATACCACCAGCATAACTTTGCTCTCCAAACTTGATTGATTGATGCCCTCCCCAAGGCCTCTATTTATAATTTGGGAAATAGAGTAGTTTCGAAGGTTGAGGGGGTTGAAATAGTTAGGAAAGTTAATGATTAGGGCCCAACTAAACTCCATTAATCGTGACTTATATTTTTTAATGTCGAATCAAGATGTACGTGACTATTGATATAGGCAACCCGCGTGTGACACGCGAGTTGCTTAAAGGAAACCTGTGTACGCTGATGTACGTGGATTGCAATGTAGATAGTTGCGTACAATACGTGAGTTGTCAATGGAAATAGTCATGTACGTATGCAAGTTGCAATGAGGATAGTCACGTACGCAACTCAACACTTAGAAAAATAATATGGCAATCTGGTTCAAGGGTAAATGCATCCCAAGTCATGCCCATCTATAGTGTTTTGGCAAACTTGAATCCTAAGATGTCCTTTTGTGTACCAACATAAGGAATGTCGACACTCGGACGTAGAAGTGCCATTTGGTTTGATAACAGATGCCCCCTAATGTGTGAGTTCGGATGGAAACAATGGCCGAAATACATTATAATCATTATCTTGGAGAACTCAAAAGTCCAATGGAGCAGAGGTAGTACCTGAAACAAATACATAATAATGTCATATACAAAGTCATATCTGAGGATGCTATGTTCAATATACTGGAACACTAGATCCTTTACAATATTTGAGTACATCATATAGTACGGGTACAAGACCACGTATATTACAAAGGTGGATCAAAGCCACAATATACAATAATGATGAGTCTTCAAAGATATGGAAGCTGTGTAAGTGACCACAACATAATCTTGTGCAACTTAGTCCATAGATATGAACCTAAGGTCTTCGTTAAAAATACCAAAGAACCAGTACAATCCAAGCCATGTGAATAGATGTTATTGAAGTCAAACATGGATAGGATTCAACATATTGTCAACCAATAGGTGATAATTAATTGCTGAAGCAAAGGAATTCACCAATAATGAAAGTGAATCCTAAGGTACGATCGTCAAAAGCTCTAGGTCTTCGTCGTCAGGAAGTGCTGATGCGGAACCATACTGTGATGAGGAAGGAAATAGATCCTCCAATGGATCACAAGAGTGACTAGGAGCTGGGTAAAGGAAGGGAAACGCAAGTAATAACAGATAAGACAATGATGGAATCAAGGTATAAATCAAATAGAGGGTTAAGCCCTTGAACAATGAGCATGCCACAGAGATGACCCAAGGCAGATTTTAACTTTGCAGATAGTACAACTAGACTTATCTGTCATGTGGGAGACATGATCAGATTCCCCAGGTAGAACTGACAAGAGGGGGAGTAAGAAACTCAAAGTAATAACCAAACTGAAAGTGAACACTGAGACATGAGTATCGAAAAAGACAGAGAGTGCTATGTTCAAGGAAGACATGCTACCGCTGATTGAGAACCAAAAGAAAACTTCTTCCTTATCTTCCCTATTAAATTTTAACAAGCCCAAGAAATTCAACTCAAATATCTCTTCATTTTTTGACAAGCTTGAAGAGAAGAGGGAATAACGCTTGATAGTGTCACTGATTCGTGGATTTTATGATCCCAAACTAGTACATGCTCACTTGGTGTTTTCATATTTAGAGAGTCTGAAAACTCTGAAGAAGACTCCAAGGGGGTCCTTTTTCGTCCAATTTAGTCTCCTGAGGCCGAAAAAGTATAAAACATACCACAAAAGAACTCTCTTAACTCATGTAGAAGAAAAGGTGAACCTTTTTCATACTTGGTCAGGGAGGTCCAAAAAAGGTTAAATTACCACCTACCCAATGCTCCTTCGAGAGCAGCATATAGCTTGAGTTTTATGAGTGTGAAGGAAAGAAAGATCACTCGAAAAGATCCATTTGAGTACGAGAAATGGGGCTTACAACAATAAACTCAATGCTTTGTTCTTGGTGTTTAACGAGCATGAAAAAGACATGAAGTACACTCGGAATATTTTTCATGTTTAGGTCCAGAGCACGAAAAAGAGAAAACTGAGCGAAAACTAAGCTCATACCGGGTGTTCCTTTTTCATACATTTAGTCCCTCAGGTCCAGAAAAATGATAAACTTTTTCCTGAGAATATTCTTCTCAATTCCGTAGAAAAGAGAGTGATCCTTTCTCATATTATTCCACATGGTCCGATAAAGAGATAACCTACCACCAATGTGGATGCCCATTCACATATTCTTAACTAGCTTGAATGGACAAGTTTACTCAGCAGTCAAGTCTATTTTGAGGAGTTAGACCTGGGCCTAAAGAAACTCCATAAGGGTAGGGAGTCTTATAAAGGGATAGCTTGTAAAAAGAGACAAAAATGAGGCTCAAATTGGCATGAAAAATAGCTAAGAAGACTCCCCTGAACCTATGACAGCTGCAACATGAGTATTGAAAGATAATAAGTAGGTTCTAAATGAGGATACTCATGCCAAGGAAAGTCCTATCCATGGAAGAACAATGGTATAAACGAGGAACTAATGGTTAAAGATACCATAGTGTGTGGTCAAAGTGTTAAATCTAGGATTAAGATGGATTAGGTATAAATGCAGAATGCATGTGAAATGACCAAAAAACCATCCTATATGAGTGAAAAAACAACTTTAAAAGACCATAAACCTGTCACATGGAAGAAACGATATGGCATTAGTTTTATTTTATATAAAAAATATGAACTATAGGGAAAAAACCCACTTTGAAATTTGTTTTTCTATAAATAGTTCAAAATATGAATAAAAAACTCACCATTTGATTTTTATCCAAAATAGACAAGTTTTACCCCTACCTTTGATTGCTTGGTGTGGACAACTCGTTGGACAATTCTCAAAACCGCAAGTGCCAGGTAAAACTACACTCCATGCTCTTTCATTTGATCCAAGAAATTTTCAATTTTGGGCCCAAATTTTATGTTTTCAAATGCCCTCAAAGCATGAAGGCTGTGTACGCAGGTATGGTATATCAATAGTCGCATACACGTGTTCTGTATGCGGGTTTCCCGAAGGAAAGTCGCGTACAGTACGTGACTTGTCCAAAGGACAGTCGCGTACACTATGCGAGGTAGAAAAATATTTTATAGGGTTAAAAAATCAATTTTTTATATGAATCTAATGGTTTGAAATTGCTTGTTTATTAGATTGAAAAATGGTGCTTGAGTGGAGGGAGAGGGAACATGAAGACATGGACCAAGAATCTCTACAAGATGCCCCCACGGTAAATGTTTTATGGCAGAGTGGGTTATTGAAATTCTTCTATACCTCACCTATGCGGTCAAATGTCTGCCTATTAGAGCTTTTGATAAACTATTGGGATCACGATCTTGGCATGTTTGACTGTCAAAACCCCAAAAATTTCTGAAAAATTTAAAATTTTTAAATCTACAAAACATTAATGTAAAACAGATTAACTAACATTAATCAGTTATGTGTTAACAGCTTGTTATTGAATTTATCAGTTGGTATGTTTAGTTATAGAACATATTTTCCAGCTTACTGACTTTTGTTCCTTTCGTGACCATAAGGTGAACTGTTATGCATAACTGGGCTTACTTAGCTTTCAAGCTAATGCAACAGTTTCTACTTTTCTTACAGATGTATAGGTAAGAGGTTGTGGCGCTGCATTTCGTAATTTTAAAGTATTTATTATAAGTTCGTCGTAAGAGTAAAAGCTCGAAAGAAAGTAAGAGACAAATCATTTCAACTTATGTTAAGGTATATTCAAACTAGTTTCTTTCTAGCAAAAGTAATTTATGTTCCTATTGACCTGTCATCTTCTCTATTTTATTACAGTTGTACATCATACAAACGTATCTTAATGAATTCTTTAGAAAATCAGAGCAGAGATACAGAATTATGAATTTTATACTAAGAGTAAAACTATAAACAAGCATTTCAAGTTAAGTGGAACTGATAGAGGGCTTCCTAAAGTACTGCAAAGGTTTGGCCTATCCTCGTATAATTCATGTTTATTATTGAGGATATCACTTAAGTAAAAACCTTATCTCCACATGGTAATTACTATTTTCTTGTCTTAAGTTACTTGTACTATAGATGCTATTTTAATCTTGAAAAAGAAATCATTTAAAAGATTACAAGTAAAAAGGGAAATAAACCTAACTTTCTGCCATCATACCTTCCTTTTTGAACTTTTAAAACTATGCGAGTAAATGAAGGAAACTTTAGCTTATAAAAACTAGAAGTCAGATAAGTAGTTCTCAAATATTTACCATAACCTTGAGCTTAGAAATAACTATAAGACTATCCATTCCAAAGGTAATTTTTATTCTATTAAAAGTATTACTTCAAACACAAATTATTACTTCGAACAAGGAAAGGTATCCAAGGCTAAAGGTAATATAATAATATAACCCAAAAGATTTCATGTTTTACATTATTTACAACCTATGGTCTTTATGTTAATATTCTTTTTACTTATTAATAAACTTAAACACCTTTTATCAAGGGAAAAGTTTACATTAGCTTCTACGCCAAGGTTCTCTTTATAAACTATAACATGCTATACTACCCTCCAATGGATATAAACCATAAGATATACTACTACTTTCCAAAACATATATGCTATGCTAACAGGGTTAGTATTCCCATTAAAATACTTTCTCACCACCGAGCTATGCATACAATATGGAGTCGTGTAGGGTTTTAATAAAATTTTCAATGATTAACTTTATGGAGTTGTGAAAGATTTTAATATGATTTTCAATGATTAACATATAGACAGGAGAATGATATACAATGATCTTTGCATGCAGCGTAAGAACAAAGAACCTCGTTCCACGACTTTGGATAACCTTGATCATTCGAATGATTGACAAAAATTATTCCTCCTTCATGTTGTGGATTGAACTATTTACACAAACCCACTCTACGTTAATAATTTAACTACTATCGTGGCAATCCCTCAGCCAAGTGCTGCATGGTTAAAAAGCATGGTTCGCTAACCCTAAACTTCATTTCCTCCATCTCCCTCGGTGCTGGTCGCTCTGCGACGGTGTTGTGCACCTTTGCGTGACCCTTCTCTGTAAGGTCTCCTCCATATCGTCTCCTGGTCGTGGCTTGCTCCATAAGTTGCATGTTGAGGTTCGGTCCTTTGTCCCTCCATCACGCTCTTCTTTGTCAAACTGGATCGAACCCTCGCCAGTGCTATTGCCTCCCTCCATGAGTTTTGATGGCTTGACCTACTGCACTTTCCTTTTGTACACAGCTGCAAAAATAATCCTCCTTTCCTTCGCCGCGGTAGGGTTAGATTCTTGTACTGTCAGTTTTACCATTGTCAATGGTGGTTGTCTTCTTGGAAAGTACAGGTAAGAAAAATAACTGGTCTGCGAAGCCCTTCTCGCCTGTTTGTTATTTTTATTCTTAATTTTATATTTTAAGTTACGGCATTACTAAAGAGTTTTTACTTTGTGCCTACAGGTTCTTACTCTCCAGCAATAGGCGGCCGTGGTTAAAGACTTGAGCAACAGTCAGCATAACCTGGTAAGCCTGGTTACACCATGGCTTGTTCTCCTTATGGTTTACGTTGGGTTCTTCAGGGGTTGGCTTTTAAAAGCCTGAAACCCTTACGGCCTTGGTTAAAAATTACATACTGCTAGTTAAGAGAGTTAACAGATGAAACCCTTCACACAATGTGAGGGCGTTACGGCTTAGGCCGGGGTTGTAGATTTTTGTTGTCTTTTAAGATAAAAAAGAAAAATGCTGTAAAACAAAATTGAGGCTGCAAGCCAGTTGTGAAGAGGTTAAGACCTTGAATTTTTGTTTGACTGTACTTTAAAAGATTCAGGGTTTTTACCCAACGTTTTATGATATAAATAACATAATGTTTGTCCGTAATTTTTAGATTATACTACAGCATGTATTTTCAGTCTGTGAACTGTATAGGATAATAAATTACAGGCTTATGTTAGCCTTACAATGTTAATTTATAATGCGGCCATAAAAATAAAATAATGTCTTATCTTTACAGTTTATATTTATTTACATAAGTTTGGAAATTATAGGGTCAAACCCTAATTTCTACAGTTTAAGAAACAAAAATAATTTCTTAATCTAATACTATGTATTACATACAAACTCTATCTGAATCTGTGAGTAAAATAAATGATTATTATTATATCGATTAGGCTTGATAAATGAGCAGTCTATTGTTCTGTTACTTGTCTTTGTTTTTAATTTACTTAACGAAATCTCTAAGAAAAGTCTATTTTTCAGAAAAGTCTATTTATTCTGTAAGACCAAGTATATTTAATTTGTAATTTAAATATTTTTATTCCTCAAGTTTTAAAAGAATAATGTTCTTATGTTGGATAATATAAGTATAATAATATTATAACAATATTACTTACTAATGCAAAATAATAGTCGTGTCTTTATTTGAGTATTAAGTTCTCCATATGTGTAGCCTTGATTATTTTACAGCGTACAGAAAATAGCATTATGCTGTTTTAAATTCCTATACTAATATGTAGTTACTAAAAAGGTTCTGATAAACTTTAATCTATCTATAAAGTTATTATTTTACTTATGAAAATAAGATAAATGAATTGGTTAATCACTTCTTATGACCTATCTTATATAACTACATATATAATAGCATGCATTTTTAATCCATAAAAATAGAATTACCATTCAAAGAATGTTAGAAATTTATTTAATAAAGAAAAAGGAAAAGTACAGGAGACAATAACATTAACATAATACCTCCGTACTAGCTAGCTTGCTTAATTATAGAATTAAATTTACATTTGTTTACTTCTACAAATGTTCTGCAAGTACAGGTAATAACATGTTTAAAATCTGAATAAAGAGAAATGATAGCCCTGTAACTTGTTTCTGTTTTGAGTAAATTTTTAGAAATGAAATCATTCGAATACAAGGAAGGAAACTATATAGTAAGACAATATAAATTTCTAGTCTAACTTCTACTTTCCATCCTGTACAGTAGCATTTATTGGAAAACAAAGATACAGTACTAAGAAGTAGTTTTTAAGACTTATAAATTGGTGAAACACTTGTAGTTACTGAAAGTAACTAAATAGGGAACTTGGTTCAGAAGGATACTACTTCTCAATACTGAGATACTTTGCTGGAGTACGGTCTGGTGATCCCAGATGTGGAAAAACACAGTAACTCTTTAACTCAGCAACATATTTTAACTACTAATATTCTGAGATACTTACATTACTAAACTAACTAACTCTTCAGACAAATAATATAAACATAACATGCATCCATTCATACTCATTAAACATATAGAAATAAATGACAGAACCTTTTTAAGCTGTGGACAACAACAACAATGGGAGGCCATTCCTCCCTACCAACTCCTGGAGAGCGCTCAGACAACGACTCCTCAGGACCCCCGAGCTTGCTTTGGTCTCCCTGGCTGGAACTAGGTGCAGCAAAGTCATATACCAGTATTCAAACTCAGTATTAACTCAGAACTATCAGTCAGTTCTCTTCATCCCAATAGCTGTAATACTACCAAGTTACTGCAGTAATCCTCCTAGAACAACTTCCTTACTGTATTTCCCTCTTCCTCAATGAATTTCCTGAATAACATTCACATGAATGAATTCTCTCTGGAAAATATCTGAGCAGCCTCAGCTCTCTTCATTGAGTACTTTTTAAAAGATTGCCTAGGTCTTTGTTGGGTTAACTGTCATTTAATGAGCCACCTGCTCTGATTCCACTTTCTTGGGGAATCATGACCCCAAATATAGGGAAGTTGCCACCTGCAACTTAGGAAGTGTTTGAGGATGCTGCCACTTGTCTTTTGCCTTCCCACCTAGTTCCATCCACCAGTTTGACCAGTAACCTCTTTTTAACAGCTCTCCCATGTTGTTGTCTCCATAATTTATTTATTAATAATAAAATATTCTGAAATACACTCCATTACTGTTGACTCTGCTAAGTCATCAATCCCTACTTAGGATTAAATTTAACATAATGTCTCAGAAATATAATAAAACAATTTACATAATTTTACAAAATTGGGGTATGTGACATTGACCTTCAAGATGAGTTTCTAGAGGTTACTTCAAAAGATGTCTATTTTATTTCTGGTTTATCACGATGGGGAGCTCCGGTGAACTTGGAAGGTACCAGCAGAGGTGGTGACCTTCTAAGTGTACAAAACTACATAGACATATACTACGAGCCTGACACTCAAAAGAGGGGTAGCTACATCCCTATTGTTCACATTCACAACTTTCCCTTACAGGTATTGGCGAGCACTATAGTGAGGGTTGCAATGTCATCATCACTTCACCTTGTAACTCGGAACCAAATGAGACTAGCAGTGGACTGTATACAGGGAGCTCTATATGACTGGTGTTCAGGAGTGATCCTGATAATGAGGAAACAACTCTCTGACTGCAAAAGAGGCAAGCGGAAGAATTTTGGTTATTCCAACATGTTGGTAGCCTTTTTCTTTGAGAGGGTGCCAGGTTTGAGTCCTGCAGTACCATTGTCAGTTCGTTCTCCTCATCAGCCTAGACTGAGTAGGTGGGGAGAGATCTTCCTCCACCAGGGAGGTGGTGGATTGGTCCAAAGTGTATATGACGATGACTTCTACTTTTGGTGGGAGCGACAGTTACCATCCTTGGAGCAGTTTCCATATGTTGTGTTAGATTTCTAAGGTGATACTGACCTTGTCCTCCCTCTTGGAGGAGCATGGGGAGAGTCGGGTATTTTTATTTTCAAATTTTCAAAATTTTATGAATTTTAATTATAAAGATATATACATATGTATAAGAGTTCTAAACCTTTTAAAATGTCAAAATGAGGATATTGGACCAGTCCATCCTGCTGGGCATCCACACATGTATGTACATCCTGTGTTGGGAGAGGACCAAGGTTTGATTATGGTTCTTGAGGGAAATCTAGCCAGGATTACCCAGAGAGTGCCTACCTTACGCATTGATCGTATCCCTACCGTCACGCAGGAGCTAGTGGTTGGTATACCACCTGTCTAGATGAACCTTATGAGGAATGTAGCGAGAGCAGTACTTGTGTATATTGATGTTGTTGAGGCTATTGAAGCCAAGGAGGATGAAGAAGCTCAAGAGCAGGGTGATCAGGGTGATCAGGGGGACCAGGGTGGTCCAAGTGACCAAGGTGGTCAAGCTTAGACTTAGGAGGATTTTATGGACTTTGATCCATGTTTTGTATATTTTTTGTATATTATACAGTTATGACTGGATCTGAGGATCAGAAACTTGACCTATCTATATGGACAAATATTCACACACACACACATATATATATTGTCGGTTTATTTACAAATTTTTTATTATGTGTTTGCTGTATATTTTTTATGCAAAATGTGTTAAATTCCAATCCAAGATATAATTAGCATATGCATCAGTTAATGAATTTTGATTTCTTGGAATATGATTGAATGTAATAAACTCAAAATTTATTTCCAATAACCTAACTTGTATAAACTAACGTAGTAGAATAGGGTTCCGCACCTGATAAGATCGATTGAGCTGGGAAACCACCAGCTGAGAGTCAAGTAGGACTTCCAGCTGAGTGATACCATGTGACAAAGCATCCCATAAAATCTCAATGACAGCCCTGTATTCAGCCACATTATTGGTAGTAGGACCTAAGCAAGCGCCTCCTGAGGCAACTAACTGTCCTGAGGGCGAGTAAATGACCCATGCAGCTGAAGCCAAATTACAAGTGTGGCGACTGGTGCCATCGGTGAAACCTATGAATCACTCAGAAAACATCTATAACAACCGGTAGATGGTATAAAAAACACAAACTACCGAACTATTGTACATAAAAATACATACAATAAAATACAGGAAAAAGCACTAAGCCTAAGCATATTACTTTTTCAGGTAGAGCCCATTTCTAGGCTCAGGCAGCTTATTCCCTTCAAAATCAATCAATTCATATGTTTCCTTCTTCAACACCTTTGACATGACATAAGGTCCCAACCACATAGACATGAACTTTCCTACCCCCATGGGTTCTTTGTCTTGATCCCAGAGCAAAACAAGCTCCCCTTTAGAAAAAATTTGAGGCTTGACCAATTTATCGTATTGGATTTTTACTCTATTTTTATGAGATTCATTTGTTGTCAGTGCATCTCTATGCTACTCATATAGATGTTCTAAATGTAATAAACGTTCTTCCAGCTCAGTCGTATCAGGTAACAAATGAATAGAAATTTTTAAGGACGGGATTTCACATTTGACCAGGGTAACTGCTTCCACTCCATGAACGAGTTGGAAAGGAGAGAACCCTGTAGCAGTTTTCACATTGGCCTGATATGCCCAAAGTGCAGGATATAGCATGATGTGCCAGTTGGAATGAGCTGCATTAATAGTACATCTGAGAATAGTCTTCAAAGTTTTATTAACAGCCTCAACTTGGTCGTTTGCTTGAAGATAGAACGAAGATGAATGTTCTTGTCTAAACCCTAGCATAGTGGTCAATTCAGTCATCATACTATTTTGGAAATGACTGCCATGGTCAGTGATAATCACTTTAGGGATTTCGAATCGTGTGATAATTTGGTTGAAAACAAAAAAAGGTACAGTTTCCCCGTCAGCTTTAAAGGTGGGCATTGCCTCTACCCATTTCGTGAAATAATCTACAGCGACAATGATATGTTTGTGCCCCCCAGCCAAGACTGGGTTGCATGTCACGTAATATATCCCCCACTTCATGAAGGGTCCCATTGAGATGATGAGAAATAACGGAGTGGGATGCGACCACATCTTTCTGGTGTAAAGCTGACAAGGATGACAGTGCTTCACGACTTCTACACAATCTTTAAAGATCGTGGGCTAGAAATAACCGGCACGTAAGATCTTCTAGGCCATTGCTAACCCAGATAAATGACCCCCACACACTCCACTATGGGAATCATTTAGGACAATATATTCTTCTTCGTGGGTAAGACATCGACGCAAAATGAAATCTACCCCCCTACAATATGAAGTATCTCCAATAATGAGGTAGTTATTGGCATGTACGCGTAGTTTGTGTCATTATTCCCGTGAGAAGGCTACAGGGTACTTCAAAGTCTAGAAATAGATAATTATATCTCCGTACCATGGGTCAGAGGTGGAAATCAAAAAGATATGCTCATCTGGGAATGAGTCTTCTTCAATGGCTACATCTTCCTCTACTAGAAATTCTGCAATGAGATCAGCAAAAAATAAGGATTTGGCGGATTTGGCGGATTGAAAATATAAGTCAAACTCTTGAATAATGACTATCCATTTATTGAATTTGCTTCCAAATATCCGTCGGGAAAAAACATATTGAAAAGGATTAACATCCTCCACTACTGTCATGGTCCTCAATAAGATGTAGTGACGCAACCTCTAAACAACATACACAGCTGCCAAAGCCAACTTCTTGACATGGGAATACCTAAGTTTAGGGTTGGATAAAGGCACGGATGAGATAGTAGACGACATGCTCTTGGATCTTATCGTCGTCCTGGACTAGTTCTACCCCTATGGTCGACTCAGATGTGTCCAAATACAATATAAAATCCCTAAAGTAATCTGACGGACGCAATAACGGTGCCGACAACAAAGCTTTTTTTAATGCCTCGAATGCGAGTTGTGCAATTTCATCCCATACAAATGGGGTGTCCTGTTTCAACAAGTGCATGAAACCTTTAGTAATCTTGGCATAATTTACAATAAATTGTCAAAGGAAATTGGACTTCCCTTGTAGGCTTTGAAGCTGCTTGATAGAACTAGGAGGACGCAGATTTACGATGGTCTCAACTTTCAAAGGATCCACCCAAATTCTTTATTGGAAACATAGAATCTGAGTACTCTCCCTGACTCGACACAGAAAATGCACTTGTGGGGATTCAAGTGAATTTTGTAGTATCTGCATCGTTCAAAAATCAAACGCAAGTGATCTGGGTGATAGATCCTCTTACAAGAATGTGTTGGAAAATCATCAAGGTAGGGTTCGACAATGGCTTTAATGTCATGAAAGGAAAATCCATTGCCCACTGAAAGGTTTCCCCAACATTTTTCAATCCAAAGGGCATTTTCTTGTCATGAAGGTACCCCAAGGACAAATAAAAGATGTTTTATGTTGGTCTTCCGATTTAATTTGGATTTGATTATATCAGAAGAAACCATCCATAAACGAAAAGACTCCAATTCCCGCGCAAGCATCAATAATTTGATCTATAAATGGTGTGGGGTAGTTGTCCTTAGGACAAGCTTTGTTTAGATCTCGAAAGTCAATACAAACACGTATTGTCCCTTGATTTTTGTCAATAGGAACAGGGTTGGATACCCATTCTGTCAAAGCTATGGGATAAATGAAACTGGATTTCAACAGTTTCTCAACTTCAGCCTTCACTGTCACTGCTTTACGTGGGTTGACAGGTTTTAACTTTTGTCGAACTAGTCTAGCATCAGGGTATGTTTGGATTTCATGCTTGGCTATTGATGGATCAATGCCTGGCATCTCCTCATATGACTAGGAAAAAAAGTCGTGGAATTCCTTAAACAAGGCCCTATAGATCGCAATCTCCTCCAGAGAGCAGTTTGTGCCGATGTGTACATTTTCCACAACGTTTGGATTTACAGAGATGTTGATAGGAATTGTAGTGGAAATGTTTTCTATATTCCCCTCAGCAAATATTCCTTCCCTTGGTAAGGGATTAATAGGCATATCAACATCACCTGCCAGTCTCATATGGAACTCCTGGTTCTCTATCCTGCTTAACTCTGGAAGAAAATAGGATCGATGGTGAAGATATTCGCAAATCTCATCTCGTCCGCACATGGCTTCCAGAATGGCTTCATCCAAAGGTAAAACTATATCTAATTAATCTCTAGAATGCAAAGAGTTCTCTACCCAAGCAGGAAAATAGGATTCTTCCGGTTCCTCTGAGACTGTGAGAGGGAATAGAATGGAATCAACAGCGGTATGGATGATAGCTTGATAAGGCACTTCCGCTGCCACTAAGGGCACTTCAAGTTCATGGTGGGAAGGAATAACCCAAGGATCAGTTCTATCAACAACTGTTTCTATGGACTTCCCTACACTAGTAGAACCTATATAATTAATCGAAGCTGGAATATCAAATGTGCCCATCAATGATGAGTACATTCCAGCCCTTAAGCTCTCTGAAGCAGGTCTACCCTGATCAACCAATGGTATGGTGTACTCGTTAGTTTCCATGTGGCCTTTTCGATTAAAACTGAGTTGGTCTACAGTAACCAACTTCCATTAGTGTGGAAACACTACCACTCGCAAAACGGCCAAAGCAATGGCTGACATGGTGTAAGTCCAACTTCTCCCCAAGAGCAAGTTATAATCCAAAGGTGCATCAATCACCTCTACTTCAACAGACACCACTTTCCCTGCCAACTTAATTTCAAAAGGCAGTAGTATACAATGTTGATTGAATGACCTTCCATCGAAATCAGTAAGTAGGGTGTTCGATGGAACCAACTCTGGGGATCTAAGAGGTTTCCAACAAGACAGGGACATAACACATGTAGAAGCACCCTCATCAACAACTGCCCTTCCAATGGTCTTTCCACTATGTATGACATCTATCGATAAGGCTACATGATATGGCAAGCGAATTTTGACATTAGACAAATTAAATTTCTCCATGAGACTCGATGAGTCCCTACTACCTAAGGCTGCTAAGAGTGCATCCTGCTGGGCAGGACAACTCTGCAACACCTCTAAACCTGACATTGCACAAGGATTCTATGCTAAGTCTTCAACTATAGAGTAGTTTGCTGTAGCCCTAGCATTAGGATTATGCAAGGTTTTCTTAAAGACACCTTTTGGTATCTTGGGCATAATTTCGGTAGGTTTCTCAATCATGAGAGGGTTAGAAGTTTCACCTATTGACTTACCTTTCTCCGAGGTCTCTTTTTCATAGTTCTTGTTCCTGGTCTGTAGTAAAGTCTTGGATTGAACCATGTTGATATAATTGGGGTCAGGAGCATTTGGGGTGCCCCCTGCTGCATTTGAAGCTGAAGCAAAATTCTGTCCTTGGGGAAAAGGATCCTTTAGGACATCCGGTTGTTGGCCTTTTAACAGCTTCTGAGCTTTTTCCATAAGGGGACATAGATGGGTCAGGTGATCTTCATGGCACAACTTACATGGGAATTTAACCTTCTTCTTTTCTATCTTTCCCCCATCAGCATTGTTTGTGGGTTTTTTCTTGTTTTGGTTTCCCTCACCCTTTTTTCTCTCTTCTTTTTCCCACCGGGATACTGATTGCGCTTCTGAGAGGTTTGTGCAAAAACATTTGCATTTTGGGGTGATGGGGCAGCATTTTCCACCTCTGCCGTAGAATGTTTGAGAGACAGCAGATGGAGCTATTTATCCAAAGATTCTACAGTGGGAGAATTCACAAAACCAACCACACCATCGGCATGGGGTACAGGCTTAGGTTTCTGTACATTGTGCGTTGGCCTCGGTGCCTCAGGGATAATCTCATATAAGATCCCAGACTGAGAATATATCAAATCTAGTTGTTGGGCCCTGAGGATAGCTTCTTCCTCAAGTATTAGCGAACCATTCTAATAAGAACTCGGGAGGAATGGTGGATTTGATAAGGCTCTTTCATCTTCTCCACTCTTGGATGTGATCCAAAATATGGGTGGCCTTGTCCTGCTGAAAGGTAGACAACAAGTTTGTCCCGAAATCATATCTGACAGGAAGCTAGAAGTGACTAAGGAATGCATTAAGCCAAGTCCCAAAAACTGCTAAACGCAGCAGAAAGCAATTCAATATACCATTTTGTTGTAGTACTAGTTAAATTTCTTTGGAACAGCCTCAACCGAACTAAATCCTCATTCAGTGAGTTGGAAGAGCACCATAAATGGAAAGTGGTGGCATGAGCTCCAAGATCATCACCAACTTTGCCTTTGAATTTTGGGATATCCGAGGCCAGCTTGGTATGTATAGGTGGCCAGGAGGGGTCATGTCTCACTGGGTCATTCATTAGTTTTGACAAATCTGGCAAGTTTAACATTTCCAGGAAAGGGAACTTGGGTCTAACCGGAGCACTAAAAGTACCAGCTTGGGGATTAGAGGGACTTGCCCCCATATTCCCATATGTGAAGGTGGGGTTGCCCCCTGCTACAAGTTGTGAAGTGGGTGGGCTACTTTGGAAAGGATTCCATCCATAAGCCAACATATTGTTTATGTGTAGTGAAGTATAATAGGTTTTAGCTGCCCCAGTCGAAGCTGGGGTTTGGAACACAGAAGCAGGTATCCCTTAGCTGAAAAGAAAAAAAGGAGAGCTCATGAATGAAGCTGAAACCGAAGTTTGAAAACCTTGACCATAAGGATTAGGGTTTCTAAACTACACCCCTACATATACGAGTGTTGGGACTACGTATGGAGTGGATGGGGGAATGTGCCCCCCATTCCAAGGAAAACCTTGGACAAAAGCCAAGGATCCTATAGGACCACTCTGGGCAGTGTGTGCGAAGGAAGTAGGAACTGTAGGTACACTAGGAATCCTGACCATACCATTAGAAGCACCTGCTAAACTTGTGGGAGCCAGTGGTTGAACCACTCGGCTAGCTGTAGTTAATGGTGTAGTAGGTATACTTGTTCTAGGGGCACCTACCGGGGGAGGTAGCACCCCTTCAGCTGGAGCGGCTGAGGTGGAAGTATAAGAAATTTCTCCTGCAGTAGACATTATTCTACCCAAAGGGACACCAATCACGAGTGGATTGAAAGGACAAACCTGAACGATCACCATATCATTTAAGTCAATTCCTGGGGACTTCACTTAGTGAACCTGTCACATAGCACATGCGATCATGGGATATTAAAGAATACCCTTAATTTCTAGAGATATTGACCCAAACTCTTTTTGTTGAAACCCCCTCTCAATACTTAAAACCTCCTCCCCACCCATTTTTATACCTCAATCCTTATAAACCACCCTACCTACACCCACCTTAAATCCCTCATCCCCCCCAATACCTGCAATATATTGGTTCAATTTTTGATAATTTTAAAACCCACAATATGAACTAACGTGATAGGATATTGGTCAACAAGTGAATCCCCCGTGAGTCAGTTAGAGGTGAATTAAAATTCCTTGCAAACTCGTCAGCCTGCAAGTCTTCTATCTCAACTGTGTTTAAATTAAAACAGTTTTCCCTAAGTTTTTGTTCACCCGGAACTTCATTAACTCCTATCAGTTCGAAAGAACTGTCTGTGTCCAATCTACGTTTTGAGTGGGAGGTGGAGGTTCCAATGTGATAAGCGGAGGAATGTTTTGCAACCTTTGTGACCTTCTGATAGATTTGTCCTTCATGATTTTAAATTTGACTCTTCACACCCTAAGGTCGGCTAAAAACACAGACAAAACATAGAGCAATCACTACAAAAATTTCCTAAAGTCTCAACAATCACAAGGGGTATAATATATGCTTTCCTGAAGAAAGCTGAGAGACAGTTTCTTGGCATCCTTGAAGAGGTTCTTAGGCACAAGCGGAGGAATCACCCACCGCCCTCCTACACTTTCCACAAGGGTTACCTTCCAAGCCCATCCAAGGTGAACTAGAAATAGCCTTCCAGTTTACCTATGTATAAACCCTACATGTCCAAGAGACTAGAGGCTACATTAACTATATCAACAATCTGGGGGGACAGTCACAAGCTTGATTCGTACGCATGGGCAGGGTAGCAAATCCTGAAACTCTGTCTAGGACAGAATCCCCAGATGCATAAAAACCTTGGTCTATGTTTTGACAAGGAATTAGAGGGTTATCTCCTTAGTCCAATGCCTCCACGCGGCCTCGTGCTTAACTCCCATTTGAGAGGAGCTTCCCAGATACTATCAACACAGAGAAGGATTTACCTATCGATTGGCCAACTAAGTCTGAATTTAAGTACTTATGGGGAGTTTACACTTCCTATCCCACAATTCTAGCCTAAGCTAGTAGGTGTATGACCCTATAAAACAAAACTTACTAATAAAATTTTAAATTATAGCGTTCATTTTAAGGGCTGTTCTTAATTAGAGGGTAAGTGGCGTGAATGACTATGATATTATAGACTTGATAAGAAAAGTAAAACAGGCGTATAAATGAATTCCAAAGCAAATTATCACTACTTAAAGCAAGCTTCTTTTTCTTTTTTGTAAATATGAACTACTGAAAATTCAACTAGGAAAGAGAAAGCTAAGACTTATTTTTGTAATTTTTGAGATTTTATTTAAAAACTGAAAGTAAAACTACCATATGAAATTCAAATGAAAATGTTTCCAATGCTTTTCTTTTCACTTTTCAAATTATTCAAAAATTACTATGCACCTAAATGAAAAAATTCTTGAGTATGCTTGAATAATCAAACTATATAAAGCAAGCAAAATGAAGTATAGCATACTTATAAGAACCAAATATTGACCACCTAACGAAGAAACTTGGAAAACACCTAGCTTGGGAAGACACAACGAATGAAATCCACTGAAATCAATAAAATGCAAGTGACAAACCGACACTACTTGGAAATAGCACAGGATACACGGTATCTAGAACCCTGATCACTGATTCAGACACACAGCACTTGGAACTATCACCCAACAGGCAAATCCACCTCAAATTTCTAAAAAGAAAGAAAATCCAACCAATAAAAACTCAAGGGCTTACTGAAAAGCATGAAGTCTGGTTAGCAGGGCTTTCAAACCTACAGTGAAATTCTAGTACTAGAAGACCACAAAGCAAGACAAAATCCAAAAAAGGACAGGGACAAGCAACCCTACCCAAAAATTTTGTTCCCAAGGTATGTACACGACTGTCTAGTGGAGCAACCTGTGTACTATATGCGACTATTCAATACAACAACCCACGTACACAAGCCTCTATACATAACTATGTAGCACAGCAACCCGCGTACATGAGTAACATTTTTCAAAAAAAGAAAAATTATAAAGGTCTCTAAAACACTACTGCAAGTCCAAACCAAGACATAAAACCACACACTGAATCAAAGCAAAGACTGGGCAAGGATCTATAGGACTAACCCACAGTAGGCTGGACTCCCCAGCGGAGTTTCCAGTTCTATTGTTTAGGATTAAACACCCTTGTAACCTAGGTTCTGGGGTTACCAACTTACTACTAACCTTGCAGACAATCATATTTAATATAGAACAGAAAAGAAATGGGAAGAAAGTCTTGCATTACCCGATTATCAACGGTTGATCTAAGCTTGATCTTCTCCCATTCCTCTTCTCTTCAAAGCTTCTAGGGATGCACCTCTTTCACCTACAAAGAGAAAATTCTCCAAGTACAATATTATACATGTATATATGAGAGTTTAGATAAACAATATATCCAGTACATAATCAAAATATTCATTAACCATGATACATGAAAGAGACTCAACACAATTTTGGAAGAAGAATTCTCTTTATTAACAATTAGTGAATGAGATAAGAGTACAACCCAACTTCTGAGACAAGGACTCCTCTGCAAACAAAGGACTCTGAGTTCTGCTGCTCCAAGACTTCTGAAGATATACCACCAGCATAACTTTTCTCTCCAAACTTGATTGATTAATGCCCTCCCTAAGGCCTCTATTTATACTTTGGGAAATAGAGTAGTTTCAAAGGTTGAGGAGGTTGAAACAGTTAGGATAGTTAATGATTTGGGCCCAACTAATCTCCATTAATCGTGACTTATATTTTTTAATGTCGAATCAATATGTACGCGACTATTGATATAGGAAACCTGCGTATGACACGTGAGTTTCTTAAAGGAAACCCACATACGCTGATGTACGCAGGTTGCAATGTAGATAGTCGCTACAATACGTGAGTTGTCAATGGAAATAGTCGCATACATACGTTAGTTGCAATGAGGATAGTTGCATACGCAAATCAACACTTAGAAAAATAATATGGCAAGCTGGTTCAAGGGTAAATGCATCCCAAGTCATTCCCATCTATAGTGTTTTGGCAAACTTCAATCCTAAGATGTCCTTTTGTGTACCAACATAAGGAATGTCGGCACTCGGACAGAGAAGTGCCATTTGCGTTGATAACAGGCGAGGAGACTAGAACAAGATTAATTAATTGTAATATTCCAATGCATAAAGAGGGTGCCGGACATAAAACCTTGTTCAATTTCATTGCCAGGAGACTAGAGAAAATGCAACTAAGGGGGGCTAAAAAAGGATAGTCTGAAAATTGAAGGAGCTAGCCATTGGATATAACGGGAGAATTTGGGATGTTTAGATAAACTGTGATAGTGCTTCTATAGGGTAAAATGCATGCTTATTCTTGCAAAGTGTGATGTTCATATGATCTCAATTTATAGAATTTTATTGCATGGAAATTTAGGACCTAGAATCAGGAGGTGGATGAGTGAGATTTACGAGCCATCCCTTCCCCAAGATGCTTAGTTAGAGTGCAGGTACCACCACTGGATACACTGTTAGAGCTAATGGAATACCTTAAGGAGCGTCACAACCCCTAAACCTGTAACAAGGAAAGGATCCAACCTATTTACTAAATACATTGAGTAGTGGAAGAACCAACCAACAGTTCATGATAAATGAAGGAATCATTGCTAACTAAAACTTTATTTCCTTTGGGGAGGAAAGAAAATCACCAACCTACATTCAAATTTTAGAGGTATATGAAGGGAAGGAAACAAATAACCACCACCTTGCTCATTTTTAGATGATACGCTACGAATCAGACTATTTTATGTTTTCTTTCCTGGGAGGACTCATCTCACTTTATGCACATTTGGAGGAACTGCATTGGCGTGACCCCCATGCCTTGTAGGAGAGCCCCAACCATTGTAAGGTCATTTTTTATCTAATTCTTTTATTCTCAGGTTGGCATAACCCATTCTTTGTAGGAAGTACCCAAACATAATCAGTTTATTGGATTCCCTAATTCAATTAGTTTCCCTATTCCATATAGTTATCCCAGTCCATATTTTTAGTAGGCCTAACTTATGATTCAAATTTTGGCAGTTCATAACCTTCTTAGTCATATTCAAATTACATTTATAGTTCATATTATTATTTAGATCTTGTCAGTTCCAGCAGGTTATAGCAGTTGATCTTTTCCATTCATGCAGTTAGTTTTTGTTAGTTAGATTTGGCATACCTAAGCACATTGAATCAATTGTCAAAACGTAGTGCATCTAACTTGTCATCATAGACAGAAGAAAGGATGAATGCCACAAAATGGTGTGTGATGTGTCTAAGAATTGGATTGTATGAAAAATTCACCACTTATTTTATAAAGAGTTAACACTCACGAGCAGCCACCAGTCCCAAAATTTCAATCAAACCCTAACCCAGGGTAGCAAAGCACGAAAATGCAAAGGAAATGAGAGAGAAACAAGTCTTAGTATAAAAAAAAATTAACACTATAAAATAAAAACCAAATCAACCCTAAAACCATTATATTTGATATCAAATATGTAATCTAAATAAACCTAGTAAACATTCCATGCATATGAACATAAATATGTTTCAGTATTAATTGTGTTATAATTAATAACTACCCGGCATCAAAACAACAAACCGTGGCAGGATTGCAACTTATTAAGCAAAGAAGTAATATGAGCACGATGAAAAGTTTAATGCTAACATTGGCACTCTGAGACCTCATCTAAGCTAGCCTTCATCGTTTATCCCCCATGCCTAGAAATCTCCTTGGTTGGTACCTGTGGATGACGACCCCCTTCAAGGGGTAAAATACATTCTATGTGTCACGATTTTTTCTTATAGATGACAGTGGATGACTATCGTTCTGCACTGCTGAACTGACTCTTCTTAATTGTTGTATATAACAGTAGCTAGCAGAAAAACTACAAAGGGGGTGCCCAGCAATAGAAGAGAGCCTCTTTCTCTGTGATTCATCTTGTATATTTGTTTCATGAAGAGTGAAATCGCTCCCCCCCCCCCCCCCCCCC
>LPNX010165011.1:193573-211073 GCA_001517045.1 Pseudotsuga menziesii
TTTAATATGAAAATAAAAATTAGATTTAATTTAAAAATAAATTTTGATAAAAAATATTAAATTAAGAATTTAATGACGATGACAAAGATGACGTTGATCACGATGATGATGTCAGTGATGATGGAAATGACAATGTCGTTCATGCTGATGATGATGATGATGATAATTGAATCATTGTTGTCATCATGGCCACCATCGTCTTCATAGATATCATCATCTTCATAAACAACATCAGAATCAACATCATCAGTAGCATCATCATCATCACCATCAGTAGGAAACCCCTAGGATATAAAATCATCAATAGCATCAATAGGAAACCCCTAGGATAGAAAATCCACTTTGGGTGTGATTGGGACGTATTGACCCTGACGTATTGACCTTGGCTAAGTCACAAGTTATTGGTATATCTGGTTTGCGTGATGTCGGGTCTACTTTTCGGTTATAGTGGTAGTTTGTTGAATTTGAACCTAAACCTTTCCAAGGTAATCATCTCCAGTGATTGATTCATATGGCCAAAAAAACACCTCCATCACTAATAGTCCCCTTTCTAAAGCTACCATTACCTTACAAAATTTATTGAATAGTTTACAACCAAACTACAACTCTTAAAGGATAAAACAATTATTGAAAAGACATATGTGGCCAATTTGTTTACTACAAACATGAGGTAATAAAAAGTACTCGAGTATAACCTTATAATGATAAACCTCAATCCATAACCATAAAACCTAGATCTTTCACCATCACCCCTCTACAAGGCCCAAAGGGAGAGGGGCCAAATATTCGAGTTTTTATCACTCTGTTGCAGTTGCAACTTTTTCCCAAAATTTTAAAAAAATTTGGACCCTCCTTTTGATTTTATCTTGCCTGGATTTGTTTTGGATTCTTGAACTCTGTTGTCATTCCACTACAAGTTTGGATTTTGTAAGGATGAATTGAGGTAGACTGCTTTCTTTCATTTCAAAAGTTGAATGATTACCTTTTGTCCAGCTGATGCTTTTGACTGTGGAACTTGAACTTTTTGGTTTGTGGATGATTTCCTTTTTCGTTGTCAGAAATATATTGAATAGTGAATCGGGTCCATAGTTCTCTACGCAGCCGCCATTGTGGAAGCTAACTAATGAACGTCCCGATGGGAGTCATGTTTTTCGTCGATGGGTTTTATCTCCTTCGTTTATTTTTCAAAAAAATTTTACTTTTTTACTTTAGGTGTTTTTGCTTATCACAATTGGAGCATTAGTCTTCTAAGTCGCCACAGTTTTGGAGGGCGCAGATGGAAAACGTTCCGATGCATTAGTTGTTATCCTTGCCGATTCCGTAGTTTATTGATTTTCACTATTTTTGTTTTCTCTTTTCTATCGGAATGGTTTATGACTTTGATCGGAAGCCTTAGTCTGATTTTTTTTAGCCGTTGCGGCTCCTTAGTGAACTAACGATCCAACATATAGTTGTTCCGTTCGCCGATGTTTAGTTTTGATTTCGTCGATGCCTGGTTTTATTGATCAAACCTTTAACTTTGCGATGCTTTTTTTTCGCTATCGGAGCGGTGTTGATGATTGATCAGAGGGCTAGTCCTTTATGTTGCCGACACGGAAACAACGTTAAGCTTTAACTCGTCGACCTATAGTTCTTAGTTCTTCTTATCGTCGACGTTTTCATTTGATATCGGAAGCCATAGTCTGATTGTCTTCCGTCGTTGCGGCTGTGTAGTACACTATCTCTCCGACGTTTAGTTGGTTTATTTACTGACGTATTACTAGTTAGTCCTCCGAGCCTCCAATCACCGATGTTTTTAGTTAATCGCGGAGCCCATAGTTTGTTCGTCGCCCACCGTTGCGGCTCCTTAGTGAATTAGTCGTCCGATGCTATAGTGGTTTCGATCGCCGATTAAGGTTTTCCCCGCCGTCTTTTTCACCAAAAGGTATATATATTGGGGTGGGGTATTTGTTTATTATTGTCCTGGTTGAAAACTCATGTTTGCTCTGTCCCTGTCAAGTTGGACTATACCAACGTGCTTAGCTGTCTGGATTTTGTTCGTTTGGAGCATTGCGTGGAAGTTTCGAGCCTTCCCGTTGACTGCACAGCTTGTTTGCCAAGTAGGCCAACCATGGTTTCTCCTTACTTTTGATTTTATGGGTCATTTTGGGAACTAGGGTCTTCCCCTGGCTAGGTTTTCCCACCATTTTGTAGTTAGCCATCCAAAATGAATTTTATTCTTGCATCGTGAGGTATCGGTTAGCTTGACAGTTTTGGCGGTGGGGTTTTCTTGAGCCTATTTCGAGCCGTTATGGAAGCTAAATCCCGGTCCGAAGGTTTTGGTAGTTGGTGCAGACAAGTGTTATGCTGTCTGCACCGAATTTTGTGGGATTGTTTATGGTCCTCCGGTGAGTTTTCATTTTTCATAGGCACTTACCCTAGTTTCGTGGAATGGCGAGGGGGTTTTCAACATTTTGGTTGAGCTAGGGATTTCTGCATTTTTTACAATTGGTTGGGTGGTTTATGTTATGCAAAGAGTTTGAATGCTGCATTTGCTATCAGGGTCATGTCTTACTTACAGAGGGACTTAGAAGTTTTTAGACCCAGCTTGCAGAAGTTCCTTTTGCCTGTTATTTTCTATTATGCATTAATATTCTGATAGTTTATTTGAGAATGCATATGGAAGAGGTAAATGGTTTCATACCGTTTTTCTTCATTCTTAGAACACTAATTAAAAGCTCCAATGATCTAAGAACATGTTTGGTTTATGACAGGGTAACTTCTTCAAAGGGGATATGTCTAAAAGACAAAAGAAGAAGGCCCCTGTTACTGAGGGAGAACCAAATGTAAAAATCATCACCAAGGTGGAATACATCTACAAAGATACCAGAGCTACCACTAGAGTAGAGCCAGATTTCAAGTGGGGTGAAATATACTGGATGATGGCAAATTAGGATATGCCTGATGCAGGATTCGAAGAGCTGACCATATATGCCAACATCGAGAAACTGGCTCTTATGAAAGTAGCCATGAGACCTGAGTTGTTCCCATGCTCAGAGGTGATCAGTTGGATTCTACCTAGGGTAGATGTGACTATGATGATATTAGCAAATACTGCCAAATAGGGATATGCTGCTGCATACAACCCTACTTATGTCTCACTGGAATATCACCTGCCTCCTGCTCAAGTATACTTAACTGAAAGTTGGTTGAAAGAGATAAATTTGGACCTGTTTGAAACAGTCAAAAGGATGATGATATGTGGGAAGAACTTTCGAACTAGGCCATCAAGGGAATATGAAACAGCCATTCTCTAGACCCCTTATAGGTTTATAGCACTGATGCTGAATAGATTTTTTGGGAGAGCTCATGATAAAAGTTTCAAATTGGGATGGATACCCACTATTTTCCATGTGGCCACTCAAGAGACCATATTCAACTGGGCAAACATAGTGTCCAATAGCCTCTCATCCTGCATATCTTCAACTTTGGGAGGGGTGTCACAAAAAAAGTTAGAATTCTACATGAGCTCTATCTTAGTGGACTGTATATTATGTACCCAGTCATTTCCAGCCTTAAGGTGTAATTGGGACAGGGACAGGACCCCTGTATACACTGCATACAAACTATTTTGGGCACACAAATATTATAGCCAATACAAAGAGATATGTGAACATTTCATTATGCCTTTGTACACTTTAATCTTCTTGACATAATGCAACTGCATGTCCGAGGAGGCATTCAAAGTCATTGAAGAACATGGGAGTTACTATTTGACTAAAGAGGGCAGAGGATGCTAGGAGGATAACACAAGAGGTAGAGAGTTGGCTAAAGAGTGAAGAAGAAGGAAGAAAGAAAGATGCAGAGGAAGCAGCAAAGAGGGAAGAGAAAGAAAGAAAGAAGAAGGAAGATGCAGAGATAAAGAAAAAACAAAAAGAAAGCGAGGGTCAGAGGTTAACAGGATCCCAAACAGACCAACAAACTACTGACCCAATAGATACACAAGAAGCACAGGATCATACAGATCAAGGGCATGGACAAGATAATCCTAACCCTCAGGAGCCTGCTGCAACTTTTGGCAGCACTAAAGAACAAGTTGTTTTTTCTAGATTGAATTTGATACCTTTTATGCAGAAAGAAGGAGAAGAGGTCCCTGATTTCAGCACTATCTTCTATGACAAGGAGAAGAAGAGGATTGTCAAAAGAACTGAAAGAATGATTGAAACAGGAGGACAATCAGGTAAGATGATAACTGATAAAACTTTGGTGTATGGTACAGATGCGGATCCGATATTGACAGCAAGAGCTGGGGTGGCATTAACCCAAGCTACAGAAGATAATGTGGATAGACTGATGACAAATCTGGAGCAATCAAGAAAGAATTCTTCTCAGTTAAAAGAAACACTAAAGAAAGAAAGAGATGAAGGTTATAAGCTGAACAAGAAATTTGAAGACATGCAGAATGATGTGAGGACTTCAAAGGCAGAACTCCAGACTCTACATGCAAACAAGATGACCTTAGAAGTTTTCATGGAGAGAACAGAAAAAGATGCTCAGAATAACCTAGCAGAATTACAGAGGCTACAGCTAGAGTATCAGGTGTTGAAGATAGAGAAAAATGACCTCAAAGTATCATATGAAACTCTGAGTGTAGAAAAGGACCAGCTACAAAGAAAAATTGCTGAGTTGGAGGCATAGAAGGCCATCATAGAAGAAAGAGAAAAGAAATATCAAGTGCAGGTAGCAAGTTTTGAGGGACATGTTGCTTCATTGATGACATCACTAAAGGATGCTAGTGAACAGAAGATAGATATCCAACCTTTGAAAGAGCATGACCTAGCTCAATGAAGAAGAATTCACCAACTACAAATGTGTATTGAAGAATAAAGATGTAAAATCTTACAAATAGATAGTAGGTTGGAAGAAGTCTTGGACACCACTTCATATTTTGTAGATAGATCTCAGGATATTTTGGAGGTTCTGGGTAGAAGGATAGTGTGGATAGAAACCAATGAAGAAAACCTTGCAGAGCTACCAACTAAAGATCGACATAGCTTAAAGCAGGATTACGACTTATTAGAGTTTTCAATAAATACCGTGGAGGAATTCAAGAAGACTGTGAAGAAAACAAGAGGAGCCTGTGTTGAATACCACAGGAGGGTGCTGGTCGCCTACAACAGATGCCAAGTTGCTGTAGAACAAAGACTGGATGCAATACCAAAACATGAGCTGTTCATAGAACAACTACAGAGTAGGTACCAGGAAGATGAGCAGAAGATCCAACAAGTCAAGGATCTAGATGAGTAGAACCTGAAGAATGAAGTATCTCATGTAGCAGTCAGCATCCATTTACTTGAAGATTAGCTATTCTTGAGTCCAACAAGAATAGAGGTTGTTAAGAATCAGGCTGCAAAGTATGAGATCAACATCCGTTTTCTTGAACCCTCTGATTTTGAAAGCATAGCAGCAGAGGCCTAAGTGTGGAAAAAGTTTATTAATGATCAAGTGGGGACCTCTTCATAAAAGTGCTCTTTTAAATTTTGTTTAGATGTAATATATTGTATAATGTATGAGCACTCACTACAGGACAAAAAAATTTGGATTGAAATGTTGGGGAATCCCAAAAGTCATTTTGGGGCAGTCCAAAAGTTTTGCCTTTTTGTATAAGTAGAGGAGAGTTAGATAGAGAGAGGGACTTTTTCCTAGATAAATTTGTGAGAGCATGTTGTAAGAAGAACTATTTCCTTTTACAATAAGAATTACAAGTTTCCTATTGGAGAAAGCTTGGTGGAAGGTTTCAAATGTTGTGCTATGGATTTGTTGAATGTGAACTATTTCATTTTCAGCTTTGTGTCCATTAACTGTGAGATCATTCTAACTCTTTGAACCTATGTTCTTGTTATGAATGTGCTCTAGTTTATTCTATGAAATTTCCACTATGAGTAATGAAGGCTTTTCATAAACAATAAGTTACCTTGTTGTTCATTCTTCTATTAATGTTCATGTGTTTTGAAATAAGTAATAGCTATCTGTGATTTTTCTTAATGCATGCGCAGAAATACATTACTCATTGATAAATAATAATCTTGATCCCTAGGGAAAAATTAGATAGTTAGTTTTAGTTTCTTGTTGTGTGTGATTTAGATGCGAGAGAGTTAAGACGAGAGGTAAGAACCTGCGCATCACATTGTGACCGCTCCTCGTATTCTCTATCAATCTGCATTCTTAGATAGGCACTTGCACATCATACTTAAACATAAAAAACTAAAATACACATGGTGGACTGGGCCGTAACCGGTAAAACCTTTTTATTTTGTTACTTGACCTACGGTAGCTGGACCGTAAACCAGACGGATTCCCCATACCAAACAGTAATGGGCTAGTTGGGAACGTTTACTGGGGAGAATCCCTAACTGTTGTTACCTGTGAATTTCTAGGCCTCAACAATTTTTGGTGCTAGAAGGAGGGATGCCAGTGCATGGATGGCCGAGGAAACCCATTTCCTTGAAATTATTCCACCGGTAACAGTTCTGGGAGCAGTTTGTTTCCCAATCCAATTCTTGAAGAGAAGGGTAAAGGGATTTTGTATCTTGTTGATAATGAAGTAGTTGACGATTTGAGAAGAATTACTAGGGATTATGCGAAGAAGATTGGAGGATTACCAATTATTCCTGTCTTACCCAGAAGATAATATCGAAAGAAAGACCGCCCTATATTGGAAGACACAGTGTTGGTTGAAGATTTTAAAGAACTAGTAGAAAAAGCCTTACAGGAAGTTGTTCAACCTCTGAATCAGTTGGACCCAGATACACCTTACTGTTCACCAATTCATACCCCTGTTCATTCACCACCTCACTCTCTACTTAAAATCATGGAAAATGTAAACGCAAATCAGCCACCGAACCCACCAAATCCACCACCTTCTTGGAGGGCTAGGTCACCATTAAACCTAACACCTCGTTTGCATGATTTGCCTCAAGCTTTTGAGAAAATGTTGCCTAAGTTTGACCCAAGTGAAAATATTTTAGTAGATGATCATTTGCAAATCGTTTACTTGGCTATAGAAGGACTACGGGCTGGAGAACATGAAGATCTAGTCTGTAGATTGTTTCCACATACCCTGAAAGGAGCAGCAGCCTCATGGTATTTTGCTCTACCTGCAAATTCAATCATAGACTGGGACACATTTGAAAGAATATTTAGAAGTAAGTATGCAGTCCAGAAAACTCATGCAACCCTAATGAAAGGGTTATGCGCTTTAAAGAAATAAAGAAAAGAAAAAGTGCATAGTTTCACTCAAAGGTTTGTTGCTTATCTTAAAAAAAAATCTGCAGATGATAAGCCCTCTGATAAAGTTCTGATTGAATACTATACTTCAGCTCTAGGGCCTGAATTGGCCATGTTTGCCAAGATGTCATTCAAGCCTACATTGTCAGAAACTTATGAAGAAGCTGAGAGAGTAGAAGCTGAAAAAGAGAGCATAGAAGATTATCCTGAGCAGTCGGGAGAAAAAACTTTCGGTAAAAAATCTTTATTATTGACTAAGCCTAAGGATGAGCAATCACATGACTTTGAAGGAATGTTGAAAATGATGCAGAAGCTATCTAACAGAGTGATAGATTTGGAAAAAGAAAAGGAGACTCATAAAGCATACAAGCCTTACTATAAAAGGAGAGAAGACAACAATCAATCTAAACCTCCTCCACATAGTCCTGCATCAATGAATTTAACTGAGGTAGGTATGGATAATTTTTGCACCTTTCATCAGCAGCCTCCTTCCAAAAAAAATTGCCCTCAATGGATCAATTCGATGACATTAGTAATGAATCAGCTATTGGACTCTAAACTAACAGAAGCTGACGAGGAGGAAGGAAAAGATAATCAACCCACTGAGAAACAAGAAGAGGACACTTTAGTTTTATGGGAATGTGTCTCACTATTTGATACTGAAGAATAAGGTTCACTGAAATGGGAAGAAACATCAGAAACAAATGTGACAACAAGAAGTCAAGGTTTGTTAAAAAAAGACAATTCGATACTTCCGAAGATTCAGAAATTTCAGGAGAATATGAAGAAAATATAGAAGAACAACAAAGATGATAAAATACCTGAGTTTACCATTACTAGTCAAGATCCGAAACAAGTCAACATTCCTGTTAATCCTATTGAAGACAAAGTTGATAATGTCAAGGAAAATCTCAAAGCACCTGAGATGGGGTACAATATTGTGGAGGACATTAAAAGGGCTAAGGAAAATATTTTGTTATTTGAAATGTGTAATGTACCTCAACAGAAATAAAAATTGTTAAAAGCACTTGAAGTACCAGAGGAAGAGCTTCCCACTAACAACCAACCTGTAGAAGAAATTGTCGAAGCAAGTTTGGGACGTAAGGCTAGGTTTAAAACCCCACCATTCCTTTTGAATTTTGAGATTTTAAACCATAATGTGCACAATTGTTTAGTAGACTCAGGGTCAGCAGTCAATGTTATGCCACTTTCAGTCTGCAAGAAGATCAATGGACAACCTAAACCAACTACTTGGCAGGTTACTCGGCTAGACAAGACCAATGTGAAAGTAGACAGGGAAATGGAAGATGTTCTGATCCGCTTATATGCAAATGAAAATATCTATCAGTACATTGATATTGTAGTAGTAGACATACTTGATGTTTATGGACTTTTTTTGAATCCAGACTGGTCAGCAAGGCTAAATGGATATTTCACATCAGATTGGTCACATCTGTGGTTGCCTCATAAGGGAAGTCCAAATCAGATAAAAATATTAAGAGAGCCCCACATGAAGCACAATGTTACTCAATTGGAGGAAAAAAATGAACTAGTGAATTCTGTGTTGGGAAATTATCTAATTGAGCTAGAACCGGGAAACTACCAAGCGAAAGAAGCTAGTAGTACACCAGACACCCAGCCCGATCTCCTTCGATTTTCACGAGCCGATGAGATTGATTGTAAAATAGTAGACTTAGTTTCAGATGTAGTTTTGGATTCAAGTCCAGTAGAATTAGAGAATGGGTAGGTTTTTTTCATTTTCAGTCAAACCTAGCCCCCCAACTTAGAAGCTGTCAGATTTACAGGGGTGGGTAGAGAACTGACGAGTTAGTGGTTTAGTTCTCAAACTTTATTTTTCTTGGTTTTTATTTCTTGATTATCTTGTACATAAATAAATTGATTTGGTTGTTTTTCATTTATTTTATTTCTGTTTGTTTTTAGTTAGTTTTTTTTATTGATTTCAATAAAAGAAGCAAACTTTTGGTTGCATGGAGAGCATCAGAATTCTGGATTAACTAAAATCCTTGGTTATAAGACTGTGTACTATTGATTTATGTGAAAGAGTTTCTTCTAGTTTAGCATTTTTCCTAAATGGCTATGAACACATTGAAGTCCTACTTAATCCTTGTAAAATAACTTAGGATCAAAAGGTTTGGAATACTATTTCGAGGCTCCATCCATCTCACATTTAAAAATGTCTTAGGGGGTGACAATGAAATACCCATGGAAAGGAAGCAAGGTAAATAGTATATTATATATAAATGATCCCATGCCAAGAATTGAAAGCCAAAAGGAAAATAAGAGTAAAAAAAAATCCTAAGAAAGCAATATGTATCAAAACGAAGTACTGAACCAAATGAGTACAAAGTTGCCAAAGTTCTTCTCCGTCAGTGAGCTGAAAATTAAATACATCTCTCATACAAAAGGACACTATGGATAGAGGAGCCTGAATAAAAATTCAGAAAGAAAGGCATGCAGGAGGACTCAGAAAGGACAAAAAAGTCCAAAAAGCACAAAAGTGCAAAATGGCATGGGAATGAGGAACAAACGAATATTTCTATTTACCATATGTTACAATCCTGTGGTGTCCAAGATGGGAGCTACCCGAAGACATAGGTAAAAAATGAAACTCATATTCCTGGCCTTAAAAGAGTTATCTAGACTTTTAAATCTTGGTTCCCATTATTCCTAAATTGGACTATCATCAATGATTAAAAGTACATACATTTGCCATTTGAGAAATACATACATCTAGAAGAATTCAACATGTTGGTTTTATTTTCAAACAGTATGTTACTTAAGGAAGAAATTGTCGAGAAATCTGGGTTCACCAGGTAGTTGCCAATTGTTGCAGCTACAACTTTTTCCCAAATTTAAAAAAAAAATTGGACCCTCCTTTTGATTTTATCTTGCCTGGATTTGTTTTGGATTCTTGAACTCTGTTGTCATTCCGCTACAAGTTTGGATTTTGTAAGGATGAATTGAGGTAGACTGCTTTCCTTCATTTCAGAAGTTGAATGATTACCTTGTGTCCAGCTAATGCTTTTGACTATGGAACTTGAAGTTCTTGGTTTGTGGATGATTTCCTTTTTCGATGTCAGAAGTCTATTGAATAGTGAATCGGGGCCATATTTCTCTACGCAGCCGCTGTTGCAGAAGCTAACTAATGAACGTCCCGATGGGAGTCATGTTTTTAACCAATGGGTTTTATCTCCTTCATTTATTTTTCAAAAAACTTTTACTTTTTGAATTTCATCGTTTTTTTCTTATCATTATCGAAGCATTAGTCTTCTAAGTCACCGTCGTTTCGGAGGGCAGATGGAAAACATCCCGAAGGATTAGTTCTTATCCTTGTTGATTCTGTGGTTTATTGCTTTTCATTATTTTTGTTTTCTCTTCGCTATCGGAACAGTTTATGACTTTGATCGGAAGCCATAGTCTGATTGTTTTTCGTCGTTGCGGCTCCTTAGTGAACTAACCATCCAACATATAGTTGTTTCATTCATCGATGGTTAGTTCTGATTTTCATCGATGCCTAGTTTTATTGATCAAACCTTTAACTTTGCGATGTTTTTGTTTTCGCTATCAGAGCGGTGTTGATGATTGATCGGAGGGATATTCCTTTGTGTTTCCGACACAGCGACAGCAATAAGCTTTAACTCGCTGACTCTTAGTTCTTATTTCTTTCGATCGTTGACATTTTCATTTGATCTCGGAAGCCGTAGTCTGATTGTCTTCCGCCGTTGCGGTTGTGTAGTACACTATCTCTCCGACGTTTAGTTGGTTTATCTGTCGACGCATTACTAGTTAGTCCTCTGAGCCTACGATCGCCGATGTTTTTAGTTGATCGTGGAGCCCATAGTTTGTCCATCGCCCGCCGTTACAGCTCCTTAGTGAATTAGTCATCTAATGCTATAGTGGTTTCGACCGCCGATTGAGGTTTTTTCGACCGTCTTTTTCACAGGAAGGTATAGATATTGGGGTGGGGTATTTGTTTATTAGTGTCCTAGTTGAAAAATCATGTTTGCTCTATCCCTGTCGAGTCAAACTATACCAACGTGCTTAGCTGTCGAGATTTCGTTCGTTTGGAGCGCTGCCATGGAAGTTTCGGACCTTCCCGTCGACTGTACAACTTGCTTGCCAGGTAGGCCAACCATGGTTTCTCCTTAATTTTGATTTTATGGGTCATTTTGGGAACTAGGGTCTTCCCCTGGCTAGGTTTTGCCACCATTGTGTAGTTAGCCGTCCAAAATGAATTTTATTCTTGCATCGTGAGGTATCAGTTAGCTTGACAGTTTTGGCGGTGGGATTTTCTTGAGCCTGCTTTGAGCCGTTATGGAAGCTAAATCTCGGTCCAAAGGTTTGGGTAGTTGGTGCAGACAAGCATTACGCTGTTTGCACCGACTTTTGTGGGATTGTTTATGGCCGTCCAGGGATTTTTCATTTTTCATAGGCGCTTACCCTAGTTTCATGGAATGGCGAGGGGTTTTTCAACATTTTGGTTGAGGTAGGGATTTCTGCATTTTTTATAATTGATTGGGTGGTTTATGTTATGCAAAGAGTTTGAATGCTGCATTTGCTATCAGGGTCATGTCTTAGTTACAGAGGGACTTAGAAGTTTTTAGACCCAGCTTGCAGAAGTTCCTTTTGCATGTTATTTTCTATTATGCATTAATATTCTGATAGTTTATTTGAGAATGCACATGGAAGAGGTAAATGGTTTGATATGGTTTTTCTTCATTCTTAGAACGCTAACTAAAAGCTCCAATGATCTAAGAACATGGTTGTTTTATGATAGGGTAACTTCTTCAAAGGGGATATGTCTAAAAGACAAAAGAAGAAGGCCCCTGTTACTAAAGGAGAACCAGATGTGGAAATCATCACAAAGGTGGAATACATCTACGAAGATACCAGAGCTACCACTGGAGTAGAGCCATATTACAAGTGGGGTGAAATATACCGGATGGTTGCAAATCAGGATGTGCCTGATGGAGGATTTGAAGAGCTGACCATATATGCCAACATTGAGAAATCGGCTCTTATGAAAGTAGCCATGAGACCTTAGTTGTTCCCATGCTCAGAGGTGATCAATTGGATTCTGCCTAGGGAAGATGTGACCACGATGATATTAGCAAATACTGCCAAACAGGGCTATGCTGCATACAGTCCTGCTTATGTCTCACTAGCATACCACCTGCCTCCTGCTCAAGTATACTTAACTGAAAGTTGGTTGAAAGAGATAAATTTTGACCTGGTTGAAACAATCAAAAGGATGATGATACCTAGGAAGAACTTTTGAACCAAGCCATCAGGGGAATATGAAACAGCCACTCTCCGGACCCCTTATAGGTTTATGGCACTGATGCTTAATAGAGTTTTTGGGAGAGCTCATGGTAAAAATTTCAAATTGGGATGGATACCCATTATTTTCCATGTGGCCACTCAGGGGACCATATTCAACTAGGCAAACATAGTGTCAAATAGCCTCTCAGTCTGCATATCTTCAGCTTTGGAAGGGGTGTCACAAAAGAAGTCAGAATTCTACATGAGCTCTATCTTAGTGGATTGTATATTATGTACCCAGTCATTTCCATCCTTAAGGTGTAATTGGGATAGGGACAGGACCCCTATATACACTGCATACAAACTATTTTGGGCACACAAATATTATAGCCACTACAAAGAGATATGTGAACATTTCATTATGACTTTGTACACTTTAATATTCTTGACATAATGTAACTGCATGTCCGAGGAGGCATTCAAATTCATTAAAGAACATGGGAGTTACTATTTGACTGAAGAGGGAAGAGGATGCTAGGAGGCTAGCACAAGAGGCAGAGATTTGGCTAAAGAATGAAGAAGAAGGAAGAAAGAAAGCTACAGAGGAAGAAACAAAGAGGGAAGAGGAAGAAAAAAAGAAGAAGGAAGATGCATAGATAAAGAAAAAACAAAAAGAAAGTGAGGGTCAGAGGTTAACATGATCGTAGATAGACTAGCAAACTACTGACCCAATAGATACACAAGAAGCACATGATCATACAAATCAAGGGCATGGACAAGATAATCCTGGCCCTCAGGAGTCTGCTGCAACTTCTGGAAACACTCAAGAACAAGTTGTTTTTTTTGGATTGAATTTGATACCTTTTATGCAGAATGAAGGAGAAGAGGTCCCTGATTTCAGCACTATCTTCTATGACAAGGAGAAGAAGAGGATTGTCAAAAGAACTGAAAGAAAGATTGAAATAAGAGGACGATCAGGTAAGATGATAACTGATAAAACTTTGGTGTATGGTACATATGCGGATCCGAGATTGACAGCAAGAGCTGGGGTGGCATTAACCCAAGCTACGGAAGATAATGTAGATAGACTGATGATGGATCTGGAGAAATCAAGAAAGAACGTTGCTCAGTTAAAAGAAACGCTAAAAAAAGAAAGAGATGAAGGTTATAAGCTGAAGAGGAAATTTGAAGACATGCAAAATGAAGTGAGGACTTCAAAGGCAGAACTCCAGAATCTACATGCAAACAATATGACCTTAGAAGTTTTCGTGGAGAGAACAGAAAAAGATGCTCAGAATAACCTAGTAGAATTACAGAGGCTACACCTAGACTATCAGGTGTTGAAGACAGAGAAAAATGACCTCAAAGTATCATATGAAACTCTGAGTGCAGAAAAGGACCAGCTACAAAGAAAAATTGCTCAGTTGGAGGCACAGAAGGCCGCCATAGAAGAAAGAGAAAATCAATATGAAGTGTAGGTAGAAAGTTTTGAGGAATAGGTTGCTTCGTTGACAGCATCACTAAAGGATGCCAGTGAAAAGAAGGCATATATCCAACCTTTGAAAGAGCATGTCCTAGCTCAACGAAGAAGAATTCACCAACTGCAAATGTGTATTAAAGAAGAAAGATGTAAAATCTTACAGATAGATAGCAGGTTGGAAGAAATCTTAGACACCACTTCATATTTTGTAGATAGATCCATGATATTTTGGAGGTCTTGGATGGAAGGATAGTGTGGATAGAAACCAATGAAGAAACCCCTACAGAGCTACCAACTAAAGATCAACATAGCTTAAAGCAGGATTACGACTTATTAGAGTTTGCAATAAATACTGCGAAGGAATTCAAGAATACTGTGAAGAAAACGAGAGGAGCCTGTGCTGAATACCATAGGAGAGTACTGGTCACCTACAACAGATGCCAAGTTGTTACAGAGCAAATACTGGATGCAATACTAGAACATGAGTTTTTCATAGAACAACTACAGAGTAGGTACCAGGAAGATGAGCAGAAGATCCAACAAGTCAAGGATCTAGATGAGCAGATCCTGAAGAATGCAGTAGCTCATGCAGTAGTCAGCATCCATTTACTTGAAGATCATCTACGCTTGAGTCCAGTAAGAATAGAGGTGGTTTAGAATCAGGCTACAAAGTATGAGATCAACATCCATTTTCTTGAACCCTCATATTTTGAAAGCATAGTAGCAGATGCCTAGGCGTGGAAAAAGTTTATTAATGATCAAGCGGGGCCCTCTTCATAAAAGTGCTCTTTTAAATTTTGTTTAGATGTAATATATTGTATAATGTATGAGCACTCACTACAGGACAAAAAATTTTGGATTGAAACTTTGGGGAAGCCCAAAAGTCATTTTGGGGTAGTCCAAAATTTTTGCCTTTTTGTATAAGTAGAGGAGAGTTAGATAGAGAGAGGGACTTTTTCCCAGATAGATTTGTGAGAGCATGTTGTAAGAAGAACTATCTCCTTTTGCAATAAGAATTACAAGTTTCCTGTTGGAGAAAGCTTGGTGGAAGGTTTCAAATGTTGTGCTATGGATTTTTTGAATGTGAACTATTTCGTTTTCAGCTTTGTGTCCATTAATTGTGAGATTGTTCTAACTCTTTGAACCTATGTTCTTGTTATGAATGTGCTCTAGTTTATTCTATGAAATTTCCACTATGAGTAATGAAGGCTTTTCATAAACAATAAGCTACCTTGTTGTTCATTCTTCTATTAATGTTCATGTGTTTTGAAATAAGTAACAGCTATCTGTGATTTTTCTTAATGCATGCGCAGAAATACATTACTCATTGATAAATGATAATCTTGCTCCCTAGGGATAGATTAGATAGTTAGTTTTAGTTTCTTGTTGTGTGTGATTTAGATGCGAGAGAGTTAAGACGAGAGGTAAGAACCCGCGCATCACATTGTGACCGCTCCTCCTATTCTCTATCAATCTGCATTCTTAGATAGGCACTTACACATCATACTTAAACATAAAAAACTAAAATACACACAGTGGACTGAGCTGTAATCGGTAAAACCTTTTATTTTGTTACTTGACCTACGATAGCCAGACCGTAAACCGGACGGATTCCCCATACCAAACAGTAATGGGCTAGTTGGGAATGTTTACTGGGGAGAATCCCTAACTGTTGTTACTTGCAAATTTCCAGGCCTCAACACACTCACAAGTCATAACTCCCTTGACTAGGGATTCCTAATTGTGACAAGATAGATCAATTAGTTTTCTTTTTCAAGAATGTTTTTTAACCAAAATATTACATACATAAAGGTACATGGATGATAAGGAAGCCTATAAGGTTAGTCAACTAATTAATACTAGTGGGGATCAATTATATTCGTTCTTTCCTTATTACCTTACAACATTCAATTCTTGCATTATTGTATAAACATCCACTTAATGGAACAACTAGTTGTCTATGAACGTGTTCACAATTGTTTTTCATTATTATTAACAAAAAGGACATAGCATCCACTTTATCTAGTATTGTATAAACATCCATTTAACCATTCACTTAGTACATATATAATTCCTTATCCTTAACACATAATAATTTTTTTCATTGAAAAGCTAACATTAAAGAATAAAAGGGGCAATAATTTGTAACAAATGTTTTGTAGCACATCCTTACCACTTAGGCTATCTCTATTCATTAAGTCACTCTTGTTGACTTGACATTTTTGATGATGTAGTATATCTCATTTCTTCTCAAGTTGGGCTTCGTATCATTCCATTCACTTCTTGTGCTAGACATCCTTATAGAATGTCCTCATTGGTTTCCTCCTAGGATGTCTCTAGATGCCTTTGTCCATTGATTGTATCCTCTTGGTTTTAATTCATTGAGTACTTGACATAAGTTTGACGATGTAGTATATCTCATTTCTTCTCAAGTTGGACTTTGTATCATTCCATTCACTTCTTGTGCTAGACATCCTTATAGAATGTCCTCATTGGTTTCCTCCTAGGATGTCTCTAGATGCCTTTGTCCATTGATTGTATCCTCTTGGTTTTAATTCATTGAGTACTTGACATCTTTGACGATGTAGTATATCTCATTTCTTCTCAAGTTGGACTTCATATCATTCCATTCACTTCTTGTGCTAGACATCCTTATAGAATGTCCTCATTGGTTTCCTCCTAGGATGTCTCTAGATGCCTTTGTCCATTGATTGTATCCTCTTGGTTTTAATTCATTAAGTAGTTGATGTTTGAATGAGTGATTTGTGATTGACTACCTAATAGTTTCTTCCACTTCATATTGCATATAGGATGATGATGATGGTGATCATGATGGACACGATGATGATGATGATGATGACGATGATGATGTCAATGATGATGATGATGATGATGGAGATGATGATGATGATGATGCTAATGATGATGATGGTGATAATGATGTCGATCATGATGATGATGATAATGATGGTGATGATGACGATGATGAAGGCAATGAGGATGATGATGGTGATGATGATCATAGGTCAATGATAATGATGATGGCGATGATATGATGATGATGATGATGCCGATGATGTCAATGATGATGACGATGAGGATGAGGATGATGATGAGGATGATGGTGATGATGACGACGACGACGACGACGATGATGATGATGATGTCGATGATGATGATGATGATGATAATTATGATGATGATGATGCTAATGATGATGATGATGATGAGAAGGATGATGGTGATGATGATGACTATGATGATGGTGGAAACAATGACGATAACGATGATGATGATGATGATGATCCTAATGATGATGATGGTGATGATGATGTCGATGATGATGATGATGATGATGTCGATGATGATGATGATGATGATGATGGTGATAATGATGTTGATGCTACTGATGATGATGATGATGTTGAGGATGATGGTGATGTTGATGATGATCACAGGTCAATGATGATG
>LPNX010165011.1:216073-229019 GCA_001517045.1 Pseudotsuga menziesii
ATAACTACTTGGGCTAGAATTAATTGACATTTAGAGGCTCTTATAGGTTTTTTTTATTACATGTAACTCAACAAGGTCATCTTGTTCATTCTCCTCATACACACAACATTGTTCGTGTATTAATCCCATTTCTTAGAAAGAACCTAAGTGGGGAGGATAACACTCCATCCTAGAACCACTTGGATAATTTTGAGCAAGAAAATATGCACTCTAAATGAAGGCTATTTATTTTCCTTCTTGGATCCCAACCTATTTCTCTTCACTAATTGATTAAAACTGTAAGTGCTCTAACTATTCCCATAGGATGAGGAATTGGTTACTTGTGTATAGTAATCATCTGGAAAATGTTTATAACTGTAAATCATGCACAACATGAAGCCATCACATATCAAACAATTCCTTGTTATTATGACTATCATCCAAATATTTAGATAAGCCAAATACACATTGTCAACTTGAAAATTGACGAAATTGAGTACTTGAATTTGTTAGCTTTTGGGGTTACTCAAAAAGTGTTTACACTATGCTTGGGGTGCTTCATGTGATGTGGAGTACATGGTGTGATGCTTAGCCTTGGTTGTATCTTAGTGTACATGCACATTCGAGATTTCTTACTCATGGATACTTATACCTTGAATTGATGCTTATGTGATGCATTTTCTTAGGAGGTTGGTTTCATATGTGGCATCGCAACATTTTTACGATGTGCACATGGAGGGTTTATTTGTTTGCATAGGAGGAGAACCCATATGGAGGAAGAGCATTGTGAAATTTAGGAGGGATTTGAGTCCTAGGTAGCATGTGACCATGTTATTTCTTACATTGAGGCTTGTGCTTGTCATCAGGTCGTTTGGGTTTAGGAACATCAAACCCAAATGAGCTTTGAGTCCCAGGTGGCATGGGACCCCTTAGTGGCTTACATTGAGGCTTGTGCTTGACTTGAGGTTGTTTGGGTTGAGGAACATCCAACCCAAATGAGATTTTAGTACTAGGTGGCATGGGACCACTTGGTTACTTACATTGAGACTTGTGCTAGACTTCAAGTCATTTGAGTTGAGGAGCATTCATGGAAATGTGGTGGACTTGGAGGAGCACATGGATTAGGAGGTAGCGTTGGAGTATTGACACCTTTGGAGGAGAGTGTTTAACCTAGTATTATGAAGCACACACTGTGAGACTGTTTCTTGATGGACATGCTTAACTTGGAGCTTGACTTGTGTCACCTTAGAAATGAAGTGCTCCAGATGTGGGTTTGACTAGTGATTAGTTAGGTTGCTTGAGATAGTTGTTTGTGGACCTTTCCCACTTTCCTATTGTTGGCATCCATTTCCTATTAAAGTATTAGATATGTGTGAGATTTCATTAGGTCATTTGTAGCTTGAATATGAACTTGTAATTGTACTTTCCTTTATGCAACAAGGGAGGAAGGTTCTAAGGTTTGTGAGAGGCAATTCCTAGAGAAGACTTGAATTGCTAGGGTTTCAATCATTGTGTGGGAAGGGCCCGGGTCTTCTAGCTCTTTCTATTGATTCTAAATTGTGATGGAGCCTTTGGTGTGGCTAAGCATTGCTAGATATCTTGGGGGGGTCTCTTGCTAGGAATGTGTATTACTGGTTAGGGTTTGCCATCACTGGTGGATTTCCTAGCTAGGGTTTGGAGAGTATTGGGCATTCCTAGCTTGTGATAAGCTTGAAGGACTAGCTTTTACAAACTTGGGATAAGTTGTTGGTATGTACTTGTAACTTCATTTTAATGTATATATGAAGACTACTTTTTTGTTCAAAATTCGTGTACTCACAAATCTGATTTTTATCTTATTAGGGTTGTTTGGTATGCAGATTTGTCATGAACAACTAGCTAGTTTTATCCGGTGATTTGACAAACATATAGAAGCTGAGTGGTAGAGTTATTACTGTAATAAATATGTTGTAATTAAGTAGTTTTCAGATCTGTTATATGTTGGGATTTGTACCTTAAGGTTTGGAAACATAGTTCTCTTGAGGTACAATTGTTCAGTGTTTATTTTCTTAAGTTGTTTTGTGTATTTGGTTGGACAGAAGTGAAATATATATTGTTGTACTTCATATTTTAGATTCATTCCTAAGGTTGAAATATCACCCAAATAGATTCGGGGAAACTCATGTTTGAGCTGAAGTTTTTGAATTTTCATTAAGAAACAACTCTCAAAATTTCCACATGGTATAAAATCTGATTTGACTGGGATTAATCTCTTGGTGAAGAGGAGTTAGGAGTTTCAGTTGTTCATACCTAGGAGAGGTGCTTGACCTATTATAGGTTGGGTGTGAAATACTATTGTGCTTTGGAAGAAGTGTTTGGACCCTAGAAATATTTCCCTACTTGATTTGATTGTTTATTTTTCTTTGAGGTTGCTTCAGATTTGTAGGGATTATTACTTTGGGTTAGAAGATTTGATCACTCGCATTGTAGAGAAGAAGACTGGCAACCAAATATATGATTTTTTGGGTGTATTATACCAAAGTGTGAGTGTCCATAGGAAGTTGCTTTTGAGAAACAAGCTTTCAACCTTTTGTATGAGTGACATAGATACAATGGTTAGCTACTTGGCTAGGATCACAGTGTTGAAAGATCACTTGGATGCCATAGGGACAAAAGAGAAGAATTAGAATTTGGTGTCCATTATGTTGAATTGGTTTGATTCCTCTTTGAAAGTTTTTTTCCAAGGTGTTCATGCTCATGAGGATTTACCTACTAACAAGCTTTGTATTAAGCTAAACTCTTGACCATTTGCACCCAAAAGTAGGAAATAGTGGCTAGGGTAGAAAGGGAGGCGGTGAGCAATGCAACTCATAGGGATCTTCCAAATTTAATTGTAAACCGTGTGTCTCTATTAGAATTAGAAACTGCAATAGATTTTCGATTGGATCACAGCTAAAAATTTGGTTGTTAAAATAAATTTTAACCCATTTCCAAATGGATCACAAAATCTCATTTTATTTCATTTCTTAGTATGTTGATTATTCAGTATAATACATCCAACGTATAAAGAGTTCCTAACTAAAATCAAGACTAGTCTTGATTTTCCTAAAAGACTGAGTGAAATAAAATTCTAATATCTGGAAATACCATCACAAACTAGAATGATAATCAACAATTGCATACCTCAATTTTTCATCGTTTTGCTTCAAAAAGACTTTCCTTTTATTCCTCCTGGACAGAAATATATACGAGTGTTAGGATTTAGGAACATAGATTTTAAAACATAATATTAATATGAAGGAGACTTCATCCAATTTCCAATATCTATGTAGTGAAATTTGTCATCAGATATCCATTAAATCTGACATATATGCTATACTACCGACGACTTCAATTTGTGGGTTATATGACTTTAGCCATGTCTACAAGGAGCACAATATGAGTGCAGACCATTTATCCAAGGAAGTATTGAATATGAAGGCTTGAATCCTCTCCTCGTAACTTTTAGAAGTAGAAATCATTGAGGAAGGCATGATACAACTCTTTTAAGAGCTTTTTTATTTATGTGGCATATTGGTTCTTTCGACTATGGGATACATTAGCATCTTTCTTGTTTTAGATGGGGATATAAATTTTGTTTTCATCCCCTAGGGGTGTGTTTTTTCCACCCTCAATGCCTCCTTGGATAAGCTATTTGGGATCCTTATGTTCTCCGTGTGGTATTTCTACTTCAGTCATCTTGGGATTGTGGGTTCAAACTTCCGTCCCCTCCCATGGGAAATTTTTTGATACTTATGATCTCCACTCGCATCTGGAATGACTTGTTAGGACTATGCACAAGTTACCTTTGATTTACTATTGAATATCAAGTAACACCTATTTTTCTTCTGAAAAAAAGTTACAAAATCTTAGCAAATGATTTTATTATATATATTGAGATCCGTAAATTGGGTCTTTAATATTTTTGGTGAGGAAACAAAATAAATTAAAAAAGGTACACCTACAAATTTTGTAAAAAACGTAGTTTATATTTTGAGATAAATTGGCTGAAGCTTTTACTATGGAACCACTTGATATCTATCTCGTGTTAAAGGACTATGTGAGGAACTGTTATACTGGGGGATTATTGATATTATTCAGGATAATGATATCACTATTATGTCATGCTTATAAGTCTATCCAAGTTTTTGCTGGTATTTTGCTCTTATTTGCCAATTTTTTTTCGGCCATGGTGCAGGTAGAACCAAACATGCATTTGTTAGACCTGTCTTCCTTGAGAGAGGGGAGTTTAAGAAGGCTATAGGAAAGTGATACATCCAGTACGTCTACAAGGGCTAGATCAACCAGATGTCAGAAAATCAGAAGAAAATTCAATAAACACACGGAGTTTTGTCTCGCAGGAGGGGAGTCATGTGCCTATGATGATGAGACAAAATGAGACATCGAGGTGCCCTTAAGGTACAAACATACAGTGAAAAAATGGGTACCTAGGGATATTCCTCAAGTAAACACGGATTTTTGTGTGAATGAGAGGATATATAGAATTGCACTGTCGTCATTACATGGATTGGGGTTGTTTTGCATGGATGGCATAAAGGTCGGTTACGACAGATGTACATAATTGATGGAGTATGTTGGACCCTCTTACAACTACAATGATTGGATGCGCCTGGTCCAATATACAAGAATTATGCGTAGATATGGGTTGTTAGCAAATTATTTACAGCTGAAATACAAAGATCAAAATAAATGAGCAATGTTGTACATTGACGGAAGGCTAAAGGCAACTGGGAATATTGTGGGGTTTATAAACAATACACAACCAGGGTCTACACTTAAGAAACTCAACTGCATATTTGAGGTGCATGAAGAAAACTGTGTCTTTGTATGTGCCATTAAATTGATAGCTGCAAGGGAAGAGCTGCTTATTAATTACAATTTGAATCGAGTAGATACAAACACATTTAGTATGGATGTGGTACATCCAACCATTTATCCAACCTTTTATTAAATATTTTAACATCTTTAGTATTTTTCGTTAGTATATAATTATAATTTTTTATTAAATTTTCTATGTTGACTTCCCAATGAGGTGATCGGGGGCGCATCACCCCAGCACTTGGTGAGAGGAGTACACCATACTCGAGAAAATAGGTATATGTCAAAATGTTATGTTATTAAATGGTTTTAATGAGTATTTTGGTTTCGTTAGGTAATTTTTACTATGTTTTTGATGCATGGTTTTGTCAAGGGAACCTCCCTCATAGTAGATGTTGCTAGACTTGCCTCGAGGCGGAAGTTATACATCGATGCCATTGTACAAATTTAATATGTGCAAACAGTTTTGTTGTTATGTTTTTTCAATAAGTTATTCATTTGGTATATATAATCTTATCTATATTTCAAGAAGAGTGTTGATCGGGGAATCCACCCGGCGATTGATCAGACGACTGCAGCCTTGGGGTAACAGGTAAACCTGAATGTAATTCTACAATTTAAATACTTCAAAATTGTACACATATATAAAGTGTAGCATAATGTTTATTTTGTTATGTATTTTTCGTTTGTATAATTGCGTTCATTATGATAATGTTGCCTACTTTTTTTGCAGTTGGATTATTGGGGAAAGTCCCTAGCTATTGATCAAACCACACCATTGTCCAGGCATCAGGTAAACCTAGATGTATTTCTAGGAATCTATCATGATAGATATTTTTTGTAAATTAAAAGTTTTTCTTAGAATATTGCTTCAACACGTAAGCAATGTTTTATATATTTTTGTTGCAGAAAAATGATTATGTTTATGAAACAACAACACAGCAGTCTATAGATTTTGATGTGAATGAGCTGATGAATGATGCTGACATAGGTTTTTCTCTAGACCCAGTGAAGGTGATAGAGAATACCTTGAAAAAAATCAATGCAGATATGCTTCGTTTGTTATTCATAATTTCGCAGATAGGAGAGACTAAAGAAAAGATTCAAGTGTTGATGCAGAGATCTCAGGCCTTAAAAGTAAGTTGCGGAATCATAATATGAGTTCATTTAGTACTTTATAATTTTTAATTTTATATGATAGTGAACTTATAATTGAATGGTTTGTATTTAAAGGATTTTCTACAACCACACACTGGTGGTGAAGGTGGTATTGGGCCCAGTGAGAAAACCACTCCATTTACACCACATACTACACCCATGTTTTCAACTGAATAGTTGAAAACACATTTCGCGAAACCCTCGAGGCAAGTAGAGGGTGCAGCTGTTGTTGACCAATGCACACCAGATCGTGCAGAAGAAGGGATTGAGATAGAGCCTGATAGTAATGTTGATGCTAAAGAAACATTTCTTGGATCTTCCCATCTCACTAGCACAGGTTCAATAGTGACAACATTTTTGGTGAATGAGGAACTCATTCCAATAAAGATAGAGAAGATTCCAGGTAATTATAGATTGTTTAAATTATTTTTTATAATTTGATTGTAATATACCGATAAAAATAAATTTTAACTAATGATGGCATGATTGTTTTGCAAGAAATGATGTTTTTTATAAAAATCTAAATGATTTGACCTTGGAGATCTTCAGTGTCATGTCCCCATTCCAATAGGTCTACTAGTTGACAATGTTTCACCCACCTACCAATTCCCTAGGTTGGGGAGGAGGCATTAAATATTTCAATAAGGGAGCTATGGGAACCAAGAGAACCTTATTTTATCATTTACACATAAATATGGGTCAAACAAATAATAAATATAGAGAAAATAAAGTGGCAATGCTTCATAAGGACATTTGGAGGTCCATGGGGGCCTTGGGTGGCTAGATGCTTCCTTACACATGTCATGACTTAACCCAAAATTAGAAATTATGAGTGATGGAATTTTCTTTGAAGATAAGAGGAATCAAATGACATATCCTGAGCCCAATGATGGAAGATTCTATGAAAAGTCAGACCTGGTTGCAGACCTGAGTGCTGAAATATGGAAAATCTGACATGATAGGGATAAAAATATCCACCAAGAGGTCGAATTTGGGAGTTAGAGGCAACCATTCAAATTTGGTGGAAGACGAAGGGTTGAGGAGAAGGCCAAGTGGCATGGAGGTTACTAGACATCAAGGATGAGGTGGGGGAATCCTATGGAAATGAATTCAACCTTGGAGGGCCTTAGGAGGGTTATAAAAATATTTCAAGAGGAATGTAAATGGATTTTGATCATTTGTGAATTTTCCTTTGGCATTTGGAGAGAAATTGTGTGTCCTTTGCACAATGAGTGTATGCTTACCCTGCTAGTGAGCCAATTCTGAGAGAGTGAGACTCTCATACAAGTTGGGCATGGGAGAGGCCATTTAGACCTCTCATTTGGAGCTTCAGAGAGTGTTTTATTTCTGATAGGAGGTTGCTTCTGTTCACAATCCATCTTTACTCCCATTCTCTTAAGGTCTACTTCTAGATTTCCAAGTTTTTCCATGAAGGCGCACTTGTGTGAATCGTGGTTGTGCCCCATTGAGTTTAGTTGATGACCAAGAATGGGTGAATGATTCATGTATCTATAATATGTCTTTCATATCCTCTTTAAGTCGAAATCAGAAGAAATACATGTGCAAATGTCCATATTTCCAAGCTTTATTGTGACCAGTTTCCATGTGATGATTTTCCCTTTCAATGGAGATTGTGTATCTAATGTATATTGCGACTTGGACCAATGCTATGTACTATTGGTGAGATATTTAAATGATTCCAATGGTATATATTCATATTTCTATGTTCTGAACCATTACATGCACCATTTATGAGCCGAAGTTGAGCTTTTATGTGTCATTTACCTTAAGCAAATATCACTAAAATTATGCATTCGTATATGAATATTTGAAACTCACTTGTATAACTATTAACCACACTAAATGATAGTAAATGAAGTATAATTATAGTCCCCATAATCTGTTCTAAAATTTGGGAGGTTCGAATAGGATTTGGAGATCCATTTCTTCCCATACCCAAGGGGGAATTGCATCATAAATTACTAGTAATTTTGCCCTTTTTTCCATCATGCCCAATTCTAGTTGCAGATGTCTATGAATTATCACAAAATATCATAGAGTCACTTTAATATTCCTAATACTCCCCACATCATTCCCTACCAAATTTGAGACCCTCTTGAGCCATTCGAATCCCCCTTGGTCAAAACTAGTTAGAAATTTTTTTCCAAAATTCTTCCTTTATTGGGAATTTTTGAATTAGGACAGCATAGTCGGGCCCACCATCCACAGAAGGTGGGAAAGATAGACACAATATTTAAAGGATGATCTAACTAATCAGTTGGTTAGCGTAGGCGTCGATCGTCCGACCAGTATGGAGTGCCATTTGACACATACCATCGCATATTCAACATCTACGAAGGAGTAGGCATTGATATTCTGACTAGTATGGAGTTCCATTTGATGCTATAGTCATCAGTTATCTGAAAGAACATGTCATCGGATATCCATCAAATCCGACAACCCTGCTAAGCTTCCTATGCCTCCAGTCTGTCGCATACTCGACATTTACGAAGGATTGGTGGTCGATATTTCAACGGGTATGGAGTGCCATTTGACGTCAGTTTTGTGATGAAGGGGCATTGGAAATGTGACAATTTTCTTTCTTTGTCGAAATTAATGCAAAATTCCACCGACGTTTTAAAAGAAAGCAAATTTTTGAATTGCCATCATCAATATGTTGAAAATCGAACATTGGGTTTAGGGAATTGAGAGTGATGTACAAAACTAACATCAAATAGGACTCCATGCCCATTGAAATATCGACCACCAATCCTTCGTAGATGTCAAATATGCGACGGCCTGGAGGCATCGAAAGCTTAGCAGGGTCATCAGATTTGATGGATATCGACAACATGTTCAGTCGAATAACCGGTGACTACAACATCAAATGGCACTCCATACTGGTCGGACGATCGATTCCTACTCCTTCACAGATTTCGAATATGCAGCGCCCAACTTGACACTTGAATTCAAAGAAACTCTTCATAACTATCGGATAACCGACGGGATGAAGGCGTCAGAAGCTTAGCATAGTCATCTGATTGGATGGATATCTGATGACAAGTGCCACTTCCACCCTGTCGAAAAATCGACGACCCTATTTAAATTTATAAAAAAAATGGAAATATTTTAAAATCCAGTACCATAACAATTTGTGGTATCTTCAAGTCTTATTACACCTTCCTTTTCAACCTATGTACCATAACAATTGGTGTGTTACATTTATAGTTACAATAGCTAATGAGGAAGTGAGATGTATGATTTGTGTTGAATGACTATAATTATGTGGTTGTCATAGATGATTTTTTTCAACTAAGGTTCATGAAGGTCGAGTGGAGGAATGGTTAATAGATATTGGCATGTATGGGAGGAGGGAAGAAGGAAAATGATTCACTTTTCTATCCATTTTGATGCCATCTCACATGAATTTGATCAACTATTCCAAACTCCACCCAAGATAATCCTCTTTTCCTATATTCTACCCATAACTCCACCCCATACTACAATATGTTAAATGTGAAACTTTATTTCTAGTTAACCAAGTTATCGAACAATAGGTGCACATCTAACCATGTACCTTAAAACCTCCCAATTTATTTAGGCAATATTATAACAGTTAGCCATCACAATGCATCATAGGAAACATAACAACATTCATCATATGTATTCCTAGTTTTCATGTGCCCACAAGAACATGGGCACATCCATCACATGCGTTCCCACAAGTGTACCCATCGCAAGTGCATATGTCAAAAGAATGCCTAATGAGTGCGTCTGTGTCAAAATCTCAAATTTTTCGAAAAATTTGAAATTTTGAAAACACAGATAATATTTAACAATGTAGTCAGCTAACTCTTTTAATTAGTTATATGTTAATGATTTCATAATCTGAATTATCTACTTGATTATGTTTATCTTATAGAATAATTCTTTTTCAGTTTAATGACTTGTTTTTCTTTGCAACCACAAGGTGGCACTGTCTTGGTATTCTGAGCTTACTTAGCTTTTGAGCTAACGCAGAAAGTTTACCTGCTCTTATAGATTTATAGGTAAGAAAGATCCGGTGCTGCTTGTCAATAATAATTACGCATACAGATATATGTTCGTTGCAAAAATAATAGCTCAGTAAAAGAATATAAATGTTATTCCATTTCAATTGCTTTATGAGGTAAAACCATTAAATCGTTATTCTTTTTAAATATGCCATGAAACAAGATTCAGTCCTATCAGTGATGGTGACAGTTACTTTCTCTCTCTAGTTGTAATTTATAGTTTTTATAGCATACTAAAATCTCTTTGATGTTGATCAATGTTTACCATGGTCGTCGTGTGTAAACGCCTTAAATCCTTCTTTACATGCAGACTAAAAGATGACAGGATTCTTATGTTAAGGGTCTATCTTAAATTGTGTCATATACCATTTACGTCATGCTATATTTGATTACCCCATGGAATATGAAAGTAATGTGCAATAGATAAAGAGTTTTTATACTTTATTCTATCTTCCAAAGCTTTGAAATTTTAAGGGAATTATCTCTTCGTTACATACTGCTATCAATTAAACTAAGTTAGTGTGGATGAACTAAATTCTCCTACACATAATTTATTCGGAATATATGGTCCAATTATTGTTATTAAATCATCAAAGGTTACCTATTGTCAAGCCTGATAGTTACTATAATGCTTAACATTTTTGTTTGCAAACTTAATAGTTTATACACAAACTATTTAAAGGCATAACTAGAGTTAATTTCACAAGATGGATATCTTATCATAAATAGGTTTTATGAGTTTCCTTTTATATTTATTAAGAGGCATAAATTTAATGGATTTATAATCATTTGGAAGAATGAAAGTCATATTAGTATAAATGATGGGTTGTTTTATCGACCACGCCCTTGATGAGTTTTATGGTATAAGTTTTATATTAATGAATCTTTTCTTTACCATGCGATGTGCATGCTAGGTTGAACTTGGAGATGAGATTATGGTGGAACCTCCGAATCACCAAATGATGGGAATAATACTCTTGATTGCTCGCCAGGACTATAGAATTTCACCCACTGCATGCAAATAATTTGTTGTGAACATGGCAACATCGTAGCCAAGTGTTGTGTGGTTAAAAGGGCATCGGAAAACCCTAAACTTGTTATTTCTTCCATTGTTTTCGGCCTTCGGCCGCTCTGCTACTGAGTTTTGACTACATTATCGCTCTGTAATTTGTCGCTGGTAGTCTCCCGGTTTGCTTCTTTGTCTCCTGCAAGTTGTGGGCTTGCCCTACACGTTCGATAGGGAAGAGTTGTAAACATTTTGATTGTTGTTGGAACTGGGTTAGTTGTTTTCCTCTGGGGTTTATCCTTCATTGTTTGCTCCTTCCAGTAGTCTTCAGACTGCAATGTCTTAATCACCCGCAGCCCAGTAGTGAGCGTCATGGCTTCACCCCTTGATATTTGTATGGTTTTAGGGTTTTGCAGCAGAGAGGGTTTTAGGGTTGGAAAAGTTGCGGCCCAAGTGTTTATTCCTGCTTGGCTTGTCACTCCATATTTTTGGGGCCTTCGCTGGTCAATGATGCATTAGTAAACTCCAATTTTCCTGTGGCAGATGAAGGTTTGGTTCCTCCTCGCATTGGTAGCTGCACTACTGCTTAAGGGTGGTTACGTTTCAATGAAGTTTTGAGGTAAGAACTTCTATTACATTTTCATTATCTTTGCAGATTTGTTTCATTACACGATTGTTTATATCAATACAAGGTATTAACATTATCGTTTTTCATTGATACACAGGTGTCGACCTGTCCTTTTTGCGTGGTTGGTGCAAGGCTGGGACAAGCGCTTGCTCACGGGTAAGCCTTGGATACCTCATGACAGTTCATCCTTGTTCAATACCTTATGGGACAGTTGATGGTTGGTCGTCGTGGCCTACAAAACCCTCATGGTTTTGATTTACTTGGTTTTACCTGGTTCATTGTTTCTGTTAAAGGAAATCCCTTGCTTTATGCGGGGCTTTCGGCTTAGGCCGTGACTGTAAATTTTGATTTTTGTTCTAGTTATTTGTGTACATATGTATAAATGAAAGAAAGGCTGATAAAGCCATACTCTGTTGACTTTTAAAAGCCGAGAGGCATTTAGAAAGGATCTTAAACTCTTTGGTTTTATACCTCTGTTGTAAATTTTGATATAATAGGGTTTTTACCCTAACTCCGTGATGTAAAAATGAACATACTGTCTCTTTTTGAAATATCTTTGGTTTACAAAATAATACTGTAAATTATTCATTTTACTTATATTGTATAAATGGTTATTTAAGCTGGATGAATCGAGAATGTTTATGTTCTGTTAATTTGATTCCTGCAAGTTATTATATTTAATTTTACCCTGTAAATTATTTAGTATAACTGTATAATGTTTTTATATGAACTTACCTTAACTTAGTTTGCTCTAATAAGGTTATAAATATTGTTTTGTATTTGTTAACCTTCAGAAATTGTGTAATTTAATATTCTTAGATTTGTACTTATGTAACTAATAGTTACATCTTTTAAGTACAAAAATTATATTTACTTGATATTTATTATAAAGGAATAAGAATGTTATTTTATTTACATACAATTATTGTTCCTATAATTATATACATTATCTTTGTACTTAGTATATTTATAGGTTTATAATGAAATAGTATTTTATTGTTGTATTTTTATGCTCTCTATACTAAATAATTCATAAGAAGACCCTTCTGTATTCCGTGTTACCCTATTTATGTTATAATATTAGTATTTATAAAATAAAAGGAATAACAAACTATCTATGTTCTTTCCTATGAAATATATCGTAGTGTTTGTTTAAATTCTATAAAAGTCAGGTTAGTAGCTGTAGATCTTACTTAAGTTCAGCTAAATAGAATGAATGAATCATTTACATTACCAGCCTTAAATAAAATCTTAGTCCACTAGTTT
>LPNX010165020.1:0-12836 GCA_001517045.1 Pseudotsuga menziesii
ATGGACAACTATATCTTTTTGTTGTTCAAAATAAATAATCTATTTTTGTGTATTTTCATCTCCCACTTCTCCATGGATGCTCATTTCAAATTCTCATTCAAGACTGGAAACTAAGGGATCAATGACATCTACAATATGTTGGTCATAGTTTGGTGATAATGAAATCATGCTCGAATTCTCCTCCTATGAGTCAAATTCAAAAATATCATATGTTGGATTACTACTAAGGAGTTCCATTCCTGCTTCTATGAACTGTTCCTTGTCATTGTCAATATAATTATGATGGATATATTGATCTTTAATAGATTTTGGAACACCAATTGCATCATAACCAAAACTACTAGAAACATTTGGATGAATGAAAAATGCATCCACAATTTTTCCATAATGGAGAATTTCTTCATCTTAATGATCATAACAATATTTAAAAGTGCTACTATGCCAAGAAGAAATATGGAACCTTTTTTGAACCAACTAACTTTCATATTATTTTACAAGTTCCTCTAGAATATTTTTTTATAAACAACTAAATATTTCTTTTCCATAAAAAAAGTTGTAAGGATTCAAATAAGAAGACATAGCTGAAGGAAAGACCCCATTCCATTCATCTTTAGAAAAAAAGAGTCTACCACAAAATCTGTCATCTTATTGATGAAGAAACTAGATACACAACTAAACTTGCCATTCATATTTTGAGGAATTAAAAAATGAGATTGTCATTGGATTGTTACTTCGTGGATATACAATGAAGAACAAAGAGACTCACAATCTAATATCAAGCTCTAAGAAATATTTAATTAAAGGAAATTACAGAGACATATGACCACAAGTTTATAACGATGCATACAATTATTTTTTTCCCCTCAACTTTATCTTAGGCCTCTAACTAAACCCTCATTACAATAAAAATGCTAAACTTTATAGAACTTAATAAAGTAGAAAATTCATAACCTGAATTTTGAATTAGTTTCAAGAGATCTAGAATTGCTAGAATCAAATGCCATCAAATCTAGAATTATTATTTGACTACTGATATCATCATCAAACATTGATTTCATTCACCCCATATGGTCTTCAAAATGTTGACTCTTCCTTATTTTAATATTAGTATGCGATCTACAGTTGCCATAAAATCTAGAATGAAATTCCTTAACACTGCCAAGTTTTGGGAAAAATACTTTTCCTACTAATCCTCTGCCTAGAAAGGTGGATCAATTTTCGTTGAAATATTAGACTCATTTATCCTCAGTTTCTATCTAAAAATAAGGGATTTTAAGTTTTCATTGTTGCTAATTATTCTTCATTTTTGTTATATTTTTCTAGCTATCTGTTAACTAAGATCTTTGTGAAACCATTGGAACCATAGATCTCCACTGTAACAACCCTCTCAAGAGAACCCTAGATAATTGTAAATTCAAGTCTTATTGTAATTGTCTCTGGGTGAGGAGCTCAAGGCCAAGGCCCCTCCGGAAACAAAACTTGCAACTTATATAAGTAAAGCTTAGGGAGCCTAAAGGAAATGAGAACAAATAATTAAAGAATCCATAAGAAAGATAGCGGCACTAGCATATCTCACATATAGATTACTATATGAATCTAGAGAAAGAGGGACTTAGGTTCGACATACCTAAGTAAATACAAGAAATTATAACTTTTTCCTTTAACAACTTAGGTGACATCCTAAGAGGAAAAGAAGTTGGGAAAAAGGTCCATTCCTCGATGGAAAGGAAGGGGTACATTAAAGTATATGGACTGTCCTTATAAGGAAGGTAATGATAGGCTTCAGTGTAAAAGGACACTGATTGAAAACCTATATATATATATATATATATTAAGTAAAATAAAATCTATCATAGAGTGATAGATTAAATCCTTAAGAAAGACAAGGGGGTTAATTTTCTTTAGAATCTAAATGACTAATTCTTTTCCTTTTTGGACATTATGTCTTTGTTAAAAGACATGTTTAATTCTTATAAAGTCCTTCATAAGACACTCATACGTGGATCAATTAAAGGAATAATTTATTCCGTCATACCTTAAGGAAATTTCGGGTGGGCAGGTCGCATGCCTTGGATTAATTGTCCTTACGGCAAAATTTTAGGGAAGACCACCTCAAAAGTAATTGTGACAGAATTACTTTCCAGAAAAGTTGGGAATTATTCCCGCAACAAGAAATGCTGCCCGTACCTTAAATATCTTGCACACAGCCAGAATGTCAGCACACCCCTCAGCTTTTGGGTAGGTAAGAGGAAGGGGAGTAATTATGAATGAAATGGTCACACGCTAGGGTAGAATATGGCTTCCAAATAAGAGTGTTCTCTGCGCCTTTAAAAGGAAGAAAGGAAGCTCGACAAAGGGAGGGGGTATACGCCTGTATGTATGATTGATAGACTCAGGAAAACTTTTAGGCGTGATTGTGAACTCCGGTTGATAAGTGATAGGGTTTCAATGTGGCAGTATGAGGGAGAGCTCCCTACCATATTGGATCTATGCTATGCTGTAAAAGAATTGATCTCTGCGATTGGGGGAGGTGAGTTGCAGGAAAAGGGTTAAACCCTTCAGACAAGGCCGCGTTGGTATTTTGGGAAGGGCCTTCACTGTCAAGGACCTTTTGTTTCTCTGCTCGTGAGTGATCCCTCCCAAACTTGTATGCCGTGGAAGCATGTGGGGAAAGCTACTGTATTCCATAGGAGATACTAGCAAAGAGATCCAGGTGTCATTGAATTATCATTCGTATTTTGGTAAGTATGAGTACCCCATAAGAATATGTTGCGATTGTGATCGAGGAATGTTTTTACATGCTCTGGTTGCGTTTTTATTTACTATACTTGGCTAACCTGAATTAGCATGAATAGATATGATAATATTGTTATAAGGGTGGGTCTCGTGATATAGAACACATGATCATTTGAACGATTTAAAAAATTGTGAGAGCTCACTGTTTTCCTTTAATCTGACAATCATCCCAATCCCTTGGCGTTAAGGTGAAAGACTGCTGGTGTATCCGACAGGACTGTTCTGTTTGTAACAGAGGATGATTGAAACAGTTCGATAAGTAAAACGTAGAAGTATGGGGATGAATATGTATTACCATGTAAAAGGAATTTTTAGTTTTTATATATTTATTGTAAAATGTATTATTTTGTGAAGGGTATACCATTGTCTCAGCACTAGCCGAACAAGTGTGAATGCATGTCGGGATGGGATTGGGAGATAGTAGTATCCACATAAGCTATGTCAAAATAAACATGTGCTTTCCACTGCATTTTATACCTAACCCTAATGCAATTTTAAGGCAAGAACCAGAACGTGTTTGTGCTGAGCAGTTAGAGTGTAAGGGACCGTAAGAATGTCTGTGTCTTTTGGGCCACAGAAGGCACAATTTTTTTTTGGTAGGGCTCATGGAAAAATATTCTATTGCGGGGGGTGAGGTGAGTTGTTTTTATTTTATTTTTGCACTTCTTGGGATAACAGAAATAAGAAAATGGACGCACTGGGTTTAAACTAGAAGTTTTCCCTTAAAGAACAGCGCTGCCTCTACACAGTTGTACCCTTTATCACTAGATAGATTTTTTTTGGAACAGGTCATTCTACCTTTTGTTTTGCATTCCAGAAATGGATGTACAGAAGTATGCTATGCATTGTGTAGCCTAGAAGTTGTCACAATTAAAAAGAAAGCTTATGACTGAAACTTGTATATTTTTAAGACCAACATAGGATCTTTTGCTCACCACCAATATCCCAACTTGGATAAAACCTTAATGGTATGAAACCTGAAAATGGGACATTATTTGCAGTACATGAGCTTATCTTCAAGAATATTTTAGAAGGTAAAATTTCTTAAGACACCCACCGATTGGGGGTACCTAAATGTTGTAGTAAATTCGAGTTCTCCATGCGCCCAAGGAGCTGTTAATGATTTTATTCTATGAGCTGATTTTAAGGGTTCTAAAGGGGGACTGTTGAGTTAGAAGTGTCTCTCTGCGTAGAGCCTTGAGGTAAGATAAAACTGGCCATGAATGAGCCGTGATTTTTGTAAGCACTCTATTTGATAAAGAAATAAAAGAACAAATAAATTGGTGGATGTAGCCTCGTGGATGAGGTGAACCATGTGAATATGGTTGTCTCATTCTTGTATTAGTATGTTGTGCCTGCTTATTTTCCTTTTTACATGATGATGCTCTTATGAATGCAGTATAAGTGTTTTAATTGGTGAAAAGATTTCTAAATTTTTTTATTTTGCATACTATTTGAATGGTTTATAGCATTAAGGTATCATGGGTATTTTACATATGGTATCAGAGCGAGGTTGAAACGCTCGGGCCTATTGGGCTCAAAAAAAAGCTCCAGCAGGTTTCGTTTTAACTAACGGTTGAATTTGTCTCTGTGACCCAAAGAAAACCAACAAGTTCGCACTGTAATCCAGGAATCTTAAGTGTACCCACCACACATTTTTATTGAGTTGTGTAGGGAAAGACGGCGAAGGAGAGGGGTAGGAGAGTTTACAATGGGATCTGCGTTTGAGAGAGGATCAACACGCTAAGCTGAAGGAAGAATCGCCAGCTCTACATTTGATGCTGGGTTTTCCCTGGGGTAGAGACTATGTTGCTTGAGGAGTAGTGCCGCTACTTAAAGAAATCCCTCTCCAATACTCCGCGAGGGATAACAAAAGGGGATTCCCTTACAAAGATAGAGTTGGGACTTCGTTGTATGCGACTTTCCTTGCGAGTTGGGTGCCCATCATCACACATTCATCCAGGTTTGAATTATTATGCATCAAGCTATTTTTGATATAGCATATATGAAAAGATGCACATGAAATAATGTCGGGTTATAACCTAAAACGACTGATGTTATTTGAAAGTTTGCATGGGTCTAACTCTGAAAAATAAAAAAAATAAAAAAAAATAAAAAAAATCCCCTTTAACTGTGTGTCATCTATACCTTCAACCATGTGACCTAAGCTTTGTGAATTTGCATTTTGGGCATCACTTACAGGTCTGTGATTTTATGATTTCATGTGCATATGTTTTTTTTTTTTTTTGAATGTCGGATGTCTGCTGTTATTTTGTCTGGTTCGAGATTTCACCTTGAACTTGTGCAAGGTCTACGTTGATTTATTACGCTCTGCAACCAAGTAAACGTAAACTTTCATCCTACAGAATGCATATAAGAAATCTTAGATCCATGGAATGCAGTAAGGAAATACTTATATTTTGTATTTGAATTCCTACAATATGCTATCATGATATTTTTTGCAATGCTCTCCATACGGCTAAGTCTCTATGCTACGATCTTAACTTGGTGCATGGTTGAGTTTCAATATTGAGTGAGTAACCTTGCAAATGGCCGAATATACTCCCATAATGACTAGGCATAAACTTGTATAACAAGGAGTCTACAATGGAGATGTGTTATCCTAATTATCTTATAATTGTTGAAAAAACTATATATATATTAGTAGCGTCCCGTTGAAGGTAGAGCATCCTACTATTGGCATGATTAACTTGTTTTTATTTTATAAATTTTCTTTATCCATGGAAAACGAACTACTAGCCTATAAAACTACAACAATCTTCAAAGAGACCGAATCACTAAGAAGTGAAAGGTTAAATCATATCTTAGTAGGGTATGTAGCTTAAGATGTTAGTTATGAATATAGTAGTAATATATGCAAAGATATACTACTATGATAGCATAGGTATTTGCTGAAAAGAAAATTAAGTAAATAAAATGCTTGTTAAATATGTAAAGATGAATCCTTCTAATGGTATGGATATGAATGTAACGTAGTAATATATGTAAGGATATATTACTGTGTTAGCATAGATATTTGGTGTAAAGTATATAAAATGCTTATGAAAAAAAATAAAATAAAGATATGTCCTTATGATAGTAGGGATATGAACCATGTAGGGATATGTCCTTGGGCATATCATGTATGTTTATCATAGTAGATCTGTGTTTGATCTTCTTCTTCCAATTCGTGTAATTGCCTGTTTAATTTATGGATCGAATATTGATCAATATTGGCTTGGTCCGAGCCTGCGATTGTGTGTTTAAAGTTTGGATATGAACCCCATTTACTGTATAGATGCGATTTTAACCTATGAGATATTTTTTTTTATCATATCGGATTTGGATTCAATATGGTTTCTGAGCCTGCATAGCAATTTCTTAGGGTTTAATATTTTAGATCTGAACCCTATCTTATGTACAACATCGATTTGAACATATTCGATACATTCATATGGGAGTAGCTTCTATAATGGCTCCAAGTCTTGGAATTTCATTTTTTATCATTCCACGTACTTATTTTGACAGAGTAGTGATAAGCTGCAAATTTCAATGTATATACATACGTATGAATTATTAATTGCGATCTAGAGCCTATGATCCGGAACCATGTTAACCCTCTGATGTCTATGTTTCATTGGATCTGATTTGTTTGGATCCAAACACCGGCTTTGGTTATTGAGACCGAATGCTTCCTATATGCTATAAATAAATATTAAATATGATTGAGTGGTTTTAGATCAGTTCTCTTATACTTGGCTACGATGGAAGATCTATGAGGTCAATTTTGCTTCAATTACAAGTAGATCGGTGTATTGAATTTATTCCCTCATCTTGAGTGCGATTTTTGTTGTATTTTTTCCCAATTTTGCAACTGGTAAGTGGCTAAAATGGAAAAGTTAGAACATCTGTTTATTTGCCCATGATTTTGTGGCTTGGTATTCTGGCAATATGGCATTTTTATTTTTGCCCAGTTCTGCAATCGGTATGTGTCTGAAAGAGTTATAACGTATGTTTATTTCCTGTGAATTTTGTGGTTGAATGTTCCAACAACATGGAGTTTTGTTTTGTTCATTTCTACAACTGATATGTGGCTGAATTGCCAAAGTATTAGAGAAAATTATAAATGATTAGTGGGTTATCTATAATATGGAATTATATTAGGGGTATATGTTGATTTAAAAGTTGTAGCAGTGTTGGTAGGTAAATATTCATTCTTTCAAGAATCAATGCTATATGTTTAAACATTGCAAGGAGCATTATTTGAATAATATAGCCTCCTTTGTGCAATTTGATTTGTTGATTTGAGTAGTTCAGTATGGCTCCCCGAATTGCTCTTAGTTGAAGGAGGTTTGAATGGCTGAGCACGCCAACCATTAGGATGGCACGGTAGGGAATGTCTAATAGCATTTACAGAGACCAACTGCATTGGGGACAAGCTCTACTGTTGAGTTGTGTTACAGCTGGTGATGACCACGATCATCTCAGGTTTTGTTTTTGTTTATCCGCAGGATGCCCATCTCAGTGGTTGAAATTATTTTAACTATGGATTGGGATTTTCTGACCTTATTGTGGCGACGCTAATGCAGGCAACTTACATTGTTTAAGAATTCCTAATAGATTTTGGATGTTGGTCTTATGGCATTGACAAAGCACTTAAAGGTTCAAATGTAGTACATATAAAATTGCAGCTGTGAATGAATTTTTCTGTTGTAATAAATTGAAGTTAATGAGTAATTGCATTGTCAAAATTCTCAAGTTTTATGTGTTTTCTTGCAAGTGGTGTTAGTATAAGAAAATGAAAAGGATTTTGTGGCTTCCTGTAAATGCCTTCTTGTCAATGTTGGTGATAAAAGGATCTTATCGGATGAATGAAAAACGAGGTAAGGCATGACTTATGCAAAATTTTGATGTTCTTTGAATTAATAAAATGATAAACTAACATCCATAGAGTGCTTGCAGGCATGGGGATTTATGGCCATGAAAAAAGCTAAAGCTCCACGACTATGATGAGTTAAATATCATGTGTATAAAGTTACCACCAGAAGAGGGAGTGGTGATGGAGGTAGTGGTTAAAATCTACCTTGTTTTCCCCCGGGCCAGCGAGGGACCATTATGCATTCTGGAGACGCCTAGATGTAAGACATGTGGTTAAGACTCCTTCCGCACACATTAGAGGACTGTCACATGAGTTGGGGGACTTTGTGAAGAGAATAACCTCTAGGTGCTGTGGAGGTGTGCGAGAACGGAGTGCCTCAGCTTGGTGAAGCACCCTGAAGAGCACAAGGAGATACCGCTAAGAGGGGTACAGGGTATCGTCCTTGTATTGGGTGGGATGAAGGAACATCCAAAGAAAGAATAATGACAAGCACCCTGAATAGCACAAAGGAGATACACGAAGGGTTGGTATCGTCCTTGTGTTGGGTGGCTTGAATTGGTACTTGGAGTACTGTTGGCACATGATGTGTTGGGATGGAGGACATCCAAAGAAAGGAAAAAAGTATGTGCATTGCAGGTAAACTTGTACCGATAAGGTAATATGTTGATTGATTGACATTATTGATATAATGGGATTTCAATGCTTGTAGTCATGTGTTATTGATGTATCAATTGCATTATGAAAAATAATTGGGTAATATGGCACCAATGAACACTAGAAAATTGCAGATTGCAAAAGAGTCTATGGATGATATTTAAATTGTGTTGTTATTTTGTATCTGATATGCTGCAGAAAAATTGGGCTAGACTCGAATTTGTTGCAGGAAGACTGCAGATTTATGAACATTAGTGACTCGAGAAGATATGGAAAGATCGAAAAGGATGATGATGAAGGACGAGGATAAGAAAACGACATAATGGAAGCATGAAAGTGCTTAAACATAAGAACACCGAGGACGGTGTTATTTTAAAGGGGAGAGGATGTAACAACCCTCTCAAGAGAACCCTAGATAATTGTAAATTCAAGTCTTATTGTAATTGTCTCTGGGTGAGGAGCTCAAGGCCAAGGCCCCTCCGGAAACAAAACTTGCAACTTATATAAGTAAAGCTTAGGGAGCCTAAAGGCAATGAGAACAAATAATTAAAGAATCCATAAGAAAGATAGTGGCACTAGAATATCTCACATATAGATTACTATATGAATCTAGAGAAAGAGGGACTTAGGTTCGACATACCTAAGTAAATACAAGAAATTATAACTTTTTCCTTTAACAACTTAGGTGACATCCTAAGAGGAAAAGAAGTTGGGAAAAAGGTCCATTCCTCGATGGAAAGGAAGTGGTACATTAAAGTATATGGACTGTCCCTATAAGGAAGGTAATGATAGGCTTCAGTGTAAAAGGACACTGATTGAAAACCTATATATATATATTAAGTAAAATAAAATCTATCATAGAGTGATAGATTAAATCCTTAAGAAAGACAAGGGGGTTAATTTTCTTTAGAATCTAAATGACGAATTCTTTTCCTTTTTGGACATTATGTCTTTGTTAAAAGACATGTTTAATTCTTATAAAGTCCTTCATAAGACAGTCATACGTGGATCAATTAAAGGAATAATTTATTCCGTCATACCTTAAGGAAATTTCGGGTGGGCAGGTCGCATGCCTTGGATTAATTGTCCTTACGGCAAAATTTTAGGGAAGACCACCTCAAAAGTAATTGTGACAGAATTACTTTCCAGAAAAGTTGGGAATTATTCCCGCAACAAGAAATGCTGCCCGTACCTTAAATATCTTGCACACAGCCAGAATGTCAGCACACCCCTCAGCTTTTGGGTAGGTAAGAGGAAGGGGAGTAATTATGAATGAAATGGTCACACGCTAGGGTAGAAGATGGCTTCCAAATAAGAGTGTTCTCTGCGCCTTTAAAAGGAAGAAAGGAAGCTCGACAAAGGGAGGGGGTATACGCCTGTATGTATGATTGATAGACTCAGGAAAACTTTTAGGCGTGATTTTGAACTCCGGTTGATAAGTGATAGGGTTTCAATGTGGCAGTATGAGGGAGAGCTCCCTACCATATTGGATCTATGCTATGCTGTAAAAGAATTGATCTCTGCGATTGGGGGAGGTGAGTTGTAGGAAAAGGGTTAAACCCTTCAGATAAGGCCGCGTTGGTATTTTGGGAAGGGCCTTCACTGTCAAGGACCTTTTGTTTCTCTGCTCGTGAGTGATCCCTCCCAAACTTGTATGCCGTGGAAGCATGTGGGGAAAGCTACTGTATTCCATAGGAGATACTAGCAAAGAGATCCAGGTGTCATTGAATTATCATTAACGTATTTTGGTAAGTATGAGTACCCCATAAGAATATGTTGCGATTGTGATCGAGGAATGTTTTTACACGCTCTGGTTGCGTTTTTATTTACTATACTTGGCTAACCTGAATTAGCATGAATAGATATGATAATATTGTTATAAGGGTGGGTCTCGTGATATAGAACACATGATCATTTGAACGATTTAAAAAATTGTGAGAGCTCACTGTTTTCCTTTAATCTGACAATCATCCCAATCCCTTGGCGTTAAGGTGAAAGACTGCTGGTGTATCCGACAGGACTGTTCTGTTTGTAACAGAGGATGATTGAAACAGTTCGATAAGTAAAACGTAGAAGTATGGGGATGAATATGTATTACCATGTAAAAGGAATTTTTAGTTTTTATATATTTATTGTAAAATGTATTATTTTGTGAAGGGTATACCATTGTCTCAGCACTAGTCGAACAAGTGTGAATGCATGTCGGGATGGGATTGGGAGATAGTAGTATCCACATAAGCTATGTCAAAATAAACATGTGCTTTCCAATGCATTTTATACCTAACCCTAATGCAATTTTAAGGCAAGAACCAGAACGTGTTTGTGCTGAGCAGTTAGAGTGTAAGGGACCGTAAGAATGTCTGTGTCTTTTGGGCCACAGAAGGCACAATTTTTTTTTGGTAGGGCTCATGGAAAAATATTCTATTGCGGGGGGTGAGGTGAGTTGTTTTTATTTTATTTTTGCACTTCTTGGGATAACAGAAATAAGAAAATGGACGCACTGGGTTTAAACTAGAAGTTTTCCCTTAAAGAACAGTGCTGCCTCTACACAGTTTTACCCTTTATCACTAGATAGATTTTTTTTGGAACAGGTCATTCTACCTTTTGTTTTTCATTCCAGAAATGGATGTACAGAAGTATGCTATGCGTTGTGTAGCCTAGAAGTTGTCACAATTAAAAAGAAAGCTTATGACTGAAACTTGTATATTTTTAAGACCAACATAGGATCTTTTGCTCACCACCAATATCCCAACTTGGATAAAACCTTAATGGTATGAAACCTGAAAATGGGACATTATTTGCGGTACATGAGCTTATCTTCAAGAATATTTTAGAAGGTAAAATTTCTTAAGACACCCACCGATTGGGGGTACCTAAATGTTGTAGTAAATTCGAGTTCTCCATGCGCCCAAGGAGCTGTTAATGATTTTATTCTATGAGCTGATTTTAAGGGTTCTAAAGGGGGACTGTTGAGTTAGAAGTGTCTCTCTGCGTAGATCCTTGAGGTAAAATAAAACTGGCCATGAATGAGCCGTGATTTTTGTAAGCACTCTATTTGATAAAGAAATAAAAGAACAAATAAATTGGTGGATGTAGCCTCGTGGATGAGGTGAACCATGTGAATATGGTTGTCTCATTCTTGTATTAGTATGTTGTGCCTGCTTATTTTCCTTTTTACATGATGATGCTCTTATGAATGCAGTATAAGTGTTTTAATTGGTGAAAAGATTTCTAATTTTTTTTATTTTGCAGACTATTTGAATGGTTTATAGCATTAAGGTATCATGGGTATTTTACATCCACATAAGCATATAAAGAACCATCACATCTAAACTCAGCATTGATTTTCTTTCTAGAACAAACACCAGGTTGGTTAGCTCATATTTTATTCTCTTTGTTTTAGGCAGCATAACAGTTTATCTCCAAGCTTGTCTTCATAAGACGACTTTTTAAATGAAGGGGCTTCAAAGTTCTGTGATTTCGGCCATTCTCCAAAACTTCTTTATAAAATTCAATATAAATTAATTTGAAGTCAAAATAGAATATGTTATTTCACACTTTCTAAATATCCTAAATTCTAATGAAATTTCAACCATGAATCCTTTTTAGAAAGGCAATTGCTTTACCATCTCAACAACTTCATCTTTAGAAATGCATATGACTTTATCATGTATGTCTTCATCCAAATTATATGGAACAAATCCCAAACCAATGTATTGCATTTTTAGAGGGTCTATCCTTTCGCTAAACACTATGTTATTATTGGCTAGATCCACGCAAATAATATTTTTTTCTGGATTTGTACTTTCAAATATCAACTAACACCCTTAATTGTCACTCTAGTTCCTCTTCCAAAAATCAATATGTCAACATCCCCTCTGTGGTTTCCACTCTATAAGCACTAGCATTATGGTCAAGAAATTGTTTCTAGATAAAAAAAAAATTAAGTTTTACACTAGTGCATAAGGTGACATTCAAATGATCACCAATATGCAAGTCTAGTAAGTTCTCAGTCGTTTTCCTTCATAATCAATTTGCAGGATCTCCAAGTCGCTTTTTCTCTAAGGTCATCTGAATCTGACCATTAATTATTAGTTAGATCCATGCCAACAATCTTCTTGACTGGACTTGTCCTTTGAAATATCGACTAACACCCATAATTGTCACTCTATTTCTTTCTCCAGCAATCAATATCTTAACATCCCCTCTGTAGTTTCCACTCTGTAAACACTACCATGATGGTCAAGAAAATGTTTCTAGATAAAAATTTTATCCTTTTACACTAGTGCATAAGTTGACCTTCAAACGATCACCAATATCTATGTCCAATAAGTTCTCAGTCATTTTCCTTCATAATCATTTTGCAGGTTCTCCAACTCAGTTCTTCTCTGAGGTCATTTTAATATGACCATTAATTCATTGTATGTAAGGTTAAAACCTTACATGTTGGATATTATTTATAAATATATATATTTGATAATTTGAATGATGTCTTTACAAATATAGT
>LPNX010165058.1:0-18711 GCA_001517045.1 Pseudotsuga menziesii
ATTCACACTTGTTAGTTTGCACTCTAGTACCTTGATTCCCATTTTCATTATTGGTGGGTGATCTCGCGTCTATTAACAGTATACATCAATGACCGGTAATCAGATGATGGACTACTATGTTCGACCTCGACACTTCTATTCGCATAGTAGGACATGTACTCGTAGCGGTGTGTGTAGAAGACCTTCCAGATTGGTGGCATCCACTATATGCTACCTGCTTAATTGTGCCAGTGTTCATGATATTTCAGCTCTCGTGATTTGTTCCAGTATATGTCAGACATTTCCAGCCACTATGGAGATCTTGATCTATTGTATATCTTCAGCCTTTGTAGAGATCATGGTCCTTTCTATATCTTCATCATGGAGATTCTGATCTATGTATATTGTACGTGGTGATGACCACATATATGTTATCATGTTTCATGCCTGTTCATGGCCATTGTACTCTTATGTATCTGGGATTGCTATATGTATTTGCAGTTATATGCAGAGTTGTATTATTGTACTATGCTGATTGGGTGGCTGGTCTTCCATTTGGGTACCTTCATCACTTCACTTCTGGGATGGAATTATAATGTATTTCGGCCATCGTATAACCCCTCTGATCTCATACATTAGGGGGCATCTGTTATAGCGTATTTTACCACACTAGGTGAATCACACATTGTATGGCCTTCCCCTGTCCCACTGCAGACTCATTAGCCCCTATGGACCACTTTTTTTCTTTTGATGTATCCTTGACCATCCCTAAAAACATAAGAAAAGTGATATACGTGGATTTTTCCCCAATAACCGCGTACATACACAGATATTCCCTCTATAGTCGCATACATCGGGATGTGTACATAATCCAAATCCTTTTGGAGCGTTCCTTGACTTGGATCTGACTCATATGACTTTTGGCCTTCCATATGCCTTGAGATCGCACGGATTCGACCTTTCAGTATCTCTTTGAAAATCTATATAAGGAACCCATTGAGACATTGAAAGCATAAGAGAGAATTGAGAGTAACGAAACTATAGTCCATTGTTGCCAGAACTTATGCTTGAGTCTGCATCCCTTTGTCCCTTGGAGCACTGTTGTGTTCTTCCCAAGCTTGCCTTTTCCTAGTAAGATTGCTATCGAAGTGATGGAGGATTGAGGTGGTGGAGGCCCAAGTGGGGGATTCAGTTTGTCCGGTTCGCAGACGTGCCGTCAGAGGTTGTCACTTGTAATCTTTGATTCATATTAATAGAAATATCTTTTCCTGTCCAGTAATGTGTATTTGAATGAATATTGTATCCATTGGAATATGTCAAATGCTTTTACATTATTGATTATATATGCTAGAATAGATCTAACACCATGAAATATAGTATGCTTGTATTGTTTACTTGTTGTTGAGGACGTGCTATAACAATTCAAGCTGAAGATTGGAAAGCTCAATGGGGATCTACTTCAACAGTCTGAAATAAGGTACGAGGTTCGATCCTTTAGTGTTAGATATTTTATTTCTATTGCATATTGGGAAAGATTGATTTTTGGAGTCTAGCTGTCTGTTGTGGTACCCCAAGCCATAGGAATTTCTCTCTGTAATAGCAGGCATTCTCCTCAAAGCTCATTTCAGAGGCTCACAATTATTTCTCTCCATTATTAATTGTTATGGGCCTTACCTGCATCGTGATGCTTTTTGGGATGAGGCCGCGAGGGGTGGACTCCTCACCCTTCCCAATCTTATTATGGCGGGGGATTTAAATCTCACTTTGAATGCTTCTAAAGTCTGGGGCAGAAAATCCCATATTGATCCTCTTGGGCCCTACTTCACTCAACTCTTCGCTGCCTTTAATCTGGTGGATGTTGCACCTCTTTGTGCTGGGCCTACTTGGCACAATGGGAGGTCTGGGGATGAAGGCATAAGCAAAAGACTAGATTATTTTCTTCTATCCTTGAATCTTATTGATCTCCTCCCTAGACACAGAGTCTGGTCTTTACCTTTTGTGATCTCAGATCACTACCCTGTTCTCCTGGAATGGATGGAAGAGCCTGCCACTTCTTATCCCCCTTTCAAGTTCAATCATACCTGCCTATGTGATAAATCCTTTGTCAATTTGGTAAGAGAAGAATGGCCCTCACTGGCACAAGAAGACCATTTTCCTGCCATGCAGGGTCTTTCATTGAAGCTTCGCCTATTAAAAAAAAATGTTAGAAGTTGGACTTATGAGAAGACATTGGAAATGAAAGAAAAGATTTGGCACCTTGAAGAAGAAATCCAAAATCTTCTGGGGTCGTCAGAGTTTGGTTAGCAAGCTTTAAAGTCTTTTAAAAAGCATAAATCCTTGGGACCTTATGGTTTCATAGTGGATTTTTTCTTTGGCTTTGGTTGAACTACTTTGGAATGATCTTCTAGCTATGGTTGAATCCTCCAGATTGGAAGGCAGACTCTTACCCTCTCTAAACTCAACCTTTCTTGCTCTTATTCCAAAGAAGGAGAAACCCCATACATTTGTGGACATTAGACCCATTTCTCTCTATAACCTTGTTTATAAACTCATCTCCAAAATTGCTGCTCTTCGCCTGAAGCCCTTTCTAGACAAGTTCATCTCCCCTCAACAATTTGGCTTCTTGAAAAACAGACAAATTGCTGAGCCTATTGCAATCACTCAAGAGTTATTACACTCTGTTAAAACCATAAATAAATGTGCTCTTATTCTCAAGCTGGATCTATCAAAATAATTTGACATAGTGAATTGGTCATATTTAAGACTTATCCTTCTACAAATTGGTATCCCTTTGATAGGTGTCAACTGGATCTTGGGTTGTTTATCTTCTGTGAATTTTGCTTTGCATGTAAATGGAACCCCGTCTTGTTTCTTCTCAGCCACTAGAGGTATTAGACAGGGTTGCTCATTGTCTCCCCTACTATTTATTCTTGTCATAGAAGGGCTCAGTCTCTTAATAAGAGATGCTTGGAACAATCAGGGGCATATGTATTTCTTCCCATCTCTCCTTTGCCCACTTGCTTTTTCTTGACGATGCAATTCTTTTTGGTACTGGAACTTTTGAGGAGTGGGTTGCCTTCACAGTTATCTTGGATAATTTTTGTGATGCTTCATGTATGAGTATTAATCAAAATAAATCTTGTTTCTTATTCAACAATGTGGATGAGGGGTTATTGAATAGAATATCCATCTCTCTCTAAGTTAAATATGATCATATTTCCCTGGGTTTTAAATATCTTGGATTTTTCATGAAGCCCATTGGTTACAGGGTGAAATATTGGCATTGGATTATTTCAAATTTTGAAAGAAGAATATAGCACTGGACCTTCCGTCTGTTATCCCTGGGGGTAAGACTAGTCTTAATAAAAGTTATTCCCTCAAGCTTACTGGTGTACTGGATGGCTCTGATCCCCATTCTAGTTTCTGTCCGGGATAAGCTCAGGTCACTGATTTTCACTTTCTTATGGGGATCCTCAACATACAAGAAAAAATACCACTTAATGGATTGGCAGAACTTTTCTAAACCAACTTCTTTGGGTGGCTAGGGCATCAAACATCTGGGTTGGTTCAGCCTCTCCTTACGTATGAAAAGTTTAAGGTTGGCACTCACTGGCAATGGGATTTGGCATAAGTTGTTGTCTGTGAAATATCTCAAAGAAATGTCTGTGTCTTCTTGGTTTTGTAGAAAATATTTCGCAGCAAATAATGCTTCTGTGATCTGGAAAGGCTTTCTGCGAACCGTATCCTGGGTTGGATGTGGTCTTTCCTGGCAAGTAGGGAATGGTGAAGATATATGAGTTGGTATTGATCTGATTATGGGCATTGAAAACCTTGTGGTCCTTCCTTGAGATATCTGTGATTATCTAGAGGATTACAGCAATATTACTCTAGCACAGGAATGCAACTTCTCTCATGGGGTGAAGAGTTACTAGTTTATGACAGCAGACTTGGATCTGGGAGGCGATTAAGGGCTCTTGTGGAACAAATTTATCTCAGGTCTTGAATATGGTAGAGCCAGATTGTCTTTTCAGAGAGACTCACTTATTTGGATATATTTGAGGTATGCTGGTGATATTTCTGTAGCTAAGGGGTACGATCTCATTGTTCACCGTTGTCATGAACCCTCCCCAGATATTTCAAAGGTGCTATATTTTCTTTGGTCCTTCAATATCCCTGCAAAAGTCCGTTGTTTTATGCGGCTAGTGGGCATGAATCGAGTACTAACTTGGGACAATTTGCAAAGGAGAGGATGGCAAGGTCCCAGTATTTGTATTCTCTATAGGATGAATGAAAATTCAGCTCAACATTTGTTCCTAGACAGCACTGTTTCCAAAATGGTTTTCTTTGTTTTTGTTGAGCAGTCGGGCCTTCCTTTTTTTAAATTGCTCTGTAAGGACATTTCTGGAACTCTGGTATAAGAGCACTTCGACGCACTCAGCCAGTAGCTATTTTCCTCTCTTCATCTCCTGGAGTTTGTGGAAAATGAGGAACAACTGTTTATTTGAAAATAAATTGTTATCTATGCCAAACATCCTTCATCAGGTTAAAGCTCTTTGTTTACTGTATCCAGCTTTGAAACAAAAGCTCAATATCAGAAATATTGGTCCCAGTCCTTAGATCTCTTATCCTTGTGGTTTTTTTGATGGGCCACCTACCGATGACCTTGGAGGAGCAGGTTTTGTGCTGCACCTGAGTGACTCACATTTCCTTGTTTTCTCTCTCGATTGCACCACAAGCACTAATACAAGATCTGAGCTCCTTGATCTTTGGGCTCTTTTCACTATGTCTAAGATTTTGGGGATCCCTCTGCAAACCATATTTGGTGACTTTCTAGTCATTATCAATTGGGTTAACATCATTTCATCTTTGGACTCTCCCAGCCCGAGCCATTGGTGCAAGGATATCAGATCTCTCATACATCTCTTTTCTCCTTTGTCTCTCACTCATATTTATCGTGAGAATAATCAGCAGGCTAATTGTCTCTCTAAGAAATCTCTTGTGTTGGATCCTGGTATTGGGTTTTACTCAGAATTTATGAATGGCATGATCATGGATCATGGAAATTTTTGGCTTTTTTAAGCCTTGTTCCGGGACTCAGTCCCTTTTCTCTTTTTTGGAATGAGTACTACTTGTTCTTGTTTGGAAGGACCTTGAGCTGACTGGGAAGAGAATATCATCCTACTGATCATGCTCACTGATTTATACGAATGATTGTCAAATCCCTCTGTCTCAGAGTTCAGTTCTGTGTTGAACTGTCTTATGGTTTTTTTGCTGAGAATCTGTATCCTTGTGGCCTCTTTGGTTCTGTATTATTGTATTTGGCTGAGTATCTCGCCCCTAATGTCTTTCCTCTTCATGAGCATATCTTTTGGTGAGTAGAGAGATCCCCATAGACTTATTCACAGCCTGTAAGCCTGTTGCGGAAGTGTAGTGCCCCATATTTTGACTCTGGCATATTTATCACTCATACTTATTACATTGTATTTACTTATTATCTGTGGACTCAACTATACTTCATAAACTATATTTTGGCATTTTATATGTGATTATTTACTGATGTTATGATGTTATCAGGATTATGCTCTGTTTATGATATTATGATGTTATCATGCTTATATTTATGCTTTGATTATGATGTTATGACGATTAACATGCCTATGTAGATGCTTTGATTATGATGTTATGATGATTATCATTTATATGAAATTATTGTGCGTATGCGATTACCATGCCGTATTCGTCGTCAGATTCATTATTTCATAACAAAAACATATAGTTGATTGTAATCCTTGATATGATGTGATATGTATGATATGGTACATGGGAACCCATCCATTATGCGATTGATTTTATGATTTTATATGATGAAAGGAACTAATGTTGATAATATGGACCACCTATTGATTTAATATTGTTATGAATGCATGTTTGCATAGTGCTAATCTACAGGGAACAGGGGCTATGTGATAGCCAAGTGTGTGATGCAAAGTATGACTCAATACATATCTTAAAGAGAGCCTTAATTGGCAAGTGATGGTACGATGACACGTACCAATAAACGCGATAGCAACGCAGTATGGTTTTGAGGAGTATATACCCAGTATGTTGAGAGGGATGGATGCATTTCCCACCCTATGTCACTTTGATACCCGAGGTCGTGGGAGGGAAGTGCTGAGACATGCTCCCCAAGTTGTTGTGATGATGATGGTCGGATGCCTGCTAGGAGAGGCTAGGTCCGCTAGTTAGCTGACACTACCGCTCTCAGGTTCTCTGTGGGAAGGTCAGTACAGTTGGAGTCCACTTTGTACTAGCAGAGGAAGGAAAGGGAGGATGCGGATGTAGGTTAGGATGGTTTGACATATTAGTTATTATTGTTGAGAGTTGGACATTTATGATACCATATTAGTGATGGTAGGTACCAATCTTAACTGACTGATTAATAAGAACATAACTATTAAATAACTTTGAATGCCAAAAGAAATCATATTATATCTGTATATTGGTCTTATTGCATGAAATATTATGTGTATCATCTAGAATTTAGGGATTTTTGCTATAGTACATGTGCAACCTGTGCATGTACTGGCCATGCATGCACACCTCACACATGCACGCTAGTATGAGATATTAATTGAAAAAAAACATTAAATAGTTGGATGGGTTAAGTAAGTAATTGTGATTTATTTAAAACTGTAAATGTACCTTATTTATTAAAAATCAATGTGCGGGGGGGGGACTTAACAATAAACATAAACATGTCGATGTTATCATTTCAATCAATTAATAATAATACTGCAATTAATTATTTATTGATTAATAATAATTATTATTATTTTATTTTGTTCTCATTATCTATTATTATTATTATTATATATTATTAGTGTTTATTATTAAGTACTTATTATTAAGTTATTAATAACATATACTAAATTACAATATTATTATTACCAGTTTACCATTAGCATAAAACATTAAACGAACAATATTGGGTAATTTTATGACAGTTGGGTATGTTTTAAAATTAACACATTAAATTCCATAGGATAAGCATATAGTAATTTCCCACCACCTCATCGGGGGTGAAGAATTGTACAAATCAAGAAAATCTATTTACATGTAAACAAATGTCTTAAATAAACTGAACGGGTTGGACTTCCCAAGAAAAGAACTAATTAATACTTATTATTTTTATGAAGGAGGTGGTGGAAGAGGAGAGGCGGTGGAAGAAGGAAGGGGAAAGAGGTATAAGGAGGGGGATCAAATGGTTGAAGAGGGGGAGTTTTTGCAGAGTATTTTGGGGAAGAGAATTTTTCCAGAAGAAGGGAGGAAAGAAGGTGCTGGAAGGGAAGGGAAGAAAACTGGAGGAGGGGGTTAACTCCAGAGGAGGAATTACACTCATCAAACAAGGAAGTTTCTATAGGGTTTATTGGCACGTGGGCTCGGGGGCTAGGAAACCCGTCAGTTTCCTAGGGCCAACAGGTTCAACGCTGGTCGGTAGGGTGGATCATTTGGATTGGCATCAAGGCTCAGACAAGGCTTAGAAAAGGGAGAGGCAAGGCTAGAAGAGAAGGATTCAGGGACTATCTTCAGCTTAAGTCTAGGTATTTTTTTGTGTAACCCTCTCGTCATTGCATAAATAAATGAATCCTGAAATCAGAATAAAAATTCATGTCATTTTGCTGCTACATGATAAGACTTAGTGCTATGCCCAGCAAGTAAAGCACTACAGAATGGTATCAGAGCCCTAGGTTCTAAAACTAGAACCTAAAGGGGCCTCTAGGAGAAAAATAAACATTATATGGAAGATAAATCAAAACTAAAATTTTACGCACTGTAAAATAAATAAATTGATGTATAGTTTTTCTGTAAATCGAAAATTTATTACACAAGTAGAAAGAGGTTCTAAGTTACAACGCACAGAATGAGTGAATATTTTGAGGACAAAATTATCCTAAAGACCATAAGCTGAATGCTAGTAGCATACCCAACATTCTCTTCTGTGCAGAACCCTCTTCTTTCATAACGTGAATTAAAAAAAAATTACCTGAAAAAAAAAACAAAAAACAAATGGATATTACATTTTAAATTCATGGGATAACAAGATAGTGTAACTAACCATGTCAGATCTATGGTATCTTTATTCCTCCTCTTTTTTTTTAAAACACATAAACTATATTTCCATAGGAAAGCTAGGATGAGGTCCTTCTTCTTTGGGAATCATCAAGAGAGTAACACTATAAAATCATTTGCAAACTTATAGGGTATGTGTCTATGGGCAGAGAATTTAAATAAACAATCCTAATCATAAAACAACTTAAGGAAGATGCCCCTTCTTACTAAAAATATTGGGAAAGAAAAACAAAAATATAATAAGAGCATGTAATCGAGAGGAACCTGGAACTATCCTTGTGCAAGGATGTAGATTCCGTTCATTAGCAGGGTCTTTACTCTTTTTTGTATTTGAAAGACCCTCTCTCTAAGCTCTACATTTTTTTTTTCCAGCGCCAGCCTTGGGCTTGTCTCTCCCATTTTCCCTCGAACCGTCCTCTCCCCATTTTACCTGCATTTGTTAAATCAAATTACTAAAATTAAATTGGGCTGTAAATTTGAATCTATAATAAAAAATAAATAAATAAACAAGAAAATGCATCTACCTTATCTTGCTATGATGAATCCTTATGCCTGCCGATTCGAGAATTGATGGAGGTACCATTTCATAATTATGTTTAGCCTGGCAATTTCATAAACACAGGTAATTGAATGAAATCACAAAAATCAAAGTAATGGCTGAAGTCTATTTCACTTACTGGGCCAATCTAAAATAAGTTTTCAGAATAAGAAAATAAGGTAGCCCAATAAAGAAAATAAACAAAAATTTTCCAGAATTGACGAGGATGTGGGTAGATATCTCGTCGTATAGCTGGGATTGAATCCTTACCCTGATAAAAAAAAAATTCAATCAGCGCTATGTTCATGTGATCGTTGAAGTTCTAGCATATGTTCCTATCATCCTTGAGCTCTGCCTACATGCCAGGAGTGCTGTCGCAAAAACCTTTGAGCTCTATCCCGCTAAAACTTGTTCAAAGGCAACAAAAAGGAGTTTCTAGTTTAAATCAATATCGACCTATATTGCCTCTCTGGATAACAGTTTATGTCAATACGAGTATACATCAACGAAGATGGATACGAGACTAAAATTTGTATACGATTTCTAGGATCAGGGTAGGCTATGCACACGAAACATCCAGGTCATATGTGAGCTATAAATGTTTCCACCCTGGCTTTTCCTCCTGAATTATTTGAAAAAAAAATGAAAATAATTAAATGGCGAGATAACTCAGTGGTGTAAGATAATCAAGCTTACTTTACAATTCCAATGCACGTTATATAAGAAAGCCCGCCTTCCTGAAACTATGACAAAACTGGAAATGGCGTAATCTACCTGCATCTTTACTTTGGCTGATAAATCTAATCTAATCGAACATGTCGACGAGGATCTACCTAGTATTTATGGTAGGTGCTCTCCCAAATTGTTCTGATCAGAGTGCAATTTCCTAGAACTCAAACTTTAAGTGAAGCGTTGGACGTTGCTTGTAGTGCTCGACCTCGACCGAACACTCCAGTAGAGCATTTGCTACGATAGGAAGCAAAAATGGATAGTCTTCATCTCGTGGGGATAATGTGTACAGATTTTTGACAGGATGGAGCTCCCCCACATTCTTGAATACCCACTGTAGAATTTTTTGGCATGGGGCCATTTGATGAAAACGCCCTTCCTGTTCAATACACGGCCTGTTCCCAGAAACCCTTGCCATGGAACTTAGCTTGAGTTGCAGGTTGCAGAGCTCCTCCATCTGGAAACGATTGTAAAAAAAATGAGGTATTGGCACGCAGGCGTGGAAGGAGTATCACCTTTTTAAAATCCATCCTTATTCAGCTGAGGACTCGTGGATTACTAGCACGTGAGATTCATGCAGGGGGAGCCTCATGCATGTGCCCGTGTGGCATACATGCACCATACCTTCTGGAAGGTGGATATAATTTTACGTAACCTTTTTTAATTGCGAGTTGGAGCTTCGAAGGAGGGACTCACTTCGACATCTCACTGGATTGGATTGAAAGTGATAGTGAGTTTATTATATATATAAACCATTAAATTAAAAAATACATATTTAAGATATAATTTTTTCACAAAATTTAAATAATTTTATGATTTTATTTATTTTTAATAATATTTATAAATCTTAAACAAGTTTGAATTATAACTTTGAATAATATCTTATATAATAAATATGCGGTGCTCTAATCGAAAACACATTGTATATATTAATTTGAATTTTGTAAAATTTGCCACATTATATCGATGTGTATACATCATGTTTACAAACCATTGTGTGTACGGTATAACATAAAACCAATGCATATTTCTATATAATGCGCTGAAACTAACTAGAAAACATAGTTTTTAACTAACAATTATTTAATTTATTTGCAAAATATATTTAATAGTTTCTCTATTTAATTATGTAGGTATTTTATTAATAAGCAAAGTTTGATAGAAGTAGATGAAATCATTCTTATTGCAATGAGCACAACGTGAGTACATCCCAAAAGAGAACAAGCTAGCTATTTGAAATTCTACTATAAAATTAAATTATTTGAATTATTTGTATGTTTAATTGATGTATGTTAGTTAATATATGTGATGCAAATCAAACATTTGAAGAATCTCAATATTTGAGCACTATTAAAATTTGAAAATTATAAAAGTTATTAAGCCTTTTATAATTAATTAAGTTATTAAGCCTTTTATAATTAATTTAATTAGTCTATTATTTATTTTAAATAATTTATTATAAATTATAAATCCTTAAAGTATTTAATGTATTAAACTTAAGGCATTACCGAGACTTTGACTGATAGTCGAAGAGGCGAGATGGATGTGAAATAAGAAAAACAAGACACTATTGAGACTAGCATTACGAGCTGAATGTTAAGGCACAGATTAAACCCCAAGATGAAATCGTTTAATGCAAGTGACTATGCAAGTTTTACGCAAATATTGACAATTCTCAATGTATAAATATAAGCATTGCATAACTAAATTTTTATCTTTGCAATTATTAGATTGAGATAATAATGGCATAATGTTGTTGAATATGTCAGGAATTATCATGGCTCAAACACACAGAGGTCGAGGTCGAGGTCGAGGGCGGGGTCGAGGTCAACCACCCTCACCGCCACCACAGACCCCACCACCGACACTGCCAAGGACAACCTCCAGTCCTGAGATGGGGGTGATATTGAGATCCTTGGAAACCATCATGGCCACACTAAATAGACAATAAGAGAGGATCATAGAGGTAGAAACCACATAGGTGAGCCAAGAAAACTCTGAGAGGGCACAGGGCCCAAGGCAAGAACCGCTTCAGGATATTTCTAGAGAGCTGCAGAAGATCAAAATTCCTGAGTTCTCAGGAGGACGACCTAGTAAGCACGCCGAAGCATGGTTCGAGGGTATGAAGAGGTGCTTCGTACTAAATGAGTATACCTCAAGTTCCAAGGCTAGAATGGCCATCTTCCAGCTAAAGGGCGATGCCCTAAATTGGTGGTCAAACCTCGAGAAACAATTGCATCTTACTCCTTTGTCTGTTTCATGGGAGTTATTCGAGGAGAGGTTCAACATGAAGTATCTTCCGGATTATTATAGGGAACAACAAGTGGGTTCCTTTCATGCTTTGGTATAGGGAAACATGATGGTGGAAGAGTATGAAGCTAGATTCATGGAATTGGTAAAGTATGTTCCATACTTGGACTCGGATGATCGACAGGTGGAGCGATTTGTGTATGGACTCAACTACAAGATCGGGGCTGCAGTACGGATGTGGAAGCCATCTTTAGTTGCCATGGCAGTTGAGTATGCTCGCTATGCTGAGGATATGTCAGATGCAAAGGGAGTAAGCAAGTTGATAGGATCCAATCAGTATGTCACAGGGAAGGCCCCACGACCATTCTTCAGAGGAGGACAATCTAGACCTCCTCCTTATGGTAACAGGTTCACCCCGAGAGGTAACACTTCTGTTAACTCAATATCGCAGGCTTCGTCAAGAAACCATGGGAATCAAGGACGAACACAGGAAATTCCTATAGAGGATCTTGGGGAAGGAACACATCCCAGAGGACTCCTCCCAAGAACATGCAAGCACCACCTAATGTCTCTTGTTGGGGATGTGGAGGTCCTCATTTTCAGCAGGATTGTCCTAAGGGGTAGTCCAGCAGCAGGCAGAAGGAACAAAAAGCATACATGGGAAATTCTGATAACACTCATCGGATTCATGCAACTATTCACAACCACTAGGCAGAACATCAGTCCATCGTCGTAGAATCCACTAGTAAAGTAAACAATGTCAAACTTAAAATTTTATTTGATCCTGGTGCAACAGATAGTTTTATTTCACCATATGCATTAGATAAATGTGGGTTGGCATCCTACGAGCACGATTATTTTGAATCAGTCGAGATGGCTTCAGGGGTTAAACAGGTAGTAGGTACTAAGGTAAGGGGGTGTCAAGTTGACTTAGGAGTATGCACCACTAAGATGGACGCGTCTGTCACCAATTTGAGCACCTATGACCTCATTGTCGGCATGGATTGGTTAGAAGGCCATAGAGCTTTCATGGATTGCTATGCAAAGAAAGTCTTGTGCCTTGATGATGAGGGTTGAGAAATTCAAATCCAAGGTCGAAAGAGGAAAATATCCCTCTGTTTCATCTCCGCGGTGAAAGCTAAAAGGTTTTTAAGACAAGGATGTCAGTTGTTTGTAGTTGAGACGATGAGCGATAGTAAATGACCTTCCTTGAATTCTTACCCAGTATTATCTGAGTTCAAGGATGTCTTTCCAAAAGAACTTCCACAACTACCTCCAGAACGAGAGCTTGATTTCATGATCGAACTGAAACCCAGTGCAGAGCCGATCTCAAAGACTCCTTATAGAATGACAACCCTTGAGCTTCGAGAGTTACAGATCTAGTTAAAAGAGTTGCTAGACTTGGGACTAATTAGACCTAGTATCTCACCATGGGGAGCACCAGTGATCTTTGTTAAGAATAAGGATGGATATTTGCGACTGTGCATAGATTATAGGGATTTGAACAAATCCATAGTGAAGAACAGGTATCCTATACCAAGAATTGATGACCTATTTGATCAGATGAAAGGCGCATCAGTCTTCTCTAAGATTGATTTGCGGTTGGGGTATCACCAGTTTAGGATTAAAGAAAATGACATTTCTAAGACTGCTTTTTGAACTCGATTTGGGCATTATGAGTTCGTAGTAGTACCATTTGGTTTGACCAATGATCCAGCAGTATTCATGAGCCTCATGAATAATGTCTTTCGGAATTACTTGGACCACTTTGTTCAGGTATTCTTATATGACATTCTTATATATTCTAAGAATGAGAAGGAGCACGAGGAGCACTTGCAGTTTGTCTTAACTTTCTTAAGGGAACATAAACTATTTGGTAAATTGTCAAAGTGTTCTTTCTTCCAAAAGGAGATACACTAATTAGGGCATATCATCTTAGGAGAAGGGATCTCAATGGACCTAGAAAAGGTAAAGGCCATCGAGGATTGGCCAATTCCAAAGAATGCACATGAGGTGCGTAGCTTCATGGGATTAGCAGGGTATTACCGAAGATTTGTGGAAGGATTCTCCAAGATTGCAAAACCCATAACCACCTTGCAATGAAAAGGAATCCGATATGAGTGGACCAATGAATGTGATGCTGCTTTTGCTGAATTAAAGAGATTCCTGACGAGTGCACCAATCTTATGGGTACTAGACATGGATAAAGACTTCATGGTATGTACGGATGCCTCGAAGCAAGGGTTAGGAGCAATTCTAATGCATGAAGGTGGGGTAATAGCTTATGCATCTCGTAAGTTGAAGCCTCATGAGGAGAAATTTGCCACACATGATCTAGAATTGGCAGCAGTAATGCTGGCACTAAAATTATGGAGACACTACCTGGTTGGTAGAAGTTTCACACTTAAAACAGATCATCATAGTTTGCATTATATTTTTACACAAAGGGATATAAATGCTAGGAAACGACGATGGAGTGAGTTCATGAGTGAGTATGACTTTGGTATCTCATATATCAAAGGAAAGGAGAATGTGGTGGCAGACGCTCTAAGCCGAAGGCCGAGGATTTTATCCTTAATCCCCTTGAGAATGGATTTGAAGGAGAAAGTGCTCAAACAACTCTTGGAAGATGGTTGGTATATAAAGGTAACCTTAGATATTCAGAGTGGGAAGAAGTGTGAGTCAAAGTATTATGGGTACCATATTGAGGAAGATGGGTTGTCGCGGTACCAAGGGAGGATGTATATCCGTAAAGAAGGTGATGCCAGGGAAGCAATCCTTAGAGAGGCCCATAGGGCACATTATTGTGTGCACCCTAGAGTGAAGAAGATGTATGCAGACATGAAGAAGCTCTTCTTCTAGGCCGGTATGAAGAACGATGTAGTTGATTTTGTTTCGAAATGCCTAGAATGTCAGCAAGTCAAGGCAGATCATCGACACCCAACCGGTCTCTTACAACCTCATGATATTCCTAAGACTAAATGGGAAATCATTTCCATGGACTTTGTTGTGGGATTGCCCCTCACATCCTCAAGACATAATGCTATACTTGTCGTGGTCGAAAAAATGACCAAAAGTGCCCACTTCATTCCAGTGAGAGACACTTATGATGTGACGGATGTAGCAAGGGTATTCATAAATGAAATTGTATGCCTTCATGGAGTTCCAAAGAAGATATGTTCTGACCGGGACCCTAAGTTTACCTCTAGATTTTGGACAAGGATGCAGTCAGCATTAGGGACCCAGCTGAACTTAAGCTTAGCTTATCATCCCGAGACAGATGGGAAGACAGAGAGGGTGAATCAGGTGATGGAGGACATGCTTAGGATGTATGTTATGGATCAGCAGACACAGTGGGAGAAATATCTTCCTCTAGTAGAGTTTGCATATAACAACAGTCATCACAGCTCCATTGGTGTGCCTCCATACCAAGAATTGTATGGGAGACCTTGCAGGACTCCACTCAATTGGGACAGGTTGGAGGATCATGTTTTAATCAGGCCAGAGTTGCTTCAGGAGATGGAAGAGCAAGTGGTATAGATCAGGAAGCGGCTTAAAGAAGCATAGGATAGACAAAAGAGTTATGCTGATGCACACAGAACTGATAGAAGTTATGAGGTAGGGGATCGCGTATTTATACACATCCGACCGAATAAAAGTACCATTCAGTTTGGAAAGGGGACCAAGTTTTCACCTCGCTTTATAGGGCCATTCAAGATTCTTGAAAGAATCGGACCGATAGCTTATCGTCTTGCACTTCCACCCCACTTGTATAGGACTCATAATGTATTTCATGTTTCAGTATTGTGACATTACATAGCTGATGAGACTCACAAGATTCATTGGAAGGACTTGCAGGTCTCGGATGAGGGAACCTTCACGGCTGGACCATTACGTATATTGGATAATAGGGTTCGGCAGCTCTGTAGTCAACACGTGGACCAAGTTAAGGTCTAGTGGGACAAGTATAGCCTAGGATCTGCTACCTGGGAGGACACAGAGACTATGCATCGAGATTTCCCCTCACTATTTTGACCATAAATTCGGGGTGAATTTTCTTGAAGGGTGGGTGTATGTAGTGCCCCATATTTTGACTCTGGCATATTTATCACTCAAACTTATTACATTGTATTTACTTATTATCTGTGGACTCAACTATACTTCATAAACTATATTTTGGCATGTTATATGTGATTATTTACTAATGTTATGATGTTATCAGGATTAGGCTCTGATTATGATATTATGGTGTTATCATTCTTATATTTATGCTTTGATTATGATGTTACGACAATTAACATGACTATGTAGATGCTTTGATTATGATGTTATGATGATTATCATTTATAAGAAATTATTGTGCTTATGCGATTACCATGCGGTATTCGTCATCAGATTCATTATTTCATAACAAAAACATATAGTTGATTGTAATCCTTGATATGATGTGGTATGTATGATATGGTACACGGGCACCCATCCATGATGCGATTGATTTTATGATTTTATATGATGAAAGGAACTAATGTTGATAATATGGACCAGCTATTGATTTAATATTGTTATGAATGCATGTTTGCATAGTGCTAACCTGCAGGGAATAGGGGCTATGTGATAGCCAAGTCTGTGATGCAAAGTATGACTCAATACATATATTGAAGAGAGCCTTAATTTCCAAGTGATGGTACGATGACACATACCAATAAACTTGATAGCAACGCAGTATGGTTTTGATGAGTATATACCCAGTATGTTCAAAGGGATGGATGCATTTCCCACCCTATGTCACTTTGATACCCGAGGTCGTGGGAGAGACGTGCTGAGACACGCTCCCCAAGTTGTTGTGATGACGATGGTCAGATGCCTACTAGGAGAGGCTAGGTCCGCTAGTTAGCCGACGCTACCGCTCTCAGGTTCTGTGTGGGAAGGTCAGTACAGCTGGCATCCACTTTGTACTAGCAGAGGAAGGAAAGGGAGGATGCAGACGTAGGTTAGGATGGTTTGACATATTAGTTATTATTGTTGAATGTTGGACATTTGTGATACCGGATTAGTGATGGTAGGTACCAATCTTAATTGATTGATTAATAAGAACATAATTGTTAAATAACTCTGGATGTCAAAAGAAATCATATTATATCTGTATATTGGTCTTATTGTGTGAAATATTAATTGTATCAGCTAGAATTTAGGGGTTTTTGCTATAGTACATGTGCAGCCTATGCATGTATTGGCCATGCATGCACACCTCACACATGCACGCTAGTATGAAATATTAATTGAAAAAAAACATTAAATAGTTGGATGTGTTAACTAAGTAATTGTGATTTATTTAAAACTGTAAATGTACCTTATTTATTAAAAATCAATGTGCAGAGGGGGGACTTAACAATAAACATAAACATGTCGATGTTATCATTTCAATCAATTAATAATAATACTACAATTAATTATTTATTGATTAATAATTATTATTATTATTTTATTTTGTTGTCATTATCTATTATTATTATTATATATTATTAGTGTTTATTATTAAGTACTTATTATTAAGTTATAAATAACATATACTAAATTACAATATTATTATTACCATTTTACCATTAGCATATAACATTAAACAAACAATATTGGGTAATTTTATGACAGTTGGGTATGTTTTAAAATTAACACGTTAAATTCCATAGGATAAGCATATAGTAATTTCCCAGCACCTCATCGGGGGTGAAGAATTGTACAAATCAAGAAAATCTATTTACGTGTAAACAAATGTCTTAAATAAACTGAACGGGTTGCACTGCCCAAGAAAAGAACTAATTAATACTTATTATTTTTATGAAGGAGGTGGTGGAAGAAGGAAGGGGAAGGAGGTATAAGGAGGGGGATCGAATGGTTGAAGAGGGGGGATTTTTGCAGAGTATTTTGGGGAAGAGAATTTTTCCAGAAAAAGGGAGGAAAGAAGGTGCTGGAAGAGAAGGGAAGAAAACTGGAGGAGGGGGTTAACTCCAGAGAAGGAATTACACTCATCAAACAAGGAAGTTACTATCGGGTTTATCGGCACGTGGGCTCGGGGGCTAGGAAATCCGCCGGTTTCCTAGGGCCAGCAGGTTCAACACTGGTCAGCAGGGTGGATCATCCGGATTGGCATCAAAGCTCAGACGAGGCTCAGCCAAGGGAGAGGCAAGGCTACAGGAGCAGGATTCAGGGACTATCTTCAGCTTAAGTCCAGGTATTTTTCGGTGTAAGCCTCTCGTTATTGCGTAAATAAATGAATCCTAAAATCATAATAAAAATTCATGTCATTTTGCTGCTACATAATAGGACTTAGTGCTTTGCCCGACAAGCAAAGCAATATAAGAAGGCTGTCATGTATACGATGCCCTTTGATTCTCAATGAATAACAAGATCTGGCATTTTTTCTGCTGAAAAAAAAACTGTACAATCTCAATTCAATACTTTAAATATATTAAAAACTTACATTAAAGAATAAGCCCTAATGTATCACCTAAGTAATCAAATCAAGAGGTCAAGTATTCAATTCTATGAGTGAGGCCTTGAACTTATGTGTTTATTAACTAAGACCTTACCTATAACACTTTATGATTAATGAAGCAACCCTTAGGAAGTAGATACTGTTATAGACTTATACTAATTGTAGGTTATAAACCCATCGGAGGAATTTCAATATGCTGCATGGAACTGATAGGAAGAATCTGATTTATAATCATTGCACTCACGTAGTCTAACTACATGTATAATAAATAATAATACTAAATGCATTAAGGAGTATTGATATAACTTTATATCAAAATAAGATTTTACTTAATATGAAATTTATATTATTGTTTGCATTCATACCATCTCAATAAATATAGTTAGTTTATTAAAGAGTGTTAAATTTCGTTTTAATATTAAAATTATAAATTTAATTTTGGATGAAGATTGTATAATTATAATTGCAAAAAATAGTACTTTATAATTTATTGAATTTGTTGCTTTTAAACAATATGAAGTCTATTAAAAATGAAATAAAAATAAATAGTTATATTGTATATTTAATATTTGAAATTTTATTTATTTAATGT
>LPNX010165058.1:26735-41946 GCA_001517045.1 Pseudotsuga menziesii
TGATGAAACAAACTTCAAGAATATGATTATACCATGGGTTGAAGAGATATATTTTATTGGAACATTCAAGATATTAATCTTATGTAGCCCACATATCTATGAAGGGAAATACTATCCCACATAAGTTAGATTAGAATATTTTATTCTTGATACTAACTTGAGATTTCAATATATCACTTGCTATCAAATTCTTCAATTGCATGTTTCTATATAAGGTTTATATTATTCCTCAAATCTAAAAGTTTATGAGAGGATTTGTGTAACCTATGATGATATAATTTTCCAAGAACTAGATATGAAACACTTACAATCTAATTACCCTTATCATATACCATGCATCTCGCAATAAATTATATCACCCTCCACAATAACATGTACCTTCCCAATACTAAGACTTAATTACCTTTATCATAGACCATGCATCTAGCAATAAATTACATCACCCTCCAAAATAATATGTACCTTCTCAATACTAAGACTTAACCAAGACTAAGATTAATTATTGAGGTTTATGAGATTACAATGGATTCCTACTTAAACCACTACCTTCCATAATATTACTTCAAATTGTATGTTAAGCATCACATTCCAAATTATATCCTTGTATCTTGGTGAAGTCTCGGGGTAGATAGAATATCAAAATGTGATAGTGTTGAGATCATAATGTATTAAAATCCAATTTTTGTAATCTTTAAACATTTGTTTCATGAACATTGAAACACCTTTTAATGTCTTGTAGTACATTTTTGTTCAACTTTGATTTTTTTTAATAGATGACTAAAAAATATACTAATTGATTGAGGCATATAAATGGAACCTTTGAATATGGGAAAGTTGATTATTTCACCTTACATTGGAAACACAAACGTACCTTTAACAACTATTTTAGGAAGACAATCTAGCAATCTTGCTTGCTTGATTTATTTCTACATGTTTTTTTCCTTGGAATTTATTTCTACATGTTATTGTTGGATTGTCTTGAATATGAATGTGGAAGCTTTTCACAACATGATCTAAAAATTATGTTAATTGATTAAGGAATTCATGAAAGGTTTTAAAGGAATTGATAATATTTTTTAAGAATGTGACTAAATTCACCATTTAACCCAACCTTAGGAGAAAGAATCCATAACTACTTGTGAACATTCAATGTTTGATTGCAACCAACTTCTGCTTTTGTCTCATTTAATAATATTTGAACCTTTGGTCCCTCTACAATCAGAAAATACAATACAAAAAATAGATTGAAATGCAAAGTGTTTTACATCTCTAATATGAGCTCATTATTTGAATTATAGTATCTTTTGCATCATTAACATACCCTCATTATATATATTACATAGTGAAAATGTTATTCTTCATATCAAATGATATTTGCAAGTATTTCCTCTCTGTGCATTAGAAGAAAAGGAAGAAACTTGCAAAGGAATCATGAACGAATTGACACCGAAGTCTTATTATGCATATTGTTTTCCCTATGATGTTTATGTTGATTCAACACATCTTCTAATTCTTCAAATAAACCTTAGCCAATCGGAACAATGGAGTAGTATGATTACATACATGATTTTTCATGTACCATGCACGAGTACAATAATCATTGGAAAATATTTAAAGTACACCATTATGATTCTTGCTATCCTCCTTGATACCTATTTCCTTGCAACCTGTTGGGCAATAGGGCAGACTCGGGTTTTATACCTTTAACTTCGCACCAACAAAAGACCCACAGTGTTGGCCCTTTCGGAAACAACCTATGAACAGGTTGTAGTCTCACCCGAAATAGCTATGGGGTGTCGCAGAACCAGGTTTCTGCAAGCAGAAGAGGGATATTATTGTACCTTTAGCTTTTAATAGATTATCAATATAAATCATAGAGCTTAACATTCACTTATTTAGCTTCGCGGTTGGATAAACAAACAGTGCCTTGCACAACCCTTTACTGGAAATTTTCAGCGAAGTTATTAACTAGAAGTGATCTTTACTTATCAGATATATAGATATTAATGCATGAAAGAACACAATAAAAATAGCACACAGAACCATGACACAAGATATAACGTGGTTCACCCCTAATGTAGGAGTTACGTCCACAGAACTGTGTTTTATCCAACTTTCTACAAAAACCACAGTTCTGATCTGCGCACTCAGCTGCAGATCCCTTCAAGTCTCAAATCTACGCACACAGCTGCAGGCCTCTGCGCACACAGCTGCAGATTTCCTTAATCACCCAAAAACCCTCTGCGCACACAGCTGTAGAGGTCGTCCACAGACACAGCTGGGACTTAACCTTTTCTTACAAAATATCCTTAGCTTCGCATCAATTCATCTTACACAAAAGCCTAACCTCACTTCTTTACAAGAGTGCATATTTATACAGCAAACATATTACAAAACCATGGGCTTAAACCATGGGCACCCCGAGCCCTAAACCCTGGACTTAAACCATGGGTTTATTACAAAAAGAGGACTTTTACTCAACCCTGACACCCCTAAGACTATTTTGAGTCATAACTCCACTTACAGCTTCCACAAAAACCATGGAGTTACCAAAAATAGGGACTGTTAAGGTGTGCGCCCCAACAGGCCTCTAAGACTCACCAGTGTCCCGTCCCGGGACACTCTGCTGTTCTTCTTGTCCACGAACTTTGTCGACGAGGAGAGTGTACTACTTGTTGAGGCTGCACATAATATTGTCAACTGCTTGCTCCTTTTCGACCAACTCCTGCAATATTGTGGCTGATGCTTCGCTGGCCTTTTCCTGTGCAAATGCATCATATTCCTTCAGCACTTTGAGTTGGGTGTCCACAGCAGTACTCAACTCAAAAGCTTTGCTGATAAGTGGCTGTAAAGAATTTTCCACTTTTGTTGCTCTTGCCCTGCATGACTCAATTTCCTACTGGAGTTCGTTGCTTCGCTTGACCTTGAGCATTTTCTCCATAGGCGGTAGAGTCTTAATTGCCACTTTTACTACATCCAAATCTGTCTGTCACTGCCTGATGGTTTCTTGCGGCTGTCCGACTTTGGGATGTTCCTGTAATGTGGTACAGGCTTCAACACTGTCTTCTAGCAGCTTTGCTGCGCTGCTCACAATATCTGATATTTTTGCTGTGGAGGCCTGAATGTTGCCTCGACATTGCTCCCTAACCTATGGTGGGCTCTCTGGGGTGAGGCGGAGTTGAAGCTCCGAAATCTGAGCCTCGTGTTCGACTTTGAGCTTCTCTATCTCACTGCGAGATTGTTGTGCATATTCCTTCAGCCTGACTAATATTTGTTCTGGTTCTTCCATCCGCTGCACGTCGAAGTCAGGAAGACTTGGGCATGTTTCATCCAAAATTCGTACTAGTGTAATCCTCTTACGTTCTACATCCCTCTTTCGCAGTTCTGCTGCCTCTAGCTGCGCTGCGAAGCCTCGATGCTGACTTATGACATTTTCTAACTGCATCTGCAAATATTGGTCTTATGCCTGGATTTCCTTCATAATTGCGGACTGACAGAGATATAGCTCCGTCATGGATAGCTTAGTATAATCTATTCCAACCTGCATACATATCTCCGAACGAGACACTGGATCCGTTAATATGAGAGCTACGCTGGATACCTATCTTTTGTTATCTTTGGTCAGCCATTGCCTGATGTCTGGCTGCACGATGACTGAGGCATTGCTTGCTAAAGCTCTAGTCAGTGCTTTCGCTGCTAAGTCCTTCAGCTCTAATACGTGCTTTGTGACACCGGTGAGGGCCTGTAGATGTGTATCTGCAAATTCTGACCATTTCTAGGTGAGAGCTTCTGTGGACTTTGATAGAGCCTGAGCAAGCTCCTCACTTGTTAGATCGGCCTCTTCGACAATATTCTTGTCCTTCGATGCCTTCATTTTCTTTCGGGGCTGGGGTTTGTGCACTTCCTCCGGCTCCGACGTCTTGCGCTTATCCTGCCGAGTAGGATCTAAAGAAGTTTGAGCCGAGTCTTCCTCTTCTTCTTCATTGCCCTCATCTCCACCCTTGTTTCTTCCACTCTGCTGCGACTCAGTTTGGTCTTCACTGTCTTCAGGGGGTTCTTGTTGCTGTGTATGACTAGGGCCTGCGCCCACATTGGTAACTGGGGGAATAGGAATGGTTGGTTTTGTCCCTGCATCCTTCAACCATTTAGTCGGCCATTGTTGGACAACCGCGAGGATGTCGGCTTTGGTCACTACATATGGTAACTTAAACCATTGATTCTTTTCGTCTGCACGGGCCTAGATGAAACTATGATGCATGTCGGTACTGAAATGGGTTGCACCCTGGTATTGAGAAAACAACTCATTACTGAGTCGAGGGGTTTTCGTAATCTCATACGAAATACTCATCATATAAAAATAAAATACACAGTTGGTCATCTGCTGTAGGGTTTTATCTTGGGAAACCCACAGAGAGGCGTACCGTACTGCGCCAGGCAGGTCCGGAGGGATATCAGCAAACTGCGCCTCGGTAGGTTCTTTCCATCCTACCAAGGCGATGAGGACTATTAACCGTGAATAATGGAAGGGCCTACCTTTCTCCTGCGCATCGCGAACATCTTCAAGGAATTCCTTCACGATATATGCTGCCCAATTGTAACTGTATCCTTCAGCATAGTTCGTAGCAATTCTGAAAACCGGGGAAGGCACTTCATATGGTCTGCACTTTTGCATGAGCTTGCATGCTAGAAGCTAAACTGCGAAGTGAATATTATGCTCTTGAATCGCAGAAGTGTGATACCCTTGTTTTCCCTTCGTCAGGCCAAAGCGTTCCTTCATGCTTTGTGTGAGCTTCATATCCTCATGCTTTGAAGGAAATTCAATCCCCGGATCAGGCCTCGCTATTCGTAAGGCTGTGATCCTATGAATGAGCTCACCATTAATAGGAATTTTCTTCTCTCCTATCCATAAGTGACCGTCATGTACTAATGCCAGCAGCTGTTTGACCACTATGGTCACTTGTGTACTATGACCAAAATGGGGAACATCGAGCATCTTCAGCAGACTAGCTCGATCCAAGCCAGCAGCCCACTATTTTACTTCCAGCATTGTCACAGCAGTTTCTGGATATTTGACAAAATGCAGGTATTGTGCTGGAGCGAACTGTGGAAACTTTCCACGTCATTTGTGTCGTGGTCGGCATACTTAAGCCGGTCGATTTTCCCTGTCATGGTCCCAACCAACTGCACACCCGGAGGCAACGAAGGGGTGCGTACTGTGAACTTCTTCAACTATTGAGGTGGCTGAACTCTTGGTCGAACTGGTGGAATATACGGGGGACATTTCGGGGAAATGTTCTCATCTTCTACAGGTGGGGCTTCTGCGGAACCGGACGGAGGCATTTTGGGGTCTTCCGGAATTTGCCCTGATTGCTTGTGTCGGTCTTCGTTGTGCTTAGAACGCACTTCAAGCTTGAACTTCTTTCGAGCAGAACGTGTCTACATGGGCGGAGTCGGCACTAGTGGAGTTTCTTCACGGGGTGCATATGTAGATGGTTGGTTGAAAAGGTGCAGCAAACCTGTCTGCTCAAACTCTCTCACCAGTTCCTGGATCTCATGATCGGTTGACATGGATGCAATTAGAAAACTCAAGAAGCTGAAGAATGCGAACATCGCGGATATGAGTGACTTCTTATAGAATCTATCCATGAAATCTGTCATAACTGTGCATTGATGGCGCCAAATCAGACAGATATCTTGTCCAAATGGTGGTAGATTTCCCAAAATCACATTAATACAGGTAGTTAATACAGAGAACGTATCGGTGCCACCAAATTTGATTTCTTCTAACTATCGTTTGTGTAGCTCTGATAGACCTTTCCTTCTTCTGCACAGGCAGTAGCTGTGGCTGCGCCCTAATACAGACACTCGACACCTCTGGACACCATTTGCGACAGGGAGTCGAGCTTCGAGCCACGACAGAATGTCATCCATGACTTTGATGACTCCTCTTATTTCCAGGCACTTTATCAGACATAAGTCTCGACACTTATGGAGAAGTTGGGTCGCTTTGCTTACTGTGTCTTCATCCCAATAATCTCCACTGGTGGCACACTTAGGCTGGTCTTCTGATCCAATGTTGACTATCCATGTCTTGAGGAACTGAGTCACTTCAGGAGCTTCGACTGCTGGTCCTTGTACATCGCAGTGTGCTTCTAACTGAGGAATAACACTATTGCGTAGATCATCCTCCTCGTCAATTGCGAGGTTATAATGTGCGACTGCTTGAACTTCTTGTACTTTCCAATATGGCCGGTATTTTACTACTTCTTGAGCATCCAATACCTTAGTATGAACCAATCGGATAGCTACATCCAAAGCTGGACAAACTTCATTAGTAGAAAAGATAAGCAGAAGAAAATCCCAACTTACAGTATCCTGGTGAAGCTCAGCCTCCGCGTACCAATTGTTTACTATCGTTTCCATAGTATGCACAAACCGATGTACCCATTCTTCCTGAGGTACATGGTGCCATGCGTCGTAGCATTGTGCCAAATGTTCCTGAGGGCTAGTATTTTCATCAAACCTGCTTTGGATCTCCTGGGGCTTCTCCATAAATCTCAGGCGAAGGAATTGCTGACAAGCTTTCCAACTAGGAGTGTTCTTCCTATGGCCAGTGCACCATCTAGCTACTATAGCTCTGAATGCGGAATTCAAAGCAGGGATGATTTTAAGGAACCATACTTATTTAAAAGTGTATAAATGTTGGCGAATATTACCAATTCTTAAAACGCCAAATATTAAATGATTGGCGATATTTTTCAAAAAATATTTTAATTTCCAAGGTTTTTATATCGTTTATATAATAATTTGGCGATTTTTTGGGTGAAAATTTTTTACCCATCAAAATTGGGCAAAACAGGGCTTCAAAAAATGCAAAATGGCGAATCTTTTTGGGGATAAAAACATGGAAAAATAGCCCACTGGGCTAAAATTCGCCCCTAAAATTATCCCTGATTCAAAGTCTCCATTTTCTGTGAGTTTGGTATATGGGCTAAGAATTGCTTAATAAACTCTTATGGGTCTGTCGAACCATCAAAAACAGGTAAGGGTCTTGTCTGCTAGCTAAGCCATCTAAGAGACTTGGTAATTCTTGCACAACGGTTGCCATGTAGCTCATACAATCTATTCTGCCAATTCTCTAGACCATCATCTGAATCCGTCATGTAGGAGTTGTCACACTGCCAATCCATAATACCTTCGGCATTAGGGTCAACATAATCTTCTTCCTTCGCTGTGATGTTGTAGATATGGTCCAACACGTCCTGATCTTCGTCTCGGAGGGGTTCTGATATGTGGGAGCAACGCTACAATAAACCATTCCTTGTGTTGCGTAGGTCCAATGGGGAAACTGGCTTGGTCTAGCAGAACTTTGAATCTTTGATCAAAGTCCCACACTGATTCTCCACGCTTCTGCTGAATCTCTTTCAACTCCGTGATACACTGCGACTCTGATTTTGTCTTCTTAAATTCCTTTATCATTGCTGCTTTTATATCAGTCAAGGCATGGTTCTGAGTGCTGGAGAACTTCATGAACCAGGTCAGAGCACAGTCTTGAAAAGAAGTAACCAGCTGCGCTCTTTTCGTATCTTGATCCGTAATGGACTTAGCAGTCCATACCACTTCACATAAAAACCAGAACTGTTCTGGATCCTCTGATCCAGTTGCTTTGAAAATAGGTAGCTTAATGTCATCATGCATATGGGCCATAGTGGATCTAGGGGGGGATGGAGGGGGACTGGAAGTAGGCAGGGGGGAACTTACTGGGTTAGAATGACCTGCGACAGGAGTACTCGGGCTAGGGTGACTTTCAGACTACGACGACTTCTCAGGGATAATAGGTCTTCGCTGCGGGGTTACCAGAGGGTTTCCAACAGAAGGGGTTTCTTCGGGTTTTGAATCGACCGGATTTACAGGGGAATACTCGGTATGCTGACCCTGGGAATAGGATCCAAAATCTCACTTGTACCTTTTGCCACTTCGCAGCAAACCACTTTGCTCGTCAAAGGTATTGTCACTTGCAAACATAGGTTAGTAATACTAAATCTAACAGTCGGATTCAATTAGCAATATACATTTCTCAGCTAATAGCATTTTAATTCTCAAACTCAATGAATTCAAAAGCTTACCCCTTGGTCCGTTGAAAACCTGTCGCTCAGCTTCACTAAGGGAAGTACTCGTGTTGATGGTGAACGCCGTCACAAATGCTTCAAGAGTTCGCGTTGTCCAGAAATCAACAGTGCGAGAGATCTCGTTGTTCACCTTTTTTAGGATATTAATTCACGAGGGGGTCCAAGTAGGAAACTGACATTCTTGGAAGTTTGTTGTTCTCTCTGTTAACCTGGATAACCACCGGTGCAACTCTATGTGGATACTACCAAAGAAAATCTCATAAATATCACAAAAAACATACCTCTGTAAAAAGTCATTTACACTACGACGCAGATCTTTATTCTCTTGCGCGGCGAATTTCAGATAAGTCTCGTCAAGCCAATACCCGATTTCCTTCATAGAGGGTCTCCAGAACATAGCCCTCGAGGTACGACGTAAACCCCTCTTGAGCAGATACTGATTTCAACCGACAACGGAACCAATTTGTTGGGCAATAGGGCAGACCCAGGTTTTATACTTTTAACTTCGCACCAACAAAAGACCCACAGTGTTGGCCCTTTCGGCAACAACCTGCGAACAGGTTGCAGTCTCACCCGAAACAGCTATGGGGTGCCACAGAACCAGGTTTCTGCAAGCAGAAGAGGGATATTACTGTACCTTTAGCTTTTAACAGATTATCAATATAAATCACAGAGCTTAACATTCACTTATTTAGCTTTGTGGTTGGATAAACAAACAGTGCCTTGCACAACCCTTTACTGGGAATTCTCAGCGAAGTTATTAACTAGCAGTGATCTTTACTTATCAGATATATAGATATTAATGCATGACAGAACACAATAAAAATAGCACACAGAACCACGATACAAGATATAACGTGGTTCACCCCCAGTGTAGGGGTTACGTCCACAGAACTGTGTTTTATTCAACTTTCTACAAAAACCACAGTTTTGATCTACGCACTCAGTTGCAGATCCCTTCAAGTCCTCAAAGCTGTGCACACAGCTGCAGGCCTCTGCGCACACAGCTGCAGATTTCCTTAATCACCCAAAAACCCTCTGCGCACACAGCTACAGAGGTTGTCCATGCACACAGCTGTGACTTAACCTTTTCTTACAAAATAGCCTTAGCTTCACATCAATTCATCTTACACAAAAGCCTAACCTCACTTCTTTACAAGAGTGCATATTTATATAGCGCAAATATTACAAAACCATGGGCTTAAACCATGGGCACCCCGAACCCTAAACCCTGGAATTAAACCATGGGTTGATTACAAAAAGAGGACTTTTACTCAACCCCAACACCCCTAATACTATTTTGAGTCATAACTCCGCTTACAGCTTCCACAAAAACCGTGGAGTTACCAAAAATAGGGACCGTTAAGGTGTGCGCCCCAACACAACCTACAACTAGAAGAGAATGATTGGGAAAGAAATGTTTGTGGTAAAGCGAACCATAGGTTCCATGTGGCATAAATTTAACCTAACCACTCACAACAAATTAAGAATGGCTCAACTAAAATTAGATTGGATTATGATTACAATGATTATTCCAGTATTGTTCATCTAATAGGGTGCACTTGTGGGGAAGACAATTGTGTATGTTTTACTGATGACATTTGGGAATGTAATAAAGCTATTGGGGATGCAAATAAGTTCTTTAACTTTAATAGAAGTGTTTGATCAATCTCTTTTAATCATTTTTTATGGAAGAATAAGTATTTTTTCTCTATTCTTGTTATGAAAGCACATAGATAAAATTAAACTCGTGTTTCTCTCACGTTGTGCTTGTGTTGATACCCACGCCTTCATATACATATCCATATGAATCAATGGTTCACACTAAAAGTAGCCATAAAAATCACTAATGTAAATACCACATGCATATTGAAGTCAAGTCAAGGGTGATCATAGGAAACCACCCTCTACCACAACACCACAGGAGCAATCAGAGTCAAAGTAGTTTGGTTTGGGCTTGTGCTGTTTGTTCGGTACTGGTGAAGGCAGCTACCCTTATGGGCGTGTTTATTTGCACCATTTACTCGATGCTTTAACCAATCACCCGCATACTGTGCGTGCAGTCGACGGCTCTTTTTTCGATCGTGCTTATTCCCCATCGAATGCTGCCTCTAGCTTCCTGATTCTGTGCAATGGCATTAAGCTTCTAGAACTATTCGTTGATCTGCCTCCCGATAGTCTGCCCAACTTCCCTGAGTCGTGTATTGTTGAAGATCGTGGTAATGGCAATAATAGCACCACAATATGTCCAACATGTCATCGCCCTCAGCCTTTGGATAATGACACTCTAAATGGAAACTCTGAAGAAACGGAAACGAAGGAGGGCAGTGGACAGAATGAAGAGCAAAGACCCCGCCTACAGGATCAAGAAATGACTCAGCAAAATTCCACCGACGGAGATGATAGTTTTGAGCACAAGAGCAAAGACAGCACTGAGCGAGTTGGAGATGGTAAGCCTGAGGAACAAAAGCAAAATATGGAGGACCATGACCGAGAGAAGCAAAACCCTAAAGACGATGATTGTGGCTCGCCGTAACTATTCTTACTCATGACCCAGCCAGCTAGCTCGTGATAATAGACGTAGATTAAGTTTACATCGAGAGGGTTTAATTATAGAATTTCTTCAATGTTTTTTAATAATTATTATTAATGATTATTAGAAACGAAATGATATATTTACTTTGTATATATCTTAGAATTATTTAGTTTTTTTTATGTCCTTCAAAATTGATAATTAATAATTAATAATTTAAAAAAACTTAATTAACAAGTGATAAGTATACTTAGGGATAGTTGTAAGAATTAATCTTTAACAATACAAATATTAACTTAATTTCAATGATTTTAGAACTACTATTGTTTGTATTCATACCATCTCAATAAATACACTGACTTTATTAAAGAGTGTTAAATTTCATTTTAATATTAAAATTAATAAATTTAATTTTGGGTGAAGATTGTATAATTATAATTGTAAAAAATAGAACTTTATAATTTAATTAATTTTTTGTTTTTAAACAATATGGAGTCTATTAAAAATGAAATAAAAATAAATAGTTAAATTGTATACTTATTATTTGAAATTATATATATTTAATGTAGTTTTTAAAAAGGATAAAACTTTTTTTTTACATAACGTCTATACTTTTTTTTACATAACGTCTATACTTTTGTTAATCTATAAAGTAAGTAAAAAAGAGATTACAAAAGGTGAAAAAAACTTTAGCCATTTTCAATATTGATCTTCATGCAAATGATAGTATTGTATAGTACACGAATTATAGTCATATCTATATCTAAATCTTATTGACAACTTATCATTAAATATGTATGTCATTTTATAAAGTGATATAAATAACAAGTCACAAGAAAGGTGATCTACGACTTTGTCCAATTTCGGTTCCTGGGGTTGGTTTGTTCTGATAACATTGATCTCCATGCTAACTCGACAATTCGTGATCTATTACCAGTAGATTACTCCTTACCACCATCCATTGAATGGAACTTTGGATACATTTAACAAGATCTTGGAGCAAGCACCAACATAGGTTTGTAAAATGCATTGTGATGACTCGTATCAACCCATTCTAGCAGTTTTATGGGATTATAAAAAAATATCCTAAAGGCTCACCAAGCACACTCCATTCAGGTTAGTTTATGGAAAGGAAGAGGTGATGCCACTAGAATTTGTTTCCCCTAGCTTGCGCACAACCACTACAACAAAGATGATAGATAATGAATCACTCTAGCACATGTTGGATAAGTTGATGGAAAAAGAAGAGGATTGATTAATCAATTGGTTTAATATAAGAGATAGAAAGCATGCCAAGATAGGAACATCAAGAGAAATATGTTGGAACTTGGCGCACTAGTGCTTATGCATGACATTAAATTTTTGAAATACCTAAGAAAGTTAAGGAATAAACAATTTTTCCACTCTAGGGGAGTAAAAAATAGTGCCATGGTGTAAACATGCCATACTATGGTTTACAAAAACTTTGAAATCAACCCCTAAATTGGAAAAATATTTTTCTTCTTCAAGAGATAAAGTGCAACTTTTTTGAAACTTGCATATTAAATAAAAACAAATATTTCATAAACAATTTCACCACTCTAACCATTTAAAGACAAACAAATTATGCTCTGATCCATAATGGAATCATATATTAGACCTTACAAGAACAAATTATTCATATAAATGATCTAAACTCCTTTAGAGTTTCAATTACAAACATCATACTCATAAAAATATCTAAAATGTTTCATGAGAAATTATTCAAACTCATCCATGGATTTTGACACCCCATCAGAATCTATATTTTATGCAGATGAATGACTAGATATAATAAAATAAAAGAATTAAACCCCTAACCCGTTGACCCCTCCCCCATTACATTACATTTAAAAAGAAATTAAACACCTCCCCCTAACCCCCTAAACCCCCTAAATCCCCCAACAACATTACATTTACAAAATTTAAAACATCGCCATCCCTCTCATAAATGCTAAATGCACAACTCAAGCAAGATTTTGTTGGACTAATCGATCAAGGTATCCACTAGTTTCTTGTAGATTGATTTGTCACCGTCCTTTCAATTAGTTTTGACTAAAAATTTTTAGGTATAGATTAGATTTTACAATTTGTCATCTTAAGCTTGTGTAGCTAACTTTTAACATATTTTGTGTGTGAATAAAATAAAATAATTATCTATCTTTCAAACTTTATAATGAATAATGCAAATGACCTACATCTATTGTGTCAAAAGCTAAGCATAACTTTAATTTTACCTATAAAAATGTCATCAATATATATCACTAGAATCACCAAACCCCATTGTGTCTCTAGACATAAAGAATGTTGTAAGAAGACCTTATGAATCCATGATGTTATGTAAATTCTTTGAGAGTTTGCTTCAATTTCTCCAATTTTCATCCAAATGTTTCTACCTTGGAACTTGATGGTTGATAGGCTTGGAAGAGTAATGTAGAATCAATTTATGGCTTCAGTAATGTTTTAAATTCATTATACAAGTGTGTAAAGTTGTTGTTATGGTAGATTAATTTTTCTAATATGTATACTAACACAGGCACAAGTAAGGTGGTCCATGAATTCTAATAGACACAACCAACCACTTAGTTTTGTAAAGATAGCTAGATATTTTAAACAAAGGCTAAAATATAAAATTTTATATCCATTACTCATAACATATTGTTAGAGTTAATATAAACACAAAACAAATACTATTTAATAAATAAAAATAACAAAAACTGATATGAAAAGACAAAAACAAAAACAAATTGTTATTAGTTCCTTTAACCATCCTTTAACTTAAGCTTATTTAAATCTTAATCAAGATGTATTTAACCATAACTAGCACACAACATAGTTCAGAGATAAGGATCAAATGGTTGAGAGATAGTTATGGAATGGAAAAAAACAATTATTCATCATATTCTTGTAATTAAATTGTTCAATTGTGAGTTATTCATGCCTAGCTACATGTTACAAAGTAAAATTAGTTTAATTATAAAATATTAATATCTTTGTCATTTTAAAGCAATTTAAAATATTAAACATCTTTTATGAAGTTCTTTATTTGATTCCTTTATCTCTAACTCACATGCCTAACTTGTAGTTATAAAGTAAAATTAGCTCAATTATAAAGTATTAATATCTTTGTCATTTTAAGGTAATTTAAATTGTTAAACATCTTTTATAAAGTAAAATTAATTCAATTATAAAGTATTAGTATCCTTGTCATTTTAAAGTAATTTAAATTGTTAAATATCTTTTATGGAGTCCTTTATTTTATTCCTTTATCTCTTGCATATAAAGGAATAAGCATCATCCAAGATGATTAAATTGTAATTTGAGACAAATAACTTTGAGACAAATAAATTTGGAAGCCGAAGAAACCATGAATAATTACTTTTACAATCCATTTGTTAACTTGTGGATAATCAAACACTATGAACATAATCTTCGTTCAAGTTCAACATTGAACAGATTTGACTGCTGTTATGGGCATTGTATTTCATTTATTTCCCTTTTGTTAAACTCATAGCTAAGAAAAATACAATGAAAAGCAAATGGATACCTTATTTTCCAAAGCATTCATTAACCACAGTATATAAAATCTGCTAGAAACCATAAAGCTAAGTAAAATATCTATTGCATGCTGGAAAATACGAAAATGGAAGCAAAAATGGAGGGTTCTTTGCATGGAACAAAACCTATCATGAAACATAAAAAAATTTACAACTATAATGAGAACAGAAGGATCTCATATCCAGTTTCTATTATTCAATCAATGGAAAGAGATTAAATCTTTCCGACATCACACTCTTGGAATCGTTCTCTCACCATCTCCAAAGCAAAGCTGTAAATCATTGTTCTATTAAAAAAAACCTATGTTATCACGTAGGAGGGACGAAGGAAGAGGGGGAGGGAGCGGAGCTCTACTCCCCCCCTCTTCCTTAATCCCTCCTACGTGATCACGTAGGTTTTTTTTAATAGAAAAATGATTTATAGCTTGCTTTGGAGATGGTCTCAGAATGATTCCAAGAGTGTGATGCGAGCACGCTTTAATCTCTTTCCATTGATTGAACAATGGACAAATCGATATGAGATCTTTTTTTTCTCATTATAGTTGTAACCTTTTTGGACATTGGTGCTTTTGAATGCCACTTGAATTTTTTTTTGCTAATTTGTGTCAATACCTGCAATAACTCCACGCACATAGTCATATCACTGTCATCTCTAATGGCGGGGAGCATACGATCTCTCCACACTACCTCCACCTACTTAACGCTGTTGTAGTGACCAAATGCTATGATTTCCCAACTGTGGTCATTACTGTCTCCATGTCGAAATTTGTTCAACGTTTAAAGTAGTAGTGTATACCGAGCTCCACGTTATTCACCAACAAATCAATCTTCAAAGGAGCAGACGCATCAGTAAGTGATAATAATGTAGCAATAGATACATAAAAATTAGGGTTCGTGGGTTGACCAATTACAGACATTTACAACTATAATGAGGACAAAAGGATCTCAAATCAATTTGTTTATTGTTCAATCAA
>LPNX010165098.1:0-44135 GCA_001517045.1 Pseudotsuga menziesii
TTGATGGACCCCACTACCCCAAAAACAAGAAATACCTGAAAAAACGTGATGATGATGTCATCATCACGTTTTTTCAGGTATTTCTTGTTTTTGGGGTAGAAGGGTCCATCAAAAGTATGCATTGTGGGTACTCGTTGGATGCGGAATCAAATTTCGCATCCAATGAGCTCTCCCAATCGAAATTTGAGTAAAAACACAATGAGATATGTCGAAAATACGAACAAAAAAAGTAGTTTTTTTTAATGACAAATATGTCAATTCAACCATTATGGTTGACTTATTTTATTGAAATTCTATTGGTTCTTGAATTCCAACTCACAAAAACTTATTTTGGCACGTTTTCTTATAAGGCCCATTTTAGACCCCAAATTTCCTCTAATGTGGTGGCAAGTTGATATTTTTCGAATTATTGGGGAACAGTGTTACTGAATTGCACCAACAACACTTAAGTAATTGTTTTATTTTAATATGTAGAGCATCTTTACCTTTATTTTGACAACAAAATCGATTGTTATCATATATATATATATATATAATGAAAATTTAAGACTTTATACTTAGATGATCCAAGAGAATATAGTTTAACCAATGGAGATTAGAAGGTTTAGGTATCAAATGGACATTGGATTTCATCCACTTTGTCTCTACTTCACATAGTAGAGTACAGGTTTGTCATTACTCCACATAGTAGAGCAGAGGTTTGGTGCTTATTGGTTTTCATGTTTTTTTATATAATTTCGGTCTTTTGTAATGTTGTCATTGTTATTTATCCATGAGTTTCAAACTTAGTGGGCCCTATTTTTTTTAATAAGGTAGGGTCTTCTTAATATGTAGGGGTTTTATGGAATTCTAGCAAAAATGGGTGTATGTTTACTTTCAATTTTATTGTTGTTATTTGTTTTTTATTGTGTTTTCATCTATTCTATAAGTGTTTTTTAATTATATTTTTGGCTTTTTATGATGTGATATTTTTCATTACTTTTTAAGATTTTAGTAACTAAAAAGAATTTTTTTAATTTTATGGGCATCCATGTTCCATTGTAAAGAAAACAATAGTTTTCTCCATAACCTAGTTGTTTAGAATTGTTAGAATGAGTAAATCCCTTTCTAAGAATTACATATTCCAAAAAGTATGGATGCTATCTAAATCCAAAATTTTCATATAAATTGACAATTCCTTAATTTTTAAAGCCATTGAAATTCATGTAGATGAATAAATAAATATGCATCAAATTCAATTAAAACAATGATTTCATTTCAAATTTCATTCATAAGAAAAGCTAAAACTTAATTACATATTTATAAACATAAATTTAAAAAGTATTTTTTCATTATGTTGATCCAAACAATTAGTTTCATCTAAGAATTTTTCAGAGAAATATTCACTACAAATATCATCCCCAACCAAATTTATGAGGCCACTAAGAAAAGGCAACTGGAAGAACCAACCATGTTTTTTATCTTATGAAATGAATTGGTAGATAATAACTTGGTTGTAAGGCACCCAATGAGAAACAATGGATAGAGAAAATTAAGGCTTGCTAAAAAAACCAGCTTTTAAGGTTCTCTATAGCAATCCATCTCCATTCATAGGTTGACATATATGTTTCTCGTAATTGGATTTGGTCATTTATAGGTTTGTATATTAGTGTAAAGCATGAGAACGCAATGTTTAAAACTTCAATACAGATATAAAATGATAATGGTGGTGTGTATGAGTCCATTCGAAATTGGAATAGGAAAAGTTGGTAGGGGAATGGAGGAGGTTTGAATTTCCATGAGGATGATGGTACCAACACCCATGAGGATGATGGTCAAACACTCATGTACTTTTTCACCAACCACAACATGCATTATGTGATTGGCTTTTAAGTCAAAGATAATAGTAGTTGAGATTTAAATAAAGCACATAAAATAAAGCTAAGAGTTAGAAAAGATAGGATTATTTCTCCTACTCCCTTGGACCCCTTTTTCTCTTCACTTCTAGTGGACTCATAGACTTCACATTCTACCTCTAGCCATCTTATACCTTTATATTAATTTTCATAATAATATTTACATTTTATTCTTACCATGGAAGATCTACCACATGGCACTGAAGGATTATTATTACAACTATATGCCTAGTCATGGCCTTGCACTTAGCTCTAACACTATATTTACATCATTTACGCATGAAGTAATTTTATTTAATCTCATATGGATTGACTCCCATCATTATAAATAGTTCTTATAGTGGCGATAATTATATATAATACCAAAAGGTGATCAAAATGGGGTATCATAAAATGTTGTGTGTATTATTATTTCTATGGTAGATAAGACATTAGACTTCTTTCTTAGTGAGTTATTCAAAAGGAATATCTTTACTATTCTTATCACCAATTGCAAGCTCATCCATATAAAGAAAATACCACAAACCTTTAAACCTAAAATCAAGGGAAGATGTGAGAAATTATTCTTATCACCAATTGCAAGCTCATCCATATAAGGAAAATACCACAAACCTAAACCTAAAAGCAAGGGAAGATGTGAGAAATTATTATTGGATTCAATGAAGATGAATGAAATGTAGTAAATCAATAAATAATTATTATAAAGAAAGATACCAATGCATATGTAGAGGTCTCAATTGAGAAATCAACACTCCCTTTAAAGAATAGAGTAGAAAACAAGAATATATTTACCTAGAAGGATGGTAGCTTTAAATGAAGCTCCATCCATAGGAATGAAGAAACTTCATGAATATGACCACTTTGATAGAGTTGTTACTTAATTCTGGAAATTTAAATTCTAATCTATTTCATTTAAGTTATATGAAATGAAAGAAAAAAGAAAAATATTTTTCAATGAGACAAAAATTAGATATCTATTTAATAACATGTAGTATATAAATGACAAATGTAATTTTCATTAAATTTTTAAATAAATAAATAATATGTAAAAAATTGTTATTTAATTTTCAATATATAAAAAAAAAACAAAATTCCATTTATAATTAATATAGTAAATAAAGATTTTCCAAAAAATATTGGTCTTTAACAATATCATTATTAGTCTTATTTGTGTGTGAATGCATTGTTCATTTGTAACAATATCATTGTTAGCCTTAATTGTGTGCATGCATTGCTTATTGTATAGTCATTTTATTATCCATATATTAATAATAGAAAATGAATTTTTATATATAAACAGAATTAGTGGATCATTTATTACTCAGCTCTATCCAGCACCAATTATTCAAATTTTTAATTACATATTATAAAAGATAACATTATTTAATAATAACTAAAATTATTTAATAAAATATTTATAAAAGAATTTCTATTTTATTGTAGTTATTCAGGTTTTTAATTACATATGGCAAAAGATACATTTTGTATGCATAAATGTTTTAATTGTGTTTTAATTAAATGTATTTTAATTTTTATTAATTCTTTATATATATTACATAGTTGTTTGATATTAAATCTAATATACTCAATTAATTGTTTATTTATGTGATTAAAGGGTTGATTTCAAAAAATATTAAAATTTTAAAAAAAATCCCTAATATCATTTAGTTTATTTTTTATTTTCACAAAAAATCATATTTTTCTTATTGTTGTTTTAATTTTATATAATCAAATATATTTTCTTTTTCAATGTCTATAACATTATGTTTATAAACTTGTAAATATTTCCTTTTATTATTATTTTTTATTAGATTAGCATATATTTATATACAACAATGCCACACATTCTATGTTTTTAAAGAATTATCTTCTTGAAAGTTTCATTGTAATAGTTGGTGCTTACATTGGAATTCAGATTTTTCAAAATCTCCAATTGTTGTTACATTTTTAATATCTATATTGTTAAGTATTTATTAGGCATTCAACATTGTTAATGTGATTCAATATCCATTTCTTAAGTAACATTTATTAAACTATTTTTAAGAGCCAAGTACTAGGCATCTATGTTGCTTATCTCAACTATTGGTAGTGACAAAAGCTCTCCTATTCACAAAGACAAGTAAACTCATTTTGGATCTTTAATTTCAAGGACTTACTTAATAACTAATTAATTGATATACACATAGAAATATAAACAATGACAGTTACAAGAAGTAACAAGTAATGCAACAACCTATAAACAACAAGTAATCTCACATAGAAATATAAGTACCATGGCAACGAGTAATACATTGTTTCAAGTTTGAATGTTTCATAATTTCTTTAACTTTTAGCTTTAAACTATATACAAGATCACAATAAAATATTTCTAAGAAGCAGGTATTTCACTTGTTTATTATGTATTTGAGTTTTTATGTTTATAACATATTTTTTTAGTTTATAAAGTTGTATTTAAAAAGTTGGCTTTTATTTCATTAGAATGAGATTATTTATTCATATTAATTTTAAGAATGTGTACTTGCTTCGTGAAAATATATACTTGTTTAATGTTTAAATAATTCTATCATTTGCCAAAGCTATGTGTTTAAATAGCTTTGTCTTTTGTGAAAGCTCCATATAGGTGATTGCCCTATGAAAATTTAGTTCTACGCCCTATGGAAATTTAGTGAAATGATTAACTTTACTTTTTAATCCTATAATGAGATAAATACGAGGGACCCTATAATGAGATAAATACGAAAGAAGAGAAGCCACTATAGAACCATTTGATTTCTGATCAGATCTGATCTTCATCCATCCATTCTTTTCTTATGGATATTGATTCTCTTCCAACTCAACGAGAAAGCCGCCGCCCTCAGGTGTACTGAGTCACAGGAGGAGGATACGTGGGCTCATGTCTTGTAAAGACTCTGCTGGATTCATCAAAGAATCCATTTCTTCCAGGAGCCCAAGAGAGGCTTCATCTTTTCAGAGCATATCTTTGCGAAGAAGGGAGCTTCGATTTTGCCATTCATGGTTGCAATTCCTATGGTATTGTCAAGTAAGTTTTTATATTTTTGTTAACAGAGAAGTAATTACTAGCATAGTCACTTAATTTGTGGTTGGTAAACTTGTTCCCTTAAATATTAGCAACGATTAGTTATCTATACATTATTTTTTTGAACTTTTTTTAGGTATTACTTATTTTATCTATATATGTGTTTATAATTGTTTATTTTGAATTTAAAACAAATCCATAAAATTAATCTTGACAATATACTTTTTCATTTTCATATATAAATAAAAAATGGATAGTCCAGACAGCTGTCCAACAAACTCTAAACGTTCTTAAATCATGCAAGAAAGCAGAAAGTGTCAGACGAGTGGTGTTCACTTCATCTTTGGCTGGAGCCTTGCCCCTTGACAACTCTCTACTTGTTCTAGATGAATCGTGCTGGACTTCACTGGGTATCAATAGGAAAACCAGTAGCCAGGGTCGGGTAAGCTCAATTTTATTCATAGGAAAGATTAAAAATTAAAATTGTACTAGTGCAAAATGCATTCATGTTCTTTTGCAGTTCTACATGGAGTCAAAAACACTTGCAGAGAAAAATGCGTTGCAATTTGGAAAGGAGAACCCGCCTCCTTCAGTGGTGAGCATTTTGCTGCCAGTAGTTGCAGGGCCTTTCATGACCAGCACAGCCCCCTTAAGTGTGAATATGGCGTTGTCTTTGATAACAGGTATATGTTTGAATTAATGCTTTAGAGATTTTACAGCTTAAAGAAAGTAGTTTATATAGATATATTTGATTTTTGAAATGAATAAAATCTTATTTATAGTTAAATATTAAAGAAATTGAAAATAATTTTTTGACACTACAAATCCATAAGATAAATATTAAAAATGAATAAAAAAATGGATAGAAATCATGAATAGTAAACAAAAATGGATAGAAAGCAAAAATGATTGAAAACAAAAGTCCATATAAAACAATTAATAGATAATATAAAAAATAATATAAATAATAAAGTGATATTACAAATGATAGTATATTTGATATTACAAATGACACTATATTTGTTGTGTTGAATAATCCTTTGGGATTACAGTGTAAATAATATTTTTATTAGTTAGTAAAATCTAGTTAATAATCTCGTTATCTAATTGTAGATAACGGTTTTGATCTCCTTTATATGTAACACTCATTCATGTAATAAGACATTGATTTGCTGAGGTTCTTCACGGCCTCTGTCAGTGTTATCAGAGCAAAGGCAGCTTCAAAGGAGCTATCACCAAGAAAGAAAGAAAGGAGAGCTGCTTAGTAAAGGTTGTGGAAGAAAGACAAAGACTAGAGAGACATTAAGAGGAGACTAGAGACTGTACGTAAATTGTTCTGGTAATTCTTTTGAAAAATTATTTTCTTTTTTTTAAAGGAAAAAGAAAAATAAAGAGAGCCGCCATTTATATTTTCTTGCAATGGTTTCTTTAAATTAATTATGAAATCACTGGAGAGTTTTTTTTGAGAAAATAAAAGTTTTTAAAACAGCCATTTATATTTGAGTGCAAGGTTTTTTAAATTGAAATATTAAACCTTTCAGGAAATCTTTCTAGAAGCTAGAAAGATTTTAAAGAACATTGGCTAAAAGGAAAAGAATATATCAGTTTGTACACAAAAATTTACTACACAGTAAATTTCAATGAATTCTTTAATTTAAATTGTTGGAGTTATTTTATGTGGAAATTTTTTTTATCACGAATGGTTTCATAAAGTTAAAAATACCCTTATTTTTAATGATATGTGGGATGGAATTTGTGAAAATGATAATTTAGAAGATAAGGAAGGTGGAGAAGCAATAAATGAAGTGGATAAAAGTGCACGAGTGCCACCTACTAATGCCAAAGAGTTAGCATTATGGAAAAGCAAGGACAAGAAGGCTTATGCCTTGATTATTGCCTCTGTAAGTGAAGAAGTAAGTAGACATTTAGTTTCTAGCAAAAGTGCTTGGGAAGCATTAAAGAAACTAAAAGATTTGTATGATTCACATTCTGAGTTTGAAATCATACAATTGTTAATGAAGTTATTTAACTTAGAGTTAAAAGATAATGATCCAATGAAACTTGCTTCTGAAATTAGAGCCATTTTTCATGATATTGATGCAACTGGTGTAAAAGTTGACATTCAACTTACTGCATTTATTAAAGTTCTTTATCCTACATATACTCATTATTTAGAATCACTTCAAGCTAGTGGCCAAATGAAAGCTATGACCTTTGAAACACTTGTTGAGAAAATTGCAGAAAGAGAGAAAGCATTTGGGAAGAAGGAGTCTAAACCCAATGAAGAAACTTTGTGTCTTGCACAGAAAGGACACAAATCAAAAGAAGAAGTTTGCAAAGGATGAAAATAGAAGCAGAGGTCGAGATAGAGGACAAAGAGGACAGTACAGAGGAAGGGGGGGAAGATTTAATCAAGGAGAGAAACAATGTTATAGATGTGGAAAAACTAGTCATACTACCAGTTATTGTAGAACTTCTTGGGATAAAATTGTTAACAAGAAAGAGCAAGTACAAGATAAAGGAAATGATAAAGGTAACCCTCCTGAATCTCCACATTATGTTTTGCAAATTGTAATCTAGGAATTGAAGAAGCTTTCAGTACTTCGTATTGATGGGGTAGTACATTTGGCAGATAAGTCGCAGTTAAAACCTTTAGGAATTGGTTCTCTTAGATTGAAATTATCAGGACTTGCTGATTATATACTTTCTAATGTGCTTTATGTTCCACAATTGAAGGGAAATCTAATATCTCTTGTGCAAATTAAACAACAAAATCATTCGATCCATATGTTTGATGGTATCATTGAAATTAGAAGAGCTTATGATAATGAGGCTGTAATGAATGGACTGGAAGATAACAAACTTTTAAATTTGAATGGTACATCATCCAATTCACATAATTCTGCAAATTTGGTTCAGCATAATAGTAATTTATCTTCTAGCTTATTGTGGCATGCAAGATTTGGTCATATTAGTTATGACAGTCTCAGGATTATGAAACAGAAAGGAGTTCAAGGGCTTCCTACTATTCTAAGACAACTTTCCCCATGTGATGCTTGTATCTTAGGCAAGCACAGTAAACAACCTTTTAATGATTCTATGTTTCGAGCTTCAATAAAGCTTGGTCTTGTTCACTCAGATTTATGTGGGCCCATGCCCGTTCCATCAGCAAATGGTAACAAATATATCATGACTTTCATTGATGACTTTACGAGGATGTGTTGGGTTTATTTATTAAAAGCAAAATCTCAAGCTTTTGATACATTCAGAAATTTTCACTTATGGATTAAAAATGAAGCTCAACTTACTATTGGAACCCTTCGAACTGATAACGGTGGTGAATATACATCTCAAGAGTTTGAAAAATATTTGCAGGAGAATGGTATTAAACATCAAACAACTGTTCCTTATAATCCACAGCAAAATGGTGTGGCAGAACGTATGAATATGACACTCTTGAATATGGTAAGATCAATGATGTTTTTTAAAAATTTCAAGTTAATGTTTTGGGGAGAGGTAGTTCTTTGTGCTATCTACATTAAGAATATATGTCCTTCTGTTGCACTACAAAACAAAACACCTTATGAAATGTGGCATGATCATCTTCCAGCTGTCAAGCATTTTAGAATTTTTGGTTCCACATGTTATGCTTTGATTCCTGAGCAACAAAGAGATAAATTGGGAGCAAGAAGTCGAAAGTGTATTTTTTTGGGATATTCTAATACTTCTAAAGCTTATAGGTTGTATGATGAAGATAACAGGAAGTTTATTGTTTCTTGAGATGTTATATTTCTTGAGTTTGAGAAAGATGCACTCACTATTGATAAACAACTTGCTCAGCTTAATAGATTTCATTCTAAAAAAATCTATCATGAAATGGATAATGAACTTCCAAATCTTCAAGGGGAGATTCCTGTTCTAAGTCAAGGTCAAATTTTGGAATTTCCTTCTAATGCACAAGTTGATGATTCTAATGCACAAGTTGATGAAACAGAAGATGAGACAGTTGATGATAGTGTTAATGGAATGGATAAACTAAGTATCATGGATAATGCAAAACCTGCTCTTAAAGAAGAAACAGAGCAAACACCACAACAAGAAGAAGTTCATAGATCAATATGGACTAAGACATTTCCTAAAAGGTATGATGATTTTGTAACATTAGATTGTGAATTAAAATTTCATGCATTTGATGAACCTGCATCTTTTCAAGAAGCAGTAAATAGTGATGTATGGAAAAGTGCCATGCAAAGAGAGTATGATGCTCTCATAAAAAATGGAACTTGGAGGTTGGTGAACCCTCCAATTGGAACCAAAGCGATTGGATGCAAGTGGATATATAAAAATAAGTATAAAGTGGATGGTTCACTTGACAAACACAAAGCGAGACTTGTAGCAAAAGGTTATGCATAGAAAGAAGGTGTTGATTACACATAAACATTTGCTCCTACAACTAAAAGGGGCACCATTCGAACTTTGTTTTCATTAGCAGCACAAAAAGGATGGAAGATACATCACATGGATGTTAAAACCGCATTTTTGAATGGAGACTTAAAAGAAGATGTGTATATGGATCATCCTGAAGGCTTTGCTATCAAAGGTCAAGAATAGAAGGTATGCAAATTAGTCAAATATTTATATGGTTTAAAGCAAGCACCTCGAGCTTGGTATGAAAAGTTAATTGAGCATTTTCTCAAATTGAATTATAAGCACTTCAATCTAGATGGTGCAACTTTATTTGTCAAGAAAGTTGGAAGATCAGTTGTATATCTAGTTGTCTATGTGGATGATTTGCTTATCATAGGAAATAATGACGATTATATAGTATCTATCAAAAGAGAGCTGAAAAAGGCTTTTGATATGACAGATTTGGGATTATTACATCATTATTTAGGAATTGAAGTAGATCAAAAACCAAAGAACATTTTCATTTCTCAGAAAAAATATGTTGGAGAGTTATTAAACAAATTTGGTATGCAGGATTGTAATCCTGTTTCAACACCAATGGAGCAGAATCTAAAGTTTACTTCAAATGAAGGTAGCACATTTGAAGATCCAACAAAGTACATGCAGCTTGTTGGAAGTTTAATTTATCTTACTACTACTCGTCCTGACATAAATTTTGCTGTAGGAATACTTTCCAGGTTTATGCATCATCCCTATGAAAGTCATTGGAATGCAGCAAAGGGAGTGCTCAAATATTTAAAAGGCACTCAATCTTATGGCATCAAATATTCTAAAGTTTCAGACTTTCATTTCACTGGTTATTCAGATTCTGATTTTGATGGAGATAAAGAGCATGGGGTCTCTACTTCAGGTTATTTGATAAACATTGGATCAGCAGCTATCACATGGAGATCATGAAAGCAATATGTTCCTGCTGATTCTACAACTGAAGCTGAATATGTTGCAACAGCTCAAGCCACAAAAGAAATCATTTGGCTTCGTAAAATACTTGAAGACTTGCAGGAGAAACAAATGACTTCAACGCCTCTCTTTGTTGACAACACTTCTGCAATTCAATTGGCCAAGAATCCAAAATTCCATGATCGAACCAAACATATCAACACCAAATATCACTTGATTCAACATCATATTGAGGCCAAAACCATTCATCTGACACATTGTCCTACTTCAGAGCAAATTGCAAATATCTTTACTAAAGCATTGGGCCGTGAAAAGTTTGAAAATTTTTGTTTGCAGCTTGGCATGTCAGATGTCCCTTCGGATTAAGCGGGGAATGTTGAATAATCCTTTGGGATTACATTGTAAATAATATTTCAGGTATTAGTTAGTAAAATCTAGTTAATAATCTTGTTATCTAACTGTAGATAACGGTTTTGATCTCCTTTATATGTAACACGCATTCATGTAAGCAACTCAAGCCACAAAAGAAATCATTTGGCTTCGTAAAATACTTGAAGACTTGCAGGAGAAACAAATGACTTCAATGCCTCTCTTTGTTGACAACACTTATGTAATTCAATTGGCCAAGAATCCAAAATTCCATGATCGAACCAAACATATCAACACCAAATATCACTTGATTCGACATCATGTTGAGGCCAAAACCATTCCTCTGACACATTGTCCTACTTCAGAGCAAATTGCAGATATCTTTACTAAAGCATTAGGCCGTGAAAAGTTTGAAAAATTTAGAATGCAGCTTAGCATGTACGATGTCCCTTCGGATTAAGGGGGGAATGTTGAATAATCCTTCAGGATTACATTGTAAATAATATTTCAGTTATTAGTTAGTAAAATCTAGTTAATAATCTCGTTATCTAACTGTAGATAACGGTTTTGATCTCCTTTATATGTAACACTCATTCATGTAATAAGACATTGATTTGCTGAGGTTCTTCACGGCCTATGTCATGTTGACGAGATTGTTTTCTCTTTAAAATGATAGTATATTTTTTTTAATGGGTTTATAGGTTTTTGAATTTTTGAATTTTTTTAACTCAATTCTACTAGTATTAATATTCTTAGTATTTCAAGTCAACATTTTTTTTAATTGATGTGCCCATATAAAAGTATATTTGATATTTTAATTATTATTTTTTCTTATGTGTGTGATAGTTGATTCAGTAAGATATAAGGCAATTTTTACTTTTCATGCTAATTTTTAATAAAAAAATTTAGTGGAAAAATTTCCAGCAATTTTGCAATTTCAGCAATAGTGATTGCCCATCTTAAACAAAATCCTCCATTCTAAAACTACATTAATAGTCCAAATTGGGATGTGAGAAGTGGAAATTGCAATTTCAGCAAGATTTGGTTTACCATTAGGTTAGGTGCTTTTTAGGCGTTTTGGTTAGGGCTTATTATTGTGGTAGTTACTGATATAATCTTTTGTGGAATTGTGTGTATATAAGTTCATTAATATTCATATTATTACAAGTCAACAATTTTTGTTGATGTGAATGTAAAAGTATATTTTATTTTTTAATTATTATTTGTTTGTATTGAAGTCAACATTTTTTGTTGATGTGGATGTAAAAGTATATTTTATTTTTTAATTATTATTTGTTTGTATTGAAGTCAACAATCTTTATTGATGTGGATATAAAAGTAAATTTTATTTTTTAATTATTATTTGTTTTTATTGATGTGGTAGTTGATTATTAATCTTTTGGGGAATTGTGTGTTTATTGATGCTCTACTATTTTGAAACTTAATTATCCTAGCATTAATAAGCATTAAAATTCTTAGTACTACACCTCAACAAATTTTGTTGATGTGAATATATAGTGATTGGTTAAAGTATGGATTCATGTGAGTAAGATGTTAATAAAATATCCTTATAACATGAACTTTACTTTACATATTTGTGAGTTTGGATAGAATGTCTTCCTTGCAAAATTGTGTAGCTTTGTTGATCCTTAAAAGTTTATTGTTAGAGATATTTGCAATTTCCATTGTTTGTATTTCATTATCTTATATTCCTCATTTCAACTATATTTTCATCTTTAAAAATTGTGATGTCAATTGAATTGGCTTTGAATGGACTTCTTTCTCCATTGTTGATTTTTAAGTGTGAACATCCTCCATTATTTTCTATTTGTCATCTTTGTTTCTAAATTTCATATTCTCTGACTTCTTTTCTCTTTTAACTTTTGATTTGTTCAAACAACCTTTATACAATTTCCTTAGGCTAAAACTTTCTTCATTCAAGTTCTTTAAGCTAGAAATTTCTTCACGTATTTTTTTGATAATTTAGATTTCAACCCAGATTCCCAAGAGTTATATCAATTTTCAATGCAAAATAATGAATTGAAATTGCTTTTGCAATTGCATTTTTAGAAGTGGATTCATTCCTAATCCTCCTCACAAATAAATAATTTGATGTCATAACATATACTCAAAAGTGGATTAAACCTTAGTTTCCATTTCAACTTTGATAGTTTCAGAGGAGATAAGTTTAAAGGAATATAATTTTAACAAATGTTATACATCTCCTCTTTAACAAAAATCGTCAAAGATTAGCTGGTGAAATCCACAGGAAATTAACTATTGTATGAATCATTACTGCAAGCCATCCATGGCTTGGGAAATTCTTTGTCGTTCATCCATGTTCAAGATGCCTATAATGCTCATTTATTCTTGATGGAGCACCCAGCCGCAAAAGGACGTTATCTTTCCTGTGGACACACAACTACCATTCCAGAGCTTGTACATCTCATCTTTGAATGCTATCTACAGTACACAATCAAAGAAAAGTCAGTAATTCCCTTGTCTGTGTGAGCAAATTACACAGCATTGCAAAGAAAACTATGTGATCATATTACAAAGAAAATAAAGTTTTGTAATTTGTTAAATTCCCTTTGATGCAGGTTCGACGAGTCTGTTGCTATTGCTCGTTGTTTCACCATTTCATTGAAGAAATTATCAGATTTGGATTCAATTTTAAGTATAGTATGGAGGAGCTTATTGCCAGCAGCGACCAGTATTTTAAAAAAATGGGCATACTTCACTGACAACATGGATTTTATTACCAACATGGAACAATATTTATTTTGTGTATTGATGTAAGACCATCTTATCTTGGCATTGAAACTATGTTACATGCTTTGCGATGACAACTTTCTTGTCTGTGTGTTTTCAGTATGTTAAAGTTTTTGTTTTTGAAGTATTTTATTTGGATTTTATATAGTTTGAGTATTTATTTGGATTTTCATGATGTCTGTGTATTGATGGAAGAATAGACCCCTCTCAATACAACTATAACCTGTGTTTTGTGATGGTAGTTATTATGTAATTATCTTTTATTATCATGACTATAATATTATCTTTTATTATCATGACTATAATGGCAGTTATTATGTAATTATTTTTTATTATCATGTAAGTTTGTTATATGAATTTGGATATTGAATAAATGAATTAAAAGTAATTGATTATATATATATGAGCCTAATGGTTAAGAGTATGTGTTTCCTCTTAGGAGGTCACAGGTTCAAATGGAGAGGGGGGCAGTGTATGTACACCTCTGTAGAAATTAGGAGTTAAATCATAGCTCTAAACACAATATTTCTATATATATTCTTTACTAAATTAAAATTATAGAAAATAAAAATATTTACATAATCTTAGCACAATTTGACTCTCTTAGATATTATAAAACTTCAACCATAAGCTTATTCAACAAGAATTTTCATACTAGTTTAACTCTCCTCCAGATGTGAAGGAGTTCTCAACGTAATCACTAAGGATTTTGTATAATCTAAAGGATTTTTAAAATATAAAATCCAAAATTAGAAAACCCAAAATGAAATAATGCACCATTTGGATAGTGTAAAAGGATGGAATTTTAATATATCAATCAAAATAAATTAGTTTTATGGAGTCATTTTTTAGAAGCAATTGAAGGAGATATTTAGACACGTTACGCTCATCGTAAGGTCTAGTGGATTAGTGTCACTAATAACAACTTCAATAAAATTAAGTATTTGATCATTGCCTAAACCTCTCAGCAAGAATGGGACCACACTTTCCAAATGAATTGTAAGGGGGCGTTTATGTATACTAGAGAAGTTGTGAAGAGGGTGTTCGTTGGGTCAGTGGTCATATCGTCAACATAAGTAACTCCTTGGTGGAAAGGACGACACTAGGTTTTCTACCTACATGGCCACCGAGGTAGTGATGGACACAATGACAAGAATCCAAGCAGAGGAGTTTAGGGGAACTCAGATTACTACAAATTGTGTGGCCCTAAGCACTATTGCTAGTTATATATTCATTGCAAGGAGGAGGGCTCAACTTCTATAGAAGACACACCCAAATTGTGCATGTTTTGTAGTGTTTGGGGAGAGGACCAAGGCCTTAGTATAAGCCACAACCAAATTGTGCATGTTTGTGTAGTTGGGGAGGGAGGAACAAGGCCTCGATAGAGGTGATTTCTACAACCCAGTATGAGGGAGAAGTGTAATTTCATGCTCAACATGGAGATCACATCATGGCATTTTAAAATAATAATAAAATATTAAGTGAATAAGACTTGTATAGTGTTGGCTCTAATTACAGTTCAAAACTAAATATATATATTGAAATCAATTAAAACTAAAAAGACTAATGAAAGGTGGATAGTCTTTCTTTACAATTTGCTGCAAAATATTATAAAATATCTATGGAAGGTTAACTGTGGATGAGTTCAATTAAATAGTTAATCATATTTGATCCTTGACAAGTGACTAGAATTCAAAACGTTGAACAATGTATCTGTATTGCAAAGAAACTACGTCAAGCATAAAATCAAAGATGAAACAATTTTTTTTAACATTGCAACCTCAATAAAATTAAGAAAAGGAGATTTTTTAGATCAACCTCACATTATTATGATATGCCTTCTTCTCTATAAAATTTAACATATGTCATTAAAAAGATGAAAGCAACAATAATTAAAGGAGTAGGATAATATTTACCCAAAATGGCTTGGATTTCTCTATCCTTGGGTGAAGTTTTAGGTAACAATATGTAAACATGCTACAGTAAGATAAGAAAAAAAAGATGTGAAAAATTAAGTAACCTCAGAGGCCAATACATGCCCATACATCTCAAAGAAACAACAATATCCCAGAGTAGTAGATTTGCATATGGATATGGGCATGAGTTTTCTTTACTCCAAAGCCAACACTAGAATAATCTATCAATTGTTTGTTGGGAATGTTATATTCTTTCCATGATATCGATGGTCGAAATCAATAGTCGACTGGCATAAGTCGAATCGAGTCGGAACTCAACACACAATGGAAGTATGGTCAACTGTCTGACTGGAATAGGTGTTTGGTCAAATACAAATTATATGTCAACGAAAATTCAATGCAATGACCAGAAGGTCAATGGGTGATCAACCAAGGTGAACCTAGTTAAGCTGACTATAACATAGCAACTAAAAGCATTTAGGAAGCTATGGAAATCCATTAATGAGTAGTTGGTTGTATTGCATCTATCAATAAGAAGTAGTGGCTAGGAAAATAGTGGGATGCAATGAAATGTGATTTGTAGTCTAGTAAATAGTGATTGTAAACACTAGTTAAAATGTTTTATGAATAAATGAGTGGTAAGATCACTAGTTTGTTGGTTTTCCCCTAGTAGAGGGGTTTCTAGGGTAATTTATGTGTATTGTGTGGATGTTTTTTTGTGTCATTGTTTTATGTATAATTGTGATTTAACTATATGAATAATGTCCATAAACACTGTCAATAGGTATCATACGCAACAAGTGGTATCAAAACTATATTTGGATGCAGAGGAACACCTTTGATGCTGAGGGTTTGGGTTGTTCTTGTATCTGGTGTATACTCATTTTCACTGGGAGTTTCCAAAAACATTTATTTATAGTAAGAATGCCTTGCCTGATGACAATATAAATTGGAAATTTTAATGGGAATAATTTTGAGCTTTGGGAGCTTAAAATGGAGGATCCCCTTTTGCATCGAGAACAAAGGGTTGCAGTTAACCCATGAACAACTACGATTGGTGTGTCGAAGGAAGATTGGAATAAAATTGACAGAAAGGAAAGGAGTACAATCCGACTTTGTTTAGCATATTTTGTATTGCAAAATGTCTCAAAAGAAGACAATGTAAATAAGATATGGCAAAATTTGTGGAACTTGTACTAGTCAAAATATCTAGTTAACAAGTTTTTTCTTCAAAATAAGTTATACCTTCTAAGGATCAGTGAATTTGACTTGGTTACAAAGCACCTAAACACATTCGACAATGTGATTAGTTCATTGTTGCTCGTGGATATTAAAATAACTAAGGATGAAAATGCATCAATATGCTGTATTCTTTACTAGATTCCTAGGATAGTGTGGTCATGGCTATTGGAAGCAATAATACCAAATTGAAGAACCAAAATTTGGTTGCATCTCTATTTTCAGAAGAGATGAGGTGAAAGAACATGGAAGGTTTGACCCATGACGCCTTGATGGTAAGACATATCAATCGATAAATAGAGGAAAATGAAAAACCTATTGGAGAAACTGGAAGTCAAGAGGAAGATCTAATACTAAATCTAAATCTTCCGGTCTAATGACAAAAACTTTGTTGGCTATGTGGTAATGTCAAACATTATAGATGAAATTGTAATACGACAACAGTTGAGAGAAGAAAAGGATATGATGAAGACTAGTCAGCTAATGGTAATCCATCACAAGAAGTGAAAGGCCCATGTCTATTTGGTATCCATAAGTACAGATTCAGATTATGACTCTTGGTTGATTGACTTCAATGCTTCATATCACATGACACCTCACAAAGAATGGTTATGTGAATATGAGAAGTTCGATGATGGTGATGCCCTTCCGGGAGATGATTCTTTGAACATGACATTTGGACAAGGAAAAGTTCAATTCAAACTAAAAGATGGAAGGATGGGAACACTTCCATGGGTAATTCATATCCTAGGTTTGGTTCAAATCTTGATCTGGGTTAGTAAGATGGTAAATGCAGGTGTGCAGTCTATGTTTGAGAAAGATACATGCAAGATGGTGTGAGAATCGATAATATTGATAAGAGGAGTTTGGACTAGAAACTCGTACAAGGTATTGGGAAGAATAGACACCAAAATATGTGTTAATGTAGTTTGTCCTAAATCTGACAACCTATATTCTTATCTAGTCGACTCGACCATGTTGTGGCATCAACGGATGGGACATATTAGTGAGAAAGGTATTTTTTATGGTAAAGGTATGGTCAAAGGTATCCCTAACTATTTTGAAGAAGAGGATTTTTGTGAACATTTCATTTATGGTAAATAGAGTCATGTAAGTTTCTCATCTAATGCTTCTAGGGATATGTAAATACTCGAGTTAATTCATTGTAATGTGTTTGGACCATTTCCAGTCCCTTTACTAAGAGGATCACAGTATTATGCCTCTTGCATAGATCATTTATCCATAATGAGATGGTTGTATTTTTTAAGAATAAATTTGAGGTGTTTTAGAAGTTCCAAGAGTTCAAGGTTCTTGTACAGAATTAGATTGGTATAAAGATCAAGATGTTGAGAACTAATAATGAATGAGAATTTTATGGGAAGACGTTTGGCCATTTCTATAGACAACATAGTATAGATCAACAAATACAACTCTGTACATGACTCGACATAATGGATTTGTTGAAAGAATGAATAGAATGTTGATGGAGAAAACAAGGAGCATGCACAATGATGTCGGCATTGCATGTTACCTGGTGACTAGGTGATCGTCGATAGCTCTGGTCGATAAGATTACATATGCTGGTAAAATCCCTCTCTTACACATCTCAAAGTTTTTGGGTGTGATTCTTTTGTGCATATCCCAGAAGGAAAAAAGAAGCAAAATTGACAACAAGTAGAAGAAATACATCTTCATCGGGTACACAGATGGAGTGAAAGGGTATAAGCTATAGAATTTGGTCACAAGGAAGGAAATTTATAGTAGAGATGTGATCTTTAGGGAATTTGGAGGTGCTTCCAAGGATGAAGATGTTAAAAGAGAAAAAGAACCAGAAAATCAAGTGTTTGAAATGAACGATGAAAGTATGGATTTAAGTTATTTGACTGAATCCAACGAAGAGGTGGAACAATAGACTTTGATTATCAAAAGGTCTTCTCGAGCAAGGTAACAACCAAAAAGGTGTTGAATTTTCATATGCTAATCTATATCATGAGTATTTCATTTCAATTTCATAACAAAAGCATATAAACAGGATCACTGAAAGATAGACAAGCACAACAATACAAAAAAAACACAAAGATTTATCCTGGGAAAACCCTAAAGGGAAAAACCCCGCAAAAGCTTCCTCAATATAGATGCCCCAAAAGATAAAAGATAAAACCAACAAGGAGATCAAAGCCTGATCCTCCTCCTTCTCTAGTTACTTCTCTCTCCTCCACTAATGCGCTACACAAGTGAGAGTGTGTGCTCCAAATGAGGAGCGCTACACCTCTATTTATATTAATCCGTTCACTTTAATTAACTCATCCAAAATGTAGGCTCGAGTTAAATCATGTAGGCTCGAGTTACACATGTAGGCTCAAGTAACCACACCAGGGTGCTAATGACCCACCTTTACAATTAGAGGGGACTACCTCATGACTCTTATTAGTTCTTCTAATTAGAAGCATCAGGGTACAAAGTAATACAAGTGGTTCTCCCGGTAGGACCATCGAGGACCACAAAAGATACATATAGAATATTCTTTGAAGTTACAATATTTCAACAAAAGGTATATTCCACTCGAATTTCTCTCTACTTTTGCATTATCTTCCATATAATATTATCCCAAGTAGGTAGAGGATGCGATTGAATTGATATAGAGTAAGCTTTAGAAAAGGGACATGGAAGAAGAAATGGAATCCTTTAGAGAGAATCAAACATGAAATCTGGTCATGTTACCTATTAGCACTGGAGAAATTACCCAAGGTTGTGAAGGCTATTCCTAGGTAACAACAAAAACCACTTTTAAAGAGAAAACTAGTTTTTTTCTCTTTCTATAGGGATCTCTCACAAAATATTAACAAGGCCAGATATGTATAAGCAAAACTGTTTGTAGTTGGTAAGATTGGTTGAAACTGAACACATGACCATTGGGCTATGGAGTCAAAATATGAATATAGATAAACAAAACCTTTGCATGGGAGATTTAAACAGAGGCAAGGTAGCTACTTAGTCACAGTCAAAATTTGATTCTCTGGTGAAAAAGGAAGAACATGAACAAACCATTAACACATAGCATTGTAAAAATGAATTATGTATCAACTTTAGAAGAAAGGTTTGGTGGAAATCTGAAAAGAACAGCTAGAGAATAGTAAATATGAATTCTAAACTGTTATACTCTCATTTCATACATGAAGGAAAACATGATGGAAAGATAAAACTAGAAAAACATTCACATAAGAAGGGAAAGTACAAACTGCAACATGAAATAACACATGAATCTCTGAAAAGACGCTAACTTTCGGCTGGGTAATTTAAAGAAATATTTGAATACACAAATCTCCAAAATCTCATGGGTTCCAACCTTCGCTTCATCAAATGTATGAATACTTATGCAATTGCTCCCTGAACTGAACAAAAACCTAACTATCTAACGGTTTCAACTATTTACTACATGTGTCAAAGCACTTATCTATTACAAAATGGTTCTAAGATAACAAAACTTCTTAACTAATGAATTTAAAAATAAGATTTTATCATAAAATATATCTTTCGCTGAAACTCCTTTTGCGATGTCTTCCTTGATGTCTTCATGGTTGTAAATTATATTTAGTTGATCCATATTGTTGAATTGTTCTCCAATGTTCAGAATTAGGAAAATATACAACAACCATTTCGTGTGCCAGAACTTTGAGCTCCATGTTGTCTGCATATGAAAAACTAGGCACCTTGGCACATGCGACTTTGAAATCAAACAATAAATCGAACTCTCTAGCCAATTTATAAAACACAACTCTTCCAGACAGAGCCTGCTACATATCTTCAAACTTACCATGATCTAAATTGAAATTGACCAATTCATCCACATATTCCTTGTTTTCATGAATACAATAATGAATTCAGAAATTGATGTCATCGTTATTCTTTACAATGCAAAGGAAACATAACCATGTGTCACATTGTATGAATAAAAGAGGAGAAAATGGGACATTGACAGGGAATTTTTTTAGATGGTTTAATGGGAGAAGCATGAGTTATCTAGATCATTTAAAATAAAATATTCTAGTGATCTATTCTGATAGTTGGTTTGCTGACAAAGTTGGAGAAAAGTATGGTGCATTTGGTCATTACCCACATGCTGGGGAGGATTTCCTAAACATAAGGATTGAGTGCAACAAATCAGTAATAATCTTTTTTTTACACATTTCTTACTTTATAACACACCTTTGAATAATAACATCTATATTTTATATATTAATGGTCGAGTTATTAGACATATGACACTGTCATTTGTTCACTTTTTTATAGGTGCATGTGTTCCCATCTATGTGGGAGTATGGGCATAGTTTTCGCACCGAGGATGTCAATGATGGAGATATTACTCAATATTGTGGAGAGGAAGTTGAGTTCAACTAATCTAGTTGCATTATCCACCACAATAAAAAAACTATTAGGGGGGAAGTTGGGTTATGTCAGAAAGATACAAAAGATCATTCAAGTGGAATTATAATCTTCACTGTGTGTTATTTTTAGGTGCAAGTGGTGGGACACATTTTACAAGAATAATGTAAAGTAATATCGTGATAGTGGGATTATATGTATAGACTCTAGAAGGATGTGGGATGAAACTAAGGAGCCTTATGTTTTCACAAAACACTGCAACCAAGTGTTTTTTAAACAAGATGTGTTGGATAGGGATTGTTGGATTGTATTAAAACATGGACCTATATCTAAACATATTTTTGAGAACAACAATGCTATCGTTCCAAGCAAGGAAGATAATGAGGGTGATGGCAAAAAAGAGTGACATGTACATGTTTTATTTCATCATTTACAGTTTTGATATATCATTTTATTAATGTTATATTTAATTCTTTAATTATATTTTTTATTTTCATGTTATGATGGTGGAAATAGAAATTTAATTATCGAAGGTTTTAAAACAATTTGAGTTGGTAACAATCAATTTGATGCAAAATGTGTTTGGCTATCAAAATATCTATGGCTATATGGAATGATTGTATATGATTTCCCATAGTTAGAGATGATATTTCTTTATTTTTGTTTAATTCATTCTAGTGTGGTTTATATCATTTAATTTATTGTATTATTACATCTAGATCAAAATAGCAAATAAGATTGCAAATTGTCACTGATGTTAATCATATTTAGCACTCTATATGTTGGTGTATCGTCAACGACCTATTCTAAAAACAAAGACAATCAAATGAGTATGTATGACATTACCAATCTTCATTTTTGGATGTTCCTTTTTGTGTCAAAATTTCTTTGGGATATATGCCCATAACTAAATCAATTGATAAAGTTCCCTCACTAGTTAAATGGTTGCCTCCTAGAGGAAGATAGAGTCTTCAAGAGTTTTTGTTTTCGAGATTTTTCTATCTTATATTTTGAAATGGATTAAGAATTAAAACTAACTTGGTTTATCATTTCCAGGTGCAATATGATAAACTTGGAGTTGGTCAGAATGCAATAATGGTTTTGATGAGTTATATTGATGACACCATTGTGATAAAGTATTCTCTTGATCATGGATTTGTTCATTGCATTGTGATAATAAAAAAAGGGTATGAAACAAGCTTATTCTCTACTCTACATTTGATATTTTCTCTCTTTTAAGTTTTCCTCAAAATAAGCAAAGTGTTGTGCTTTTCCAATAGTGTATCTAGTTTCTTAAATAGCTCCTTGCCATGCACCCATGTTTGAACCTTCTTACTCCACTTTCTTGGTTTTGTTTCATGTTTGTTCCACTCAACCTTTTGTTTTTACCATTAAGATTTATTTTTTGAATGCATTGTTTTCCTCAATTATCAGGTTTCCCATCGTTTTTTGTGTCAATGACCATAGTATAGAATTACATGACTTGTTCTTATTCATTATCTCCATGGTGGTTGCTTCTTACTTATTTGTGTTGTCTTGGTAACATTCTTTATAGATCTTTTTTATTCCATATTATGCATTTTTTCTCATGCCACAAGGTAAATATATGATAGTAAAATTCAACTAGTATAAAAGTGTCATGTTCATTGGAAGTTTCTTCCTAGTTTGTAGAGATTGATCAATTCTAGAAATCAAGAGGTAACTGGTAAAGACTTTTTTTACTGAGTATTCTCCCTAGTATGTAGATTAATTTAGTAAGTCTTAATTTTTAGTTCAAAACCTTTTCCTTCCATACTTGAGCATTTTCATTATGTTTCTCAAGCACTTTTGTCTTTTTAAAGTTTTTCCTCAAGTGAATGCTTGAAGCATTTTAGTTTTTTCAAAGTTTTTCCTTAGGTTCCTCAAGTCATTTACCCATTAGTATTTTAAAAAATGGTTGGTTTGTGATGTATTATTAATTTTATGTTGGATCACCACAATAAATCTTAGAGATCCGAATTTAGATTTCATGCCTTATTTTATTCTATACAAACATTATAATGATACCTTGATTGCAATGATGATAGATTGACATTCAAGGGATTGTACCTGTTTTGGAATAATACTCCTCATCCCCCACTCTTAACATTAGTAAAAAAATGGTTATTTAGATTGTAAAATAGGTCAAGTTATGTTTTTTTCCTTCTAATTTGTGATTGTTCTCGATTCTTGAGGTAGATCAACCATCATAGGTTTATGACTTCTTTATTTTAAAAATTGTTACACTTGATGCTTGATGTGTTTAGCTCTAATGGTGGATACCTTCATTATTATTGTCAACATCACAAGATTTGAGAAGATATTTATATATTTACATGATTTACGATGCTTGGGGACTCAAATTTTCTTGTGATTAGGGTATAATGACTTCAATAATTTGTGAATAAGAAAAAATCCTTGACTAAAAGCCTCTATGAATCACAACCACTTAGTGGGATTGATAGTTTAAGAGTTTAAGTGGAATAGTTCACCATCAAACAAGTATTTTTTTTAATTAGAGCATGCAATGTTTTCAAATCAAAATCAACCAAGTTTCTAAATTATGACAAAATGAAATATCAAAATAATTGACTTCTAGAGATCACACTTATATATCATATATATACCTTTTGTGATAGTTTGTTAAAAAATTTAAGAGTTTGTGATATATTTTTGGTGTGAACTTTGATTATATTTAAGGTTAATAGCTCAATGGAAGAGAATATTGCTTACATGAAGTAGGTTGGTGGTTTGATTCCTCTGTTTCCTATCTACATAAATAAATGACCAATTAACAACAATCAATGATTACATAAATGAATAAATGTTCTACCAAACAATGATAATTAATAACCAAATAACGAAATTAATGACTAAATAAGTGGCCAAATAACAACAATTAAGGACCAAATAAATGACTAAATATATGATCAAATCATGAAGCAATTAAAGAAATTTATGACTAAGTGATAAATGACCAAATTTTTCGGGTGATAAGTGACTATTAATTTGTCATCGATGGTCATCACCTCAATTTTAGACATTTATCTTTGATTTTTACTCATTCGTTTAGTCACTTGTCACCCATTTTGTACTAGTGCTTGGTCACTGATATATCTATGAGAGTAGGTTAGATGACTCTATGTTGAAAAATTGGTTGGGACATTAGGGAACTAGATAAAACCCTTCCCTCTCCAAGATAGTCGAGTGATGAAATAAATTTCCTCCTTAGTGGGTTTGAACCACTGATCGAGACCAACACAAAATGCCTTCCTACGATGATTTCAATGTCAGATCAACTGCACTAACACTGACAATTTCCCATTGAGGGATGTATCCTCATAATATAACTTAGGAGGACAACAACAATGAAGAGGTATTGGGTTTGAACAGTAATGGAGGAAAGGTACAAATCCCCCCCCTCTCTCTCCAATCCTCCCAGTCACCCATGAAGTTATATTGGTCAACCCGTGCATGTTGCTACAAATTAATGTCATAAATAACATTTATGACATATATAACATATATAACATTTATCAATGTCATAAATAGACATATAAAATCACTCAATATTTCATTCAATGACCATGCTATTTAATAACATTAAATAATTTTTTTTTATAAAAAAAATGTTTTTGACGAGTGGTGCACCTTAATTATAGTCATGCACTGCTAACAGTGCTCTTGGATACAACCAAACCACTAACAATGCTATTTGATACCACGTGCACCTCTCATGATGCACATCAAATAGATAACACACAATTGTGTGTTTTATAATCTTTTAAATGGCAATTGGTAGTGCACTCATTAAACATCAACTCATCGAAGATGGTGTGCAATGGTTCCTAAACCATGTCGCTAAAGTCCTTTTTGAGTTTAAAAAAAATATACTTTAACAAATTTCCAGTTACACATCAGTGCACCAATAAATCGGTGTGAAGAGTTTAATGTAGCACTCCCTTAAACAATTTGTTTTTTCTTGAATTTGTTAAATTTTTGCACCCCTTAACGAAAGCATTGTGAACATGTCATTGCACTATAAATGGGTGTAACGGTTCTTAGATATCACTTTAGCCACCCTTGGTGCGTTTGAAGTTTTTTATGTGATAATGGTGTGCCATTTACAAATCAGTGCACTATGACATCGTTGCAAATAGGTTAATCGGTTGCACTGCTTAACGCAATGATTTTTTCAAATTACTTTTGGAACACATCAGCGCATCGTAATGACAGTGTGGTCAGATTTAGTGTGTGCATCATAGAATCACTTTATGAGTTTTTTAAACTTTTTATCGTTTAATAGTTCACCAAATACACGTCAATGCACTGAGAAATTGGTGCGGTGAGATTAACAAAGCACACCGTTCAACATTTTGTTTTTGTTTTTTTTTTTTTAATTTTTCACCTCCAAAACCAGTGTGTTGTGGACATGACATCGCACCATAAATGGTGTGTAATTGTTATTAGAACACACCATATTCACCCTTGGTGATTACATAATTTTTATGTGATAACAACCTTTCATTCACACTTCAGCGCACTGTGACATCGATGTAGAAAAGGTTAATGGACCGTGTTACTTAATGTAATGTTTTTTTTAAAATTATGTGTATTTATACGATGCACTTGGAAAGCATCAATGTATTGTAATGATGGTGAAAAATGGTTTAGTATATGTACCAGTTTATGTTGATAGTTTTTTTTTAAACCTAGTTTATCAGTGCATTATAAAATTATAGTGCATCGTTTTCGCAGTGGGTGTCATTTAGAAACCAACAATGCATGATGCACCTTGTAAATTTATAGGGTGCACCATATTGAGTTGTGAGACAAACGGATCAAACAGATTGTGCATGTTTTTTTTTAAGATGAAAAATGATTAATTTCCAATTTTAATCCACTAAAAATTAAATTATGAAGTAACAAAGAATTTATCTGGAAACTTGTGTATTCGGGAGGCATGGATGTGATGTATGTCAAATTTGAAAATTTTCCCACAATTTAGAAAAATTAAAAATACAATGAGTAATGAATGGAAGAAGAAAATGTTGCGACATGGAGCACGAATGTCAAGGTGTCTGAATAGGGTCTATATGGAATCAGTGCTATAGGGCTCAAAATCACTACAGATATGGTAAAAAACAATTTTTTTCACGTGGTAATTTTTTATTAAATCTTGTTATGCATTAGTGCGATCGAGTATACACTACACAACACACTAGTGCAGTCGAGTATACACAACACAACACTTATAAATAAATTAAACAAAAAATAATAAAGTCCAATTTAAATTTAGAACTTTTTTAACCCTAATGTAGTGAGGCTCACGCTATATCACCTTAGTGCTACTTATTAGAATAATCGCACCAGTCATGGAAAGTAAAAATAAAAAAGTATAATAATATGGTTCTCTCAACTATCTATTTACCCTACTTTGGTGCTTCAAACTACGTGGCACCCTGGTGCACTTTGTTAATATAAAATCACTATTTGTAAAATATTTTTTTCTTGGTTTATGGTGTTTCCAACCATAGTTCCACATGATTTATTTACAACATCAATGTGATTTTGTCTTCTACGTACTGGTGCATTTAGTTTTTATAAACTCACCAAAAAACATCCACTAAAACCTCCACCCACTCACCTCCGCTAGTCACCTACACCATAAATGGATATTTGGGCTCTTTTTAAAGTAGTATCCACTATAACTTTCGCAAAAGGGCCTTTTCCTTGCAGTGTTGATTCCTTTCAAAAAATACCTTGATGAAATGGATGACTTATACCTGGTGGGAAAAATGATCTCAAGATTAATTATGTTTATAGGTAATATTTTATTAAAAATTGAAATTAAAAGTTAGAGACAGTTACTCACCTGAGATGTCACCAACTATATCTTTTTTTCTTTCTTTTCCAAATCCTATGTCATAAGTGATGTATTTGAATATTTTCTTTGTCTGGCATCATTTTCCCAAAATTGTGATCTTCAATCTCATGAATGCACCGGTTCAATAAATCCATTCTACCACACTTGCAACATGTCCCATCAAATGTTGTTTTTGCATAATATGGTTTCCCCTCTTCCTTATTACACATAATACTATGAATGGAGTCTTGTTGTAATCTCATAGATCACATAAGGTTACCAGTAATACACAATAAAATATATATACATAAAACAGAGACAAGAGATAAGAACAAATAGGTGAATAAACAGATTATATTATACAAATGAGTCCATACAACACAGAGAACTGAACTGAGTTCTCATCTGACTCAACAGCCTGATATATATGATTACAGAATGGTTACAAAATAACTACTTGTCGGTTCGGTGAACCGACATGACCTTGGGTGGTCGACCTAATCTCTAGCTTTAGTCGACCAACTGACTATCGTTCAAGTCGACTTATCGACTTGCTCCTTCTACATCTCCCCCATGAACAAAATGTTTCTTCGTCCCAAAGAAACAGGAAGGTACAAAAAAACTCTTGCTGGTCTCAATAGTTATTGTGGTGGACTTTGAAGTCTGATAGCCAGTCTTTTCTGTACAAAGACTTCTACAATGGCTGGGGCTGTTACTGCGAGGTGATGTTGGAAATCAGTCCAACTCTGCAAAATTTTCTGGATGTCAATGGTGAGTGTGGTTAAGCTTGATAAGATCGACATCTTTTCTAAGATGGAAACTTCAGCTATCCTCTCCATTTCGGGACCCATGAACTGGTCCTTATCCTCTGTAGTCTCGATAAGTCGTTTCATCTACGGGAAGATGATGTCGACTTTCTCTAAGTTAGGGAGAGCTTGTTACACCCACTGATGTGCTTCCCCTTCTAGTTTCTATAGTTTGGCGGTTTCAAGCACTATATGTTCTTCTATTGTCGTTTTAAGTGCTTCCTCAGCGGTTTTTATTCTCTAATGCCTGAATTCCTTGTCGAGTCTGTCAAGTTTGTTGATAAACTTGCTCATAGTGAGTAGGCTAGTCTCTTAGTACTTCTTCAGTTACGACAGACTCATCCATATGATCTTGCAGTACTTTGTATGCTTCAGAAAATGTAGTGTGTTGTTCCATTAGGAGTCAGGCAGTTTCCTCTTTTTGTTCCTCCTTTGTTTCTTGAATGTGCGCTTGGAGGGTCGACACCATGCTCTCAAATAGCTGATACGCTATTTCGAGCGATTTGTCTATGTCAATCTCTATGGGGCCTGGCATGACGGACTAGGCCAAATTCCTGCATTTGTTGAGAAACTCGACATGTTCTGCGTTTTTGGCCTGGAGTTTTTTATTTCTTTTCACACTCCTCGTCTTTGCTTCACTCACTAGGGTCTTGAGGAGTTGTCCTAGCTATGTGTCGGTCAAGGAGCTTGCATCCTTCATTTTAATTTGGACCTTTGAATACTTTCCATGATGCTCCTTCTTCTTCTTGTGCTTTTCTTTGTCTGCCTCCTGTGTACCTGCAACAGTTGATGCGGGATCTTTGGTTTGTGGGTTAGAGGCTGATGGTTTGTCTGGTTGGGTAGGTGGGATGACTACCACCTCTGGTTGTGTGGATGTAGTCAGTTGTGGAGTGCCTTTCTCTGATTCAGGGGGTGGTGGGGGTGGTGGAGATGGTGGTGGCGGTGGTGATGGAGTTGGCGAATGGTCGGGGATGATTGGTAAGGGGGAAGTATGGTTGAGTGGTGGGTTGTCGGGTTAGTGGTGTGAGTTTATGTCAGAAGACATTTCTGCTTCCGTCGGTGCAATGGCTAGTAGGTCAGTTTGGGGTACGAGGTCAGTCGTTGCAATAATGGAGGACTGATGTCCAATCACTTTACCTTCTTTGTCAAGATTTCTTGTGAAAGTCGACGTGATGGTTGCAACAATTGGGGGCTGTGTGCCCTGTCCTGTGAATATAGGTTCCTGGGTAGAAATCTTCTGATACGACTTAAACAATGCAGGAAGTGTCTCAAAGAAAGCTTGCAAGTCCCTATCTCTGTCGAATTTTGCTTTTACAGCCTCCGGCATCGCACTTTTGTATAAGTCGAGGGGGCTGATTGACTGTGGTGTCGGTGCTTTCTCCTCGGTTATTTTGGTCGGTGATGGGGGTGGAGGCTTCGAAATAAGATCGACGACGTTTTTAGGCGTCGTCGTAGTCTTTTCTTTCTTCGGTCGATCTGCTTGTGCTCCTGCATTGACAAAGTGCTGGAACTGGGTTTCGACCGGCACTTTATTTGTTGCGGCATCCTCTATGATGTTGAAGGCCATGACTACCAGTTCCTCCTCATCCTTTGATGATTCGGCAATGATAAGCTTGCGCTTACCTTTACCTTGTTGTTGTTCTTGTGTTTTTATTTTCTTCCTGGCTGTTGCTATTTTTTTATAGTTTTCGAATTATGCTTTTTGTAACAGCATACTCAGGGTTGTCTGGTTTTGTCTCGCCCATCGGTTCCTGAGTTGGGATGACACTTTATGTATCCGGAGGAGTTATGATCTGCTGTTTTGGTTGTGGCTTTGGCTATGCGGTCTGGGGTTCTGTTCTTTTGGCAGTCGAAGGTTTAACGGTTATTTGCAGTCGACCGATGTGTTCAACCGGTGTCTCCTCCGACACAAATGTGCTGATGTAGAGGTTGAGCTCATAGTCTTCCTCTTTTTCTTGGTCTTTGAGTGGCTCCTTGATCGGGAAGTCGGCTTGTTTTGCTGCTGCTGGTACTGGTATTTTTGTTTTGTCCTATCGGGACAGTTCCCGGAAGATCTAGTCGACAGATGGATAGTAGTTGAGGGCTTTTGCATTGGAATTGTCACCCTGCATGTACCACACCGAGGCATGGTCGAGCTCCAGCTGGATGTGGGAGTTCACCGGTAGATTTCATCGGATGTTTTGAGGCACCCTCCATCTAGTTGTGCCGACTTTGAGTTATTGGAACCAGTTCTCCAGAAATACTTTCCCGCGCTCCAGTTCATGCAAAGTTCCTCGTTGGGAGAATGGTTTAAATCTCCACATGTCGAACTTTGATGGTTCTCGAAAGACTGGACTCCCCTCTGGGCAGATGTGGTACATTACAATCCATAATATGGGGGAGGGGAACTTGGTGATTCCCCCAGTTTCTTGACATATTTGATAGATGGTCTTCACCATGTCGGTGACATAATCGCCCCATCTATATATTCGTCCATCGGTGGCAATGGTGTCAATGGATTCTAGCATTTCTAACTTGAGGTTGCTGCCTCGACCTGCTAGAGTGAGTGTTATTGCAATGATTTTGGCCACGATCTGTGGCATTCGGGTTGTGATTTGGCTAATCATCAAGCCCTTGGAGTTTTTATCGGAAGGTGACCCAGTGAGCTCTTCGACTAGTCTATCTTTGATACCGACTAGTACAGGGTCTCCTTTATTAGAGAGATCAGTCAGCTTAGAGATGACATCTCCAGAGATGTCGACCGGCTCGTCAAAGTAGAACCAGCCATTGTGATATCGACTAATGATGAATTTGACAGCAGCTTCCTTCGTGCCGCCAAATCTGGCCATCAGCGGTGCATTGGAATAGCCGAAGAGAGTGCTGCGTTAGATTTTTTATGCTGCTTGAGTGGCCTTTTTTGTCGACAAAGGCCTAGTCTTGTACCTCGGTCCATAACTTTTGCCATGAGCCTTCCTATACATTGGTGTTTTTGATGTTCTTCAGCCTGCGGACTAAAGGTGTATCCGCAGCTTGTATTTCCTTGGCCTTGGTCAAGGCTCTGGTTTGTTTAGGGGCCATTGTGTTGGTTTGATGGTCGGTTTCACTAGGGTGTTCTCAGCTTTTGGTCGACTAGATGCTCCGATGCTCTCTTTGTATAGGTTGCAGTGAATGATACTTCAGCAATCCAGTATTTATAGGCAATGATGTGGATGTGTGTGGTGATGGGTGTATTAATGGCGGACGTGATGTTCCAGCTGGAGTACACAGGTGTGAGTTAATGGTGAATTTCTTTTGGCGCTCAATGTCATGAATGTGAGATGGTACTATTGAAGTCGTTGGTTGGTGTCGACGATGAGAATGGTCGACGAAAGTAGTCGATCGATGAAAGTGGTCGATGGTGCTAGGTCGATGGTCATGATGGCAGTTGTCGAGATGGTGATTTCCTGTCATGGTTTTCTGTTTATAGGGTATTATTTTGTTTTTTGGAATTTTTAGTTTTTTATGGATTTTGGTTGACGGTTATGGTCATTATATGATTTTTTATTTATTTTTTAATAAGTTTCTATAGCGTTTTAGTCGGGCTCCATTAACGAGCTTCTGAAATACTATGCCATGTAATGTCCTTAGTTGGACTGATCCGTTGGGATGTATCTCTTCGACAACGTAGGGTCCCATCCATTCTGTGTGGAGCTTCTTAGGTTTTCCTTTGATCCGACTATTGTCTAGTAAAGCAAAGTCTCCGATCGATAAGTTTTTGTTCTTGATGTTGCGGTCGTGCCATGCTTTCTGTTGTTGCTTCTGGATTTCTTGGTGTTGTATAGCCATGAGTCAATGCTCTTCCAACTTACTGAGTTGCAATAGTCGGTCCTTCCTTCCTTGTTCGACATCGACATGTAGTATTTCTGTGATAATAAGTGTTTGTTGTCGGAAATGTAGTGGAACTACTGCTTCTTGTCCATAGACTAGTCGAAAAGGGGTTTCATCGGTTGATCATTTGTATGTTGTTCTGTATGCCCATAATACTACAGGTATTTTCTCATCCCAGTCATCCTTATCGGCATTACATATTTTAGTTAATCTTCTTGTTAATGTTTTATTGAATGCTTCAATCACTCCATTGGACTGAGGATGATATGCTGTACTCCGACGGTGGTCGATTTGGAACTAGTCGGTTAGGGTTTTGATAGTCTTGTTGATAAAGTGTGTCCCTTGGTCGCTAATTAGGGTTAGTGTACATCCAAATCTAGTGATGATATTCTCATAGATAAACTTAGCAGCTATCTCACTAGAACATGTACCGACTGGTTTAGCTTCTGCCCACTTAGTGACATATTCCACTATAGTAATAATATACCTTGCACCTAATTTTTTTGCTGGGATAGGAAATGGTCCTATGAAGTCTATGGCCTAGATTTCGAATGTGAGACTGGGGTTTACTGATATCAAGGGAATTTCTGTACCAGGCAGGGATCGACCTAGTCGTTGACATCTGTCACATCGACTAACAAAATTTTTGCAATCTCTATGGAGTGTCGGCCACCATAATCCTGATTGTTGGATTTTCTTTGCAGTTGTGTCTGCTTGAAAATGTCCTCTTGCAGGTCCATAGTGTGCTTCATGCAGAATGTGGTTTCATTCATGTTCGAGTACACACCTTCTGAGGATGTCATCTAATCCCATTTTGTATAAAAATCCATTAATGAGACTGTATGGTGCAGCCTTCATAGCTAAGATCTACTTTTTCTTCATGCTCATACCTTTTGGTGCATGTCCATCTTATAAGAACTGAGCTATTTCCTCTAGTTATGTGGGGACTTCTTCTATCCGAAATAAATGTGCATCAGTTAGTTCATCATCGACTCCTATTGGTTCTTCTCCTGTGTCGATTCGGGATAGATTTTCAAGACCAACATTTAACTTGCCTGGTCGGACAAAGACTTCAAAATCAAATTCTTGGAAGAGAAGTAGACGTCAACAAATCCTTCCATGATGGAGTGGTTTATTGACAAAATACTTCAGGTCCTGATGGTCAGTATAGAATATAAAGGGGTTAGCTAAGAGATAATGTCAATACTTTTGGAGGGTAAAGACCATACCTAGGGCTTCTCGTTCTGTGGTCGAGTAGTTTCTTTCAGCCTTGTTTAATTTTTGGCTACTGTAAACTATGGGATAATCCATTCCATTGTCTCTTGGTTGAGTTATGATTTCTCCTTTTGCTAGGCCTGATGCATTAATATGTACATGGAATTTGATCGATCAGTTTGGAAACATTAGGATGGGGGCTTCGACTAGTTTTCTTTTTAATTTTTCGAATGATATGTAGCATTCCTCTGTCCAGTTAAACTCTTGGTCTTCCCTTAATAGTTCTTCAAGAGGATAGTTCATATCTGAATAATATCTTATGAATTTTCTGTAATAGCCTGTGTGGCCAAGTAACACCCAGACTTGTTTGGGGTTTACTGGTGGTTTTAGGTCAAGGATAATTTTGATCTTTGCAAAGTCAACCTTAATACCTTCCTTATAGACAATGTTCCCTAATAATATCCCTATGGGGGTCACAAATATACATTTATTGATGTTTAGAGAGAGTTGAATCTGTCGACATCTCTCCAGCATAAGTCTGAGCCATTTGCAATGATCTTTTAGTGTGGAATATATTGTCCAGTCATCAAATTATACTGCCATGGTCTTGTAAATATATTCTTAGAATGTTTTAACCACAATTCGAGAGAACACTGTAGGTGCAATCTTTAATCCAAAAGGCATAACTTTGTAAGCAAAGGAACCAAATTCACACACAAAGGTTGTCTTCTTCTGGTCTTCTTTAGCTATTGGTACTTGGTTATAGCCTAAGAATCCATCTGTAAATGAGTAGCATTCATGTCCTACAACTTCATTCAAGATTTCATCTACGTAAGGGGTTGGAAATGGGTCTGTCAATGTTACTTTGTTTAGTTCCCTGAAGTCGACACAAATTCTTAGTCGGGTCGGGTCATGTTTCTTGGGTTGTACCACCATTGGACTTGCCCATTCTGAATTATCGATAGGGTATATTATGTCTGCTACTAACATGTTATCAATTTCCTTTTTTACTATCTCCATGTATTTGTGAGCTAGTTTATAAGGCCTTTTCTTGACAGGTCGAACATCAGGTTTAGTATCAATTTTCATTTCTCCCATTTCATGGACTAATCCTTTTAGGTCTTTGTAATCTCTAGCAAATACATCTTGGAACTTTTTTAGTAAGTTCACTATCTCTGTGGTCTGTTCTTCGCTCCAATAGTCACCAATATTTGCCATTTTTGGTCATTCATCATTTGAGATGTCGAATTCTTTAGTTTTGACTTTAGCATCTAGCCACTTTGGTGCTTTGGCTTCATTAATCAGTCAAATTCCTTCTTTGAACTGTGAGAATGTGGCAGGGAAGTCGGAGGCAATCATTCTATCAGTATCTTGTTTGTCAGTTGTTTCGACTTTCAGGATGGTGCAAATAGGTTTTGTCTTTTTGACATGGTTGGATTTCCATCTAAATTTTTTTCCCTCTTTGTTTTCGTTTTCTAATTGTAATCTTGTCGATTGTGGTTTTGACCTTGTTTGTATATTGTTACATTTCCTTATTTGTCGGTGGTCTTGTAAGGGTTGGTTTTCGGTCAGTTGGATGAATTCTTTAATTTGCTTTGTTGTTTCGACCATATTTTTATTTTGAGGTATGAAGTTGAAATCTTTAATAAAAATTTCCCTAAGTTTGTGCCATAAGAAGGTTTCACCTCTAGCTTCTTCCATCTTATACAATTTGTTCGGTAAGTCAGCTAGGGTTGATGGAAATAAGTGTGGCCATGCTCGTTCATCATTGTATCCAAGTCTTCTCCACTCTCTTTCATAGGTTCTAATATGATCCTCTGAGTTCTATCCTTGAGTGAATACAGGTATCTGAGCTTGTTGGGTTAACTTATTTCCTCCAAACCTTTCAACAAAGTAAGTCGAAGCAGTTGTCTAGGTATGTAGTCTTGTCTGATAGGTATCCCACCATCTAGCTGCTTGCCCTGTAAAAGTTTCAACTAGGCTTTGAAGTCGACGATGTTCACCATAATTTTTGGACACTTGCTCAACATGCATGACTGGTGATTCCCTTTCCTTATATCTTGGTAGTTGTGTAGTATTCAGGTTGGTCGGTTGTAAGGTAGGGTGTTTCCTCATTTTCTTTTCAAAGATTTTTGGGACAATGGAGACTATGAAGCACTGTTGGGTGGGCTTTTTCTGCACTTTCTGTACAGTCTAGCACCCTCTTGCCTGTGTTTCGTAGTTCTCGATCTCCCAATCATATAATTCAGCGTCTGAGTTATAACCAACTGAGTCTTGGTTACCTAAGTGAAGTTCTCTGTGGATGTTTGGTTCTGTGTAGTTTGTATTGTTGTGGATTTGGTAGAGTTTTCTGACATCGACTTCTTCATTAATAGGTTCAGTCCAAGGTTCCCCTTGAGATGGATGAATGGGTACAATGACCTTTTGTCCATTTCCTTTTAATTTGATGCGTTCCTTGTCTAGGTATATGGATTCTTTCATATTTCTACCCCAAGGTCAACCTACTAACGCTGGGAAGGAACTGGATCCTTCCTTCGGGTCAATGATTTCAAAATCGACCTTGGTCGAGATTCCTTTGATAGTCATGTTGACATTTTTCCAAACTCCAATGGGTTCAATTAGGCCTTGGTCGGCTAGTTTCAGGTATATGCCTAACTCATAGAGTCGAGGTCTACCCATTTGTTCCCAAGTGTCATGAGTCATGATATTTACTTGTGAGCTGAAGTCGAGCACTACTTGTCAGACGTGGTAACCTTCAATTTCCAGGTCGACAAGTGGTTCGGCATCACTTTTGTCTTTTTTATTTAAGCTACAGATGTTCTTTGTTTGTTTTTCAGAGTTGGTACCTTTTATTTCATACAACGAATCGATGAACTGGGATACTAAGTTGTCTATTTGAATGAGCTAGATTAATTCATTTATTGTGTTAGGTCGACTGTTATGAATGTTTTCTTGTCATGCAATTTCTTTGAATACATTAGTTGCTTCGTTATATGTTTTTTTTTCCTTCAGTGGGTTAGGATAAACATTTTTCTCTTTTATTTTACTGATTCTGGGGTTATCAGCTCCTATTTTTGTTCCTTGCTGAGTTACAATATGTAAATTTTTGGTGGTTATTACATCATTCTTTTGCACACAAAACAAGACATTCACATTTTTCTTGGTATTAATTTTTTCTAACATGGTAAGGAAATCCTCTAGTGAGTGATCCCCTACCCCGCAGTGAGTACAGAATTTGAGATCAATTATGTCCTTGTATGGACAGTCTGCATATCGATGACCCTCTTTATAACATGTGAAGCACTGAATGGGTCGGCGTGGTCGTGTGTCGCGATTCCCAGGGAATCGACCTCTTCCTCCATAGCCTGCGCATCAATTATCATACCGCCACTCGTATCGTCAACCATCATATCTCTAACCATTCAGATCGTTTGTTAGATTGTTTTTATGCTATGCCACTGCATTCATTTGGTAGACCGCCTGATAGTTCTATCGGTTCTTGAGGTTCAGCTGACAATCGGCCATGTTATGACTTTTGGTCTCATAGATGGCACACCAGGAAGCCTTTCCATTCTTCATGTTGAACAGGAAATATTTCATCGAGTGATCCCCATGCTCCTAGAAAATGTCACAAAAAGACTTGGTATGTACGAATCAAACGTCCGGTCGGCTATATTCCTGTCGACAGTTATCCTTGGAATGGTCGGCCATCGAGCATTTGGTGCACTAGATCTCCTGATTCTTGAGGCTTAGCTCCTTCAGAGACTTATGTACATTCTCGAGTTGTTCTTCCAATCTATGGTCCGTGGGGTGGGCGGGTATGTATTCGTCCATATCTACCTGAAGAGCTTTTGTTAGCGCATCTTCGTAAGTTTTGAATGTTTCCAGACTGATGTGTCAGTGCACTTTCTGAGATAGCCCTGCAAGAAACCACTGGTTAGTAACTATTCATCTATAACATAATCCATTTGGCTCAGTAGGTCCTTCCAACGCTTATTGTAGCCGCAGATGGATTCCCCTACCTTTTGCGATGTGGTTTTTAGTTTTTTCGCGGCCAGCTGCTTAGTATCTGGGGTTTTGAAAAATGACAAAAATTGCGCCTTAATCTCGGCTTTTGTTGCTCTGGGTTGTCTCTCCAAAAAGTTCATATACCACGTCAATGCCCTTTTCCTTAAGGCACCTGCGAACTGTGCCATTTGTCTATCTTCATCTGTAACTTGGTTGGCCTCCCAAGTCGACTCGCAGACGAACCAGTGTCATCTGGGGTCCTCACCCCCCTCAGATAGAGGAATGTGAGTCGATTTGTGACCCATGTCTGACTGACTGTCACTGCTCTCAGGAGGTGGCAGCAGTGGAGATGGGGGTGGTGATGAGGGTGGTGGGGTTATTGGTGTATTCATCTCTGTGGAACTCTGGTCAACGAAAATTTCATTCCCGTCAGTTGTTGAGTCATCGTCGACTTGCAGTCAGTTGATGTCGACTTCTGTTGTTGATGGTCCACTGCAACTATTTTCCTGCAGTTATGAATGGTCTTTTTCTTCTAAAGCTGTGTTTGGTGAGGGGGGAGCTCCTTCATGTGTTAGTAAGATCAAGTGGATACTTCGGTGGGAGGGTGCCGCTTGAAAGGTCACCCAATTCCCTTCCTCTGGTCGACGTATAATGAGGTGTCACCCAGTATACATGTCCTTGCCTAGTCGACTCCATATACTAAAGTTACCAGCTCGTAGTTGGAGGTATTCTTTGACAATAGTCTGTATTCGAGTACGTGGATTCAATGGAGAGAGGGTTGTTCCTTCATTGGGAGCTCTTAATTGGAGAGCTTCTGGCTACTCTATCCACAATTCTTCCTCCGTAGGGGACGTTTCTTATTCCACGCCTTCCTCATGTCGGTCATGACCTAACTCAAGCGGATTCTCTTCTCTGTTGGTCACCCTAGGACTCCTTCCTCTGTGTAGCTCTAAGGCTCTTTCTCCTCTTGCTTCCCTTCTCTGGTGTCTCTCTTCCCTCTCTATTTTCTAAGTGTCTGATATACCTTTGTATAATACTATTCTCTTGAGTTCCCTTTTAGTCGACTTCTCATTACTGGTGACTGGTATCTATTTCTAGTCGACTAGGATCCACTATACTCTATCTCAACATATGACCAGCTACCCCCCCATAGCCTACCCAACACTTTTTAGAATGCCCAGATAGTTCGATCTATTTGCTTAGGAAGTATTCCCACTCCCTTTCTGCAATAAATTTTTCCCACTTCCTCTGCTTCTCCACCTAGTTAGAGTTTGATGGCAGTTCATGAAGTGATGGACGAGGTTCGACAATATGTCCTACGCCTTTCTCTATCAATAATTTGAACAGCAAGGTCGGTAAGGAACACAGAAATTATTCGGTGAGATCTATGTAAAATTTCTCTTTGACTGTTTCCACCGAAGTTTTGTCTTCGACTGCTTGTTCCTCACAGAAGTCGTCGATGATTTTTTCAAACCACTTCGATAAGTTTGTTCTACCTCTGCGGATCAGTTTCTCCAGCAACTGTTGTTCTTTAGTCGCATCCGGTTTTATCATCCAGGAAGTTCTTCAAAAGTTGGGGTACTGATTCGACAAACTTTTCATGCGTCTCTCTGAAAAATCTTTCTTTTGCTTGTGCTATTGTTAATCTGTTCCTTCGCACGTAGTTCTGCAAATAGCTTACAACTTTACGTTCCCACCAGTCCTTAATATCTTGCTCTGGTATCATCTGTTTGCATACATTCTAGTCATGTACTACTGGCAACGGAACCAATGTTGTAATCTCACAGATCACATAAGGTTACCAGTAATACACACTAAAATATATATACATAAAATAGAGACAAGAGATAAGAACAAATAGGTGAATAAACAGATTATATTATACAAATGATTCCATACAACATAGAGAACTAAACTGAGTTCTCATCTGGCTCAACAGCCTAATATATATGATTACAGAACGGTTACAAAATAACTACATGTCGGTTCGGTGAACCAACATGACCTTAGGTGGTCGACCTAATCTATAGCTTTAGTCGGTCGACCGACTTAGTCGGCTGATCGACTAAGTTGTCCCATCGACTTAGTTGGCTGATCGACTAAGTTGGCCCATCGATTTAGTTGGCTGATTGACTAATTCGGCTATCGTTCAAGTTGACTTATCGACTTGCTCCTTCTACAAGTCTCTTGATGAACTCGATGGTGTTAAAATTGACTAATAATGCACATGGTTAGTATGCACATCACGATGAATATATACAATTGTGTTACAATAATAATCATGTTCTACCCTATCGTATCTATAACAATACGTTTTATAAAGTGTGTTTATCCAAACATACCAAGGCTTGCACTTATAAAAAGATCGTTTTCCCAAGTTCAAGTCCTTATGCTCTTTCTTGAAGATTCTATATAATTTTGTATGTGTTGTGTCAAGAAGGTGTTTAATTTGTGGTTCATAGTCTCTGGGTAAAATTTTAAGAAACTCCTAAATTTCTATGTATAATAATTGGATGAATCCCCACGATATATAGGAAAATATAAAAACTATTTTATCAATGTTATATTATGTATATATGATTTTTTGGTGAATCTCTCATTGAATTATATAATATTGTAAAAACTTGAAAAATATTTCACTAAATTATAAAACCTTGTCAAAACATTGGCGAATCTTTCACTAAATTATAAAACCTTGTAAATTCTTAGCAAATCTTTTACTAAGTTATAAAATATTGTGAAGTCTTCGTGATTTTTTTGATAAAGTATTGAACCATATATATTAATAGGAAAACATGTACAAAAAAATACTAAACAAGAGATAAATCTTAATAAATCAGCACATAACAAGCCCTCTTTTGGTGGTAGTTTGCTACCTCACTCTAACTATCATAGTACATGGAAATTCACCATACTCTAGGAATATTTTTGATAAAAAAACAATGAAAATTTTCATCACCACAACAAATAGAATTAATATTAATTCAAGTTGGTCCCACAACCACTATGATCCTCATTTATCTCTACCTATTATTAAAAATTCCTACCAACACCTCATTTATGCACATACCTTGCCAAATTAGAGGGTTAAAAACTCTAAATGTGTAATATTGTTTATTTCAATGCACATGGAACTATTCTAAAAAATAATTGAAGCCATGTTTTGCCATCTTGCAATTTTTGAAGCCCTGTTTCGCCCAATTTTGATGGGGTAAACATTTTTCACCCTACAAAATCGCCAAATTAATATATAAATGATATAAAATCCTTGGAAATAAAAATATTTTTTCAAAAATATCGCCAAACATTTTATAGTTGGTGTTTCAAGAATTGGTAAGTGTTATCCCTAAAGTTGGACCTAGACTACGGGATCCAAGCTTAAGGAAATCTTAGTTTGACAATGACTAAATCAAATGAAATCAAATAAAAAAGACAAACTGGTGTAAAACTTAAGGCTAATATATCTTTACAGTACTATAAGGTACTAGGATAGTTTCATATGTTTATACAGTTTTCAGGTATGAGATCATAATATCACAGATATATACAGCTGGTATATGTCACAGAGAATTGGATACAAGTATTCACAAGGAAAGCAGAGTGTATGACAGTCTGGTAAAACAGTGAGGGATGGAAAGAAAACCATAAAGGTTAGATAACATAAACATACAGAACATCATTCAATACAAAGGATTCTATGATCCTGATAACATAAAGTGAAACTGTGACTGTGTATGAATAATAAAGATAACTGTTTCTTTTAACAAGAATTACAATAATGGATTATGAATGACCATATATGTAAAAGAATTATCAAAGAAACAGTTCATGTAGTACAGAAACAAATCATCATTATATTTCATTCAAAGCTAGAACCTGTTGAAGCTGCAAAGACTTTATGCTATACAAAGGTGTTTACAATTTGTCCAGCATCCTTCCCAAAAGCTGCCAACCTCCTTAGTCCCCTGTGCTCGATACTTCTCCTCAATCGAGACCTTTGCTGGGACCTCCTCGTCTCTTAGAAAATATGGGCATTTATAGCCTTTTACAATGAAGGATCAGATCCTATAAAAGAGGATCGAATCATCCTAAAATAGCTTAGATAAACTAATCAACGAAATAATAGGATAAATCCTACATAAAAGGAAATCAAACAATATATTTAATTGGATTCTTCGACAGCTGGAAAGAACATGTCAGTCTTTGAGTAACAAACTTTATCTGTTCATCTTTGCACTGCTGAATCAAGGTGTCATCTATCACTATACGCTTGTTGTTGTAAAATCCATACATGTATGCATTGCTGTGTGTCGATCTGGTTGAACCATCAATCACAAATAGCTTCTTCAAAGGAAATTTTAGAGTTGATGCCAACTTCTCAATATTCAACCTAAGTCCTCCTTCTGGAAGAGGAGTGAACTTGTTGAATAGTGGAGCTATAAGAATAGGATATAAAGACATCATCACTAGTGATAGTATAAGCATAAAGGCCCAAAGTTATATTGCTAGATATGGACCTCCTTTCTGTTCAAACCCCAGAGAGCTTGACTTCACAGAATATGGCACATAAGTTATATGAATAACAGGAAGATTCTCTCAGTTGCAGATCTCAACCATGTAACCGTCAGTATCATGGATGAACAGTTGGCTCACGAACAGGCCTTCATCCTCCCAAATATTTAAACAAGTACTTTTACCCTTCTGCAAACAGTAATTCAAACAACCCAAAAGCAATCTATTATCCAAGACAAGAACAACAGCCTGTACTGTTTATGAATGTATCACCACCACTGGTGCACAAGGACACCATTGTTTCGCAGAGAATTAAAATTTAGACACTCACCATAAGTCCTCTGACATTTGGGAGTCCTCTCTGGACAGCATCTCTGCCATCGGTTGTAATGGCATTCAAGGAACAGCTCGTCAATTAAGCAAATAGCACCTGTCTCGAACATCCTCGGCAACAATCGAACTCTGCACCCTCCACGTCCATCTTCATTATGTCTAGAAACAATACTCTTCAACCATTCTGCGAAATCTAGGCCCTTCACTGTGACAACGCTGGCACTCTTCTCAGAACCATTGATCATGGCAGCAGGGATTTTGGGCTGGATTCTTCCCATTCCTTTACTTTCAATATTACTCCCAGCATCCCTGTTAATCTCAAAACTTAGGGTTTCATTTCTCACCCAAGCCACATATACATCGAACTCATGATTTTGCTTGGGATACTTCTTCTTGAACCAGCTGCCTATGCTCAATCCATACGACCGGGCCCCAACGTCCACATACACGTATTTCCTTAGATTCCCGATGTCATCCATGGAGGGTAAATATTTTATGTTTTTACCATTCCTTTTTAGAGTAATCCAGGGTTTCAAGGGTTCCGCTTCAATGAGAGCCTCAGCCTGGTCAATTGCCGCCTTATTCCAAGTGGGGACAGAGCATTTAGCTCCGCCGCCTTGATCTGTGTTCTTATTTACAATTTTCTTTAACACAATCTCAAGATAACCTTCGTCCTTCTGTGACTATACGTTTTTATAATTTATGTCTAGTTCTTGCAATTTCTTTTCAACTGAAAGAATATCTGGACATTGAAAATAGATATGGTTATCTCTAGGGTTTATCTCATATTTTTTTAGGGAGATTGTCCGATGGCTTGCATTGCAACAGATGTACACCGTAATTAAATAACCAAACTCCCTCAAAATCGAATGAAGATGGCCTCTTCACAACCTGGAACCCAAGAACAGTCTCGTAGATTTTGGTAAAAGCCCTAACAGATTTGCAAACGTGATTCAGAGATAATAATGGCAAAGGTAAAGAACATGAAATATGAACTTTTTCTTTCCCCATCGTATGCTTGAAATCCTGTGATCTATCTTTTCTATTTCTCCAACATTCCCAAGGACGCACAAGCTGCTACTGCTAACTTCAACTTCAAACTGCTGCTTGCCTTCTTGGACTCCTCCGCTGATGATCTGGAACGTAACCCTTCTACAATAACCACAATTCCTGTTCAAGCTATTTGTAAGTCATATGGGACGGTGGATCATGATGTAGTCAATCAAGGCAGTTCGATCTCCATATTGCTCTGCTGCTGTCTTCCAAATGTCTGGGACAGCCTTCCATTCCGTTGAAACATGGGTACCATTTCTCTCTAAAAATGTGTTCTCAAGCAATGGCGCCTATTTTCATTTGATATACCGTGATATAAATGATAAACTTTTCAATAAAACACCATTTGGACATTTGTCATTAAAATTCAATATGCTACCACAATATGCTGCCAGTTTGGAAAAAACGCTGCTAGTTGTAAGAATTCACCCTGTAACACATGCTCTTTTGCAGATTCATAGGTTCATAATCAATGAGTAGAGAATTTGATGATTTAAGGTAACAAAAGGAACCCTAATGGTGAGAAATCAAACATAAAATATAAAACACAGCAAAATTAAAACAATAAAAACCAAGGGTAATCAAAAATTTAAAAATACACAGTAGGAACAACCCTAGAGATAACAGTAAGATTCACCAACATTTATACACTTTTAAATAAGTATGGTTCCTTAAAATCATCCCTGCTTTAAATGGAATGAAAATGTGTGTTCCAACTTGGTCAACATAAGTTTATTCAACCAAATATTGTCTGCATGCTTCCAAACCTAATTAAAACCTAACCCCACTATGCATGATATATTTCCATGCAAAATTTTAAAAAATGCAGGTCACTCAGAATGTGGTGATGTCAAGACATTGGTTCAAGTCTTTAAATCCATGAAAGGAAGTCCCCAAAACTATGAAAAATATCCATTTGGTCGATTATGTCAAGATGTTCTCTTCTAATAAAATACTAACATAGTGTCATGACATTCAATGTAACAATTTTGGATGTAGGATCTACAAATCAAGATTTCTTGTGACAATATAAGACAAGTTTCATTACAATATTTAGAATGAATTTTCTTACTAATTGTGCTAAAAGTATATACTAGGATTTTAACAATATTACTACTTGGGCAAGAATTAATGCCTAATTATTTTCTAAAAACAATAAAAGACCTATATTTTAAAAAAGACAAAATAACCTACATTTGTCAGCATTGCATTTTGAATGAAAGTAATTATTAATTATTTTTTGAGTGTGATAAGCAATTGTACGTTAGATAACTCACCTTTAATATAAATAGTGACACTTTCAGCCACCTGGATAGGTTTTGGAGTTCTTCTACACATTCGGGTCAATCAAGGTAATCGAGTAGCATTTGTAGCATGGAACACTTCATCAATAGGTCGTGATGATTGAGTGAAAGGGATATTGTGGTTCTTCTTCCCCTTGTTGGTATCTAGATGGAGGAGATTTTGTTGATAGCTAGTCAATACTGAGGGGGGGGGGGG
>LPNX010165098.1:44200-63351 GCA_001517045.1 Pseudotsuga menziesii
TATCATGGAACCCTAATAAGGTAAACCAACAACATGTTTCTATTATTTGCAAAACTTTGTTTTTACAATTACAATAGTTATTTGCAAGAACACACTTACTGGAGACCACAATCCCCAAGTTTCTCAGCCACCATCGAAGGATGCACCCACAACCTAAATTCTTCCTGCACCTACAGACAAGGATACACCAATACCCTGATTTCTGTCTGTGCCTACAGACAAGGATACACCAATACCCAGATTCTCCAACCACTATTGGATGGAGGCTAAGACATACTTGCAGGCATGTAGCCTTTCCTAGCACCAGCCTACCACCCTAAATTTATATTATTAAACTTCCTAGACTATCTTCAAGCTCTGTCTCTGGATTTATTCACTTGGTCTACTGTCTTTCGGCTACACGGCTCTGGATTGCAGAGACTCACTTTGCATTCTCTAACTACTGGTCTTCTTCTTTAGATATTCATTATTCACCCTCAGAGACACTAGAGACATATTTCCTTCTATTTCAATTCTTCATGAAATATTTCTTTCATGCCTTTTCAAATTGGTCGTGCTTCTTCATTAAAGACAAACACACCTTTTCACTCTTCATGTCTTTCCATCAAACACATTACCTCTCTATTTTAATTCTGTACAATTTTCTTTAATCAATTTTGTCCTATTACACATTTTATTTAACTAATTGATTAAACCTTCTTCCATCTTCAGACCATCGAGATTTCTCTGATTTTAATTAATTTCTATCTCTGTCTGTTTACAGATTTTATTTTTAACTAATTAACTCATCCACAAGCATGTGGGCTCCATTTTTAATGCAAGTATGATATTCCACCATGCCTTCTTCGGACTTCTTTAAGCCCTCTGTGGTCTCCCTTCCTTACTCCACCTGCAGGCTTCATCTTCTCAGGATGCTAGGTATCTTTCTCTCCCAAAACTTGGGTTTCACCTTCCATCTGCGAGTTTCCTGCGAACATTATTCTTTACCATTTTTGGACACACCTCTTTACCATTGCAAATCCGCACAATAGGAATTTTTATCTGGTTAGCAAAAACCTGGATTCCACAATAATTTCGCATATAGTCTCTTGGTTATACACCTGGCTATTCTAACGGGTGAAATCATTCTTAGGCGTTGGATCTTTCAACCACCTCAATCAACAGTGGAGAACAAACTAAACTTAAACAATTTTTATGATTTCACTCCCATCTCAGTGGTTAACTCACCTACATGTTGAACAATGAAATATCATGTAGCTATTGATCTTCATTCACCTCTAATTTCCACCACCCGGTCTTGAGTTGTGACTTTCCACACTTTTCTTTCCACCTCAACCATTTCGCACCGTTGATTTCCTTCAGGTTTCTTCGTGACTATTGATCTTCCAAAATGTGGGATGCAGAGTGCGGGATCTCAAAATCTCAAACGTTGTTTTCTCACTTTTCCTCCTTTCATTTTCCTCACTAACCTTTCTACGCCGTCGATCTTTCGTGAATGTCTTTTTGACCATTGATATTCCGGATCGCGGGATGTGGATGTTGGAAACTAATTTTTCCACAACTTCCACCTTTTGATTTTGATAGTTCCACACCCGCACTACTAAACGTGGAAGTTGGAAACTCAATGTTTCCAAAACTTTGAGCTTTCGATTTTCGTGGATCTAGACCCCCCCTGACCTTTCCACCATGGCCTTTCTACACTGTCGATCTCTCATGGAAGTCTTTCTGACCATCTATCTTCTAGATTGCGGGATGCAAAAGTCAGAAACTCAATTTTTCCATGACTTCGACCTTTTGATTTCCTCGGTTCTGCACCCGCACTGACCTTTCCACACTGGCCTTTCCGCACTGCAGAATGCGGAAGTCGGAAACTCAATTTTTCACGACTTCAACTTTCTGCTTTCCACAATTCTGTACCCTCACTTCTTTCCCGAACCGTTGATCTGTTTTAGTGGATGACTTCTCAACCATTAAATCTTGGATATTTGCTAAAATTCAACCTTTCCACCTATATTATGCGGAATTGATCCTTAATCATCGGATCTTGTGTGGGAATGCTTCATGGCCGTCGATCTTTCGGGTAGCGGAAACCCATACTATTCTAGACACCTTCCCACGCTTCAACTCTTCTGCATTGTCGATCCTCTTCGGCTTAGCCCTCGACCGTCGATCTACGATATGATGAAGGTTGTGGATCCTCACTTTACTTTGTTTTAACACTTAGCCATTTTTAATCTCGACATGCGAATTAACACTTTTCTTGGCTTTGGCGGGTTGATAACTCACATGTGTGAGAGCCAAGCGACAATATGACTTCATGGCTGGGTATCCAGTTCACTAGGAAACATGCCTACTTCTTTTGATGAAATTATCATCACACAGATAAACCTTGGTGGACATTTCCAAATTCCTTTTTCAACAATGTGAATTTGACAATTAGTCAAATTTCTATCTTTAGTACCTAAAGTACATTTTCTTCATTTTGGTAGACTGATATTTTCCTTATCTAATCACCATAAGGAAAACTAAGATCAAGGATAGAAATCCATTTCAATAGTTAACAAGACCATATCACCTTTAAATCTTACTGACAAACACACAAACTATGGCAGGCATTTGAAAATAGTCTTCCAACCTTTTGTTATGACACTTAGACAGATTTCTTAGTCTGATCCAATCTGCCTAAAAACATTGTTTTGGCAGGTCCATAACTTCTTCCTCAGCTGCTTCCAAGAAAATCTAAAGACATGGTTAGATAGAGAAAACACAAGTCTACAAGACCTCTATGTGCTGCAGGAATTTACTCTAACCCATGATTTAGGGCGGTCATTCTCTTTAGACCCTCTTAAACTAGTTTTGACTATTTATCCATACTTGGTCAATTTCCTGATTTTCACCAATTGCCATATTTCTCTAGAATGATGTCACATCATCATAGGAAATGTCTCTTACTAATTAGCCATCAATTATTTTATTCTATGTCATCATATCTGTCATTCCATCATTCATCCCATGTTATCACTACCTTTGTCTTTCCTTTGACTTATACTGAGTTCACCTTTTGTCTTTCCTTTGTCTTTCACTGAGTTCGCTCTGCCATCATGTCCTTTTCTTATCCTTTGTCATTCATGAACTACTTTGTCATCAATGACAACTATAATCCATATTGCTAACAGGTTGGACATCCTCATGGTTTGTCTCAAAAAAAAATACTTGTTCAACAACAGGTTGGAACTCATGGGTGGTATCAACAACATTTACTTGTTATTCATCAAAATTCTCTTCATGATTTGAATCTAAAATTTCATGATTTACATAACCAGTATAGGCCAAAAGTGACTTTATTTCCTCATCCTCCATATCATCTTCAAATGGTTGTATATTTGTTCAGAACTTACTTGATGTTGGAATTGTAACATCTCCCAATGAGCATATATGCTTTACTTCTTAACTAGATGGCATGAGTTCCTTCTTCATCCATTGTTCTTGGCAATGAGGGATCCTTTGTTGAATGTTTATCCTTATCTAGTTGTAAGTTGATCAAGAGACTTGTATCTTTTGTTGTGATAGAAATTGAAGCATGCCACCAACTCACCATGCCTTCCCTTGTTTTTTTTCTAAGTTCTTGGATGATTTTAGGAGGCTTCTTTTTTCTCTTTGATCTTCTTATCCTATTACATGTGTTTCCAATTGTCAGAACAATTGATTCGAGTATCTTTTTTTGGGTGTTTTATCAATCATAAGCCAATAGAACAAAAAAAATAGAAACACTGTTCACTCGACATAATTGTGTATAACATTATTTTTGGGCATAGTTCCACAAGCATAAGGTTGTGGTGGACCAAGGAATTTTTTATATCCTTCATAACGTGCATGTGATTTGTACATATCACATGCATGGTTTGTACATATCACATGCATGATTTTTCACTCATCATTTTTTCTATTTCTTCATCCATCACATGCCTTAATGATCATTTTTTCTAGAAAAAAGAACACATCCACACACTTAATTTCTATTTTTGAGTCAATCATGACATACTTGAGTTCATTGTAAATCCAATTCAATCTCTAGTTATGTTTCATTGAGAAAGTGTGAGACCTAACGCCACTGAATGTTGTGATCTTTATTCATTCAATGTATGATTGAATTTGAGTATTCTTTTAAGCCTTAGAAGAGTTAGTATCTTAAGGGTGAATTTAAATAATCCCTTATGGATTATTGAATTTCCAACAATTTGGAAAGGTGGTCAATTGGGATAATAATAATACTAAGTTGTGTAAGGTTCCTATCCTTTACCTTTTAACCATTTTCCTTATTCAAAACACAACCTCCCATCATTGAATGCAAGAGAAGGTACTTGAGAATTCCACATTCCATTGTTATGAGAGAAAAAAGGTTCGAGTACTAATATTTATGGAATGTAAGAGATTCCATACCCAAAAGAATTTGAACAACATAGAAATTCAAAAGACCTATTTTCATGTACACTCTTTTCACTCAAATTTGAAGTGACTTGTTCATTCATTCACCAAAAACTAAAAAATGTAATTCCTTCTCTCATATAATTATCTATTATTCCATTCACTCATGCATTCCCATGCTATAATTAGAAGAATTCTCTTACGAGACCGTACAAGTTACTAAGAAGAGATATGGAAGATAAGGCTATGAACTAGGAAAAGAGATGGAAATATGTACAAGTTAATAAAGACTATATGAATTATAGGAAACACTTCCCATTCCTAGAATATTGTTTCACCTTTAGAGCTCAAAAACCAAGATAAAACTATGTTGGGTTTCTTGAAGAAACATAGCATGTTGCACTACTTATGCACACACTAAAGAGAATTTGAGAGAAGACATTCAAGAATATCCCTGAAGGAATGTCTTCCTTGTGTTTTGTTGGTGGTATAAGAGAGTGCCATAATTGGGCTAGTTGGATGTAAATGTGGGGTGTTTGATAGTGATATTTTTCAGTGATTCTAAGAGCCATTAGGTTGGTTGACTTGGCTACCTGTGATAGAGAATTGTATTTTACCTTAATGGCCTCAAAGCCATTCTTGGCCATGGTATCAACAGTGGATTCTTGTGGGGAGGCTAAATTTTTTTTCCTATAACAAGTTTCCTTGTACCAACTTGTTCAAAGATATGTGGTTTATCTATATGTTTCAATTCATGTTTATAGCTTCGGAATTGAGCTATATTTTTCTTTTGTATGAATCTGATTGCAAGTCATTATTGTACGATGTTTCATTCAAGACTTGAAATAATAGCTATATGTAAGTACCTATAGGATTTGAAATTGACTTAGAATTTATTTTCTTAGAAGTCTCATTGTGTATTTGAAAACTTGTATGGGATTGAACCTAAGTGGAAATGGCCATGTATAGTTTGAATTAATTATGCATGATGGAATGGCCATATGACACACCATGATAGCCGTAGGAACCTTCAAGCCTACGAGTGCATTTATGTTAAAATTGAAGTGTTCTTCAAATGGAAATAATGAATGCTTTTGGCATGGCCATAGGACAAACACCATCATAATTGTAGGAACCTTTAGCCCTGTGGGTGCATTTATGTTAAAATTGAAGTGTTGTTCAAATGAAAATAATGGATGCTTTTGTTTATGTATTACTATAAAGTTCATATAATGTGCATGATGTTTTGCAAAAATTTGGTTGCACTTGAGGGTTACACTAACTATATTCAGATCTTATTCAATTACCTTTATTATGTATGTTAATCGGGCACTACTACCCGATTAATCAGTATTACTTTCTTTCGTACATATATACATATAGCGTATCTATTTTATATGGGTAGCGTATCTATATAGAGGCCTATTTGATACATGAGCGATGAAGACGAACTTTCTTAATAGAAGTAAGACTTAATAATTTATATAGAAAAAGGCGTAACATATTTAAAGACAAAGGTGTAACATAGGTATACTGAAATCCATGCATAATTAACGTATTGCTACTAAAGTTAATATAATATTAATATAATATAGGTGTAACGTTGCATTTTTAGGTAATTCCATTTATTAATTATTAATGCCCCAAAGCAATACTTTGTACATTAATGATCTCCCTCTTCCTTTCTATGAACCTCCTTTGACAGTCCTATGGGTGCATTTATGTTAGAATTGAAGTGTTATTCATATGGAAATAACTAGGTGCATTTATGTTAAAATTGAAGGGTTGTTCAAATGGAAATAATGAGTCTATGAACCTTCATGCATGTGGGTGCATTGATGTTAGAATTGAAGTGTTGTTCAAACAGAAATAATTAGGTGCATTTATGTTGTAATTGAAGTGTTGTTCAAATGGAAATAACGAATTCTTTTGTTTATGTGTTATTATGAAGTTCATATCATATGCACAATGTTTTGCAGAACTTTGGTTGCACCTGAGGGTTCCACCAACTTTGTGTGGATGCCATTAATGTAACACACAATCAATTATTAAAATTATTAAAGACTATGACTATTTATTTTTATAAATTTTGACAAATAAAGTCAAAATAGATGTAATGGAATTATTATTATTAATAAATAAATAACTAAGAGGAATCGGAACTGAAGTAGTCATTAAGAGAGTGTTTGCTGGCCCACGAGGGGAAATGACAAATGGAGAAATTTTATCAGTAAAAACTCAAGTGATGCAGGAGGCATCTTCCCTAAAATCAAGTCAAGACTCCTTGTGGAGCATTAATGAGCAGGTGGCTCATAAATGACATAGGAAAAATACTATAAAGTATTGTTTCCATCGAATAAGAAGGAGGCCTGCAATGGAGGGGAAATGATCTATTTGGTGCAAAGATAGAGATTGTGCATTGATCGGAATTTTCCCTTGTGGTTCAACAAACAGATTCGACAGTTCAAGAGCAAGTAAGTTTGGCTTCTCTAGTAGTTGGTTGGGAGGAATGGCATCTTCAGTTCCATTTTCCCATAAGTGGTGACAGGTTCTTTACGAGTCTATCTAATGCATTCATCTTGTGATTTAAATTCTGAAAGTACATTATAATTCTTATTGCATTCATGAATAATAAATACACATAAGTTCTCATTAGTTTTTGTTTCATCATGTTACATTGTTTACTACCTTATAAACTTTTCTTATTTTCTAATTCAAGTATGCACAAATTTTTTAGGAATCGCAAGTACTATTATTATGAAGAAAATTCAATATTAAACTGTAAAAAACGCTTTATATTACAGAATAAACATAATCAAATCCATAACAATAATCTGAATATAGAAAGCATACAATTTCAACATACCAAGGCAAGAGTCTGATTAAAGAATCCTTAGATTTTATAGTCTTGGAACCAACTTCCAACCAACCAAATATTTCAGTCAAAATCATAATCAAGATTTAGCATTTAAATTGAAACTTATAATCAAAATTGAGGAGGCTGAGTGCCATTTTTATTTAATAATGTAATAACCCTACTGTATTCCTTTAAAAAAATCATCGATGGGCTTCCAATCGCAAATCCAATTTCTAGATTCAATCGATTACAGCATGACCTACAAACTTATCTTAAAACAAACCACAGAAACCACAAATCCCTTTTCTTCCCAAAACCAAAGCTGAAAAAACCTTGGATTGCATCCAACCAACTTGACTCTAAAAAGAGTGAATCGCACCTTATCTCTATTGAGTAGATCCACCTTTATTTAAAGGAGCCGCACCATTTTGTACATGCACACATACCAATAATGTTAGATTTGTTCAGAGGTAGGTAAATATGAATTTCATCTTAAAAAAGTATAAGGTTAATATTTTCTTACCTCAAAAAAGAGTAATGGAAGCATAGGATGAAGTGAACCCCATGCTTCTCAAGAATGGCCATTTCAATACTTCTTCAATCTTTTTAGAAATTCAAAGGCATCCTAGATAAACAGTCAACTATTTCCAACATTTTAGACCTGCGAAACGAAGCATTTCATCTGTAAATAGGAGAAAAAATTTCAAACCCTAAAACCTGTGTTTTTGTTTTAAAAATGTAATGCTTATATTTCGATTGAAGTCTAGGACTTAATGGAGAGAATATAGCCTACTCTCGATTCATAAAATCGATTGAGTAACCACTCCTTGGTCCTTTTTACCTCGTTTGTCGAACAGAGCGATATTTTGTTAAAAGAATTGAAATCAAAATAAATTTTTTAAACACAAACTTGGCATAGAGTTTTAACTTCAGCGAAATGCTTAGATATCTAAGGCTTCTTATCCTCCAATCTCTCCATTCTTTTTCTACCCTGCACAGAAACCAAAAACAACCGATTCGGTATTCCTATGTTGCCTACAAAAATTAAAATAGAATAGAGTTTCAAACCTTAAAAAAAATGTTTACCTTTCCTTTATGGGGAATTGGTTGTCCTAGGAAGCTCCTCCTTTAAATACTGAAGGAAAGTATGCCTGGATACTTACACCTTACCACACAATAATTGAAATAGCTAAGACTCTGTAAATGTTGAAAATCGGTCAAAACTGGCTGATAAAAATACTTATAGCACAGCGTAGTTTTTCGTTAACTGAGCAAATATCTAGCTGTCATACCCAGAGGCAGGTTAAAATCAAATAAAGCACAATAATGCAGCAAAGAAATCTAGAATGAAATCATCTAGAAACTACCACAAGGAAATAAAGAAAAAAAACCTCCACAACCGATTAACTGCACTGGACTTGACATAAAAACCCTAAAAGTTCTTTCAATGTTGTGTATCATATGGAGTACAGATGTAGGACTAGGATCTAGCTTCCCTTTTACAAAAATCATTTAAATCCCACCTTCAACATTAAATTGGGCTGGCTGTGATGTCAACTCACACACCATGGCTAAGGACAACATAAAACCTTATTTAAAACCCCCTCTTAACTCATTAGTTGTTATCCATCCTCGTCATCAACTTTAAAGAACCCTTATATTCATATCATAACCTTGGGATAGTATTGTAACATAGGTTATGCCTTGTAACCCTTGTGACTCCCTTAGGTCGCATAACTTACTTTAGCATAGGGTGTTTCAACATAATACTTTGTCCTAGGGTGTTTTAGCATGGTACTTTAGCATAGGGTGTTGCAACATAGTACTTTGGAATAGGATGTTGCAGCATAGTACTTAGCATAAGGTGTTGTAGCATAGTACTTTGGTGTAGGACTTTAGTCCAAGACTCAGGATTTAATCCTAGTTAATTAAAAAGAAACACATTGTAAAATTAACATATCACCTTTTCGTAAAGAAGTGATTCTAGAAGTGTCATAGTCGGAGTTATTATCGGACAAACGAAAAAGTCCTGTCTTGATACAGACAAGAAATTGAATTAGAGTTATTCATGCAAAACGATAAATTTGAACTTATGTCTAAGAAAACACTCTACGCCATTTAAATAAAAATATTTTTTTATGGTGTAATTTTTGGGTTTGTGACATAATGGTATTAGAGCACATTTACAACACTTGGCATGAAAAATTCCAAACCCTCAAACCAATATAAACCAAAAGGATAATTATATTGGTATAGTTTGATTCTCTTTGCATACAGGAAGAGAAGAATAACCTTGATTTTGCAGGAATCATGAAGGATGTGGAAATGTTTGTTGAAGGAGAATCACATCCTAAATAACAAGAAAACATGGAAGAAGGTAATATTTGAGATGGTGAAATTTGGGTAAATTCGAATGAAAGTAGGAATAATAACCTATCTGAACTCTTAGAAACAATAAAATATTTAAAAGCATAAATGAAACGGGTTAAGGAAGAAAATGTACACATCTTAAAGGAATGTGAAGAACTAAATAGTGTTTTGCTAACTAAGATACATAATAATGAAGAAGAAAATAATAAAGGAACCGAACTAAACATGGCAAGAATCACAACTTATAAATGCAAGGCAAGAAAATTAGAATTTTCTAATCATGAGACCAAATCTTCAAGCTAAGAATCAGCTAAACATGGTAACGAAATATACAAAGATTCTGCCAAAAGTAGTGATAGTAATCAACAGAAAAAGAAATATAAACCATATGAAGAGATTACCATTGAATTTAAAATGATCAAACCTCCTATGTTCAATGTAGAAATCGAAAAAGCAGAAGAAGCAGAAGCTCGACTATCTGGGATGAAAAAGTACTTCCAGATCTATAATTATTCTGATGAATTAAAAGCAAAAATGACAAATTGTATTTTGACAGGAAAAGCTTATATCTCATGGAAAGACATCAAAGAGGTGAAAAACATTAAAAAATGTTACGTAACTTGGAAAATTTTTAAGAAATATTTAAAAGAAAAGACTTATTGGAACAATATTATGAGAAAAAAGCTAAATAATTTTATGAATTACGATTAGGTGCAGTGACAATGAAGGAAATTTGATGCAAATTTTTAAGTTTATTATGTTACTACATTATTGATGAAAAAACAAAAATTCAATATTTCCTTAGTTGTTTACCTCTTATTTTTAAAGAGACCATGAGAAAAACAAATTTCTGCTATGAACAAAATAAAAATAAATGAGAGAACATACCTAATTGGAAAAATAAAAGAGGTGAACATTTTGAACAGAAAAAGAAAGGTAATAAGTTTTATAAGAATTCTGGAAATAATTACTAAGGTTATCAAGGGAATAATTTTAAAAATTATAAACAACATAATTCTGCAACAATAAAAGAAAGAGAAATACCCATTGCTTTTAATAAAAATATTGCACAAAGGGAACCATTAAAATGTTGGCAATGTTGTAAACCACATTATATTAAATATTGTCCTGTAAGAAGGAAAGGTCTTAATAACATGCATACAATTCAAGAAGCTACAACAGTGGGATTTATAGCAAGGAGCATGCCAAGAATCAGTGCAACATTGGAAAACATGCAAGTAGATCATCAAACATCCACGGTCGAAATCGAAGGTATGTTAAAAGATAAACCAATTTCTATATTGATTTATCCATGTGCAAGTTTAATTTATATATTACCATGAATTGTAGATCTATACAGGTTGTAGCAAGATAAATTTGAAAAGTATTGGTTAGTTCAACTTGCTACAGACAAAAAGAGAAAAGTAACTAGCTTCGTGAAAAAATGTGATTTGGTTATGAATGGTTTTAAAACACATGTTGATTTAAATATTCTACCTGTAGGATCTTATGACTTACTGATATGAATGGATTGGTTAGAGAAACATAGAGTTATTTTAATTTGTTAAGATAAAAAATTCACATGTTTGGATGATAAAGGTAATACTATTGTTATAAAAGGGATTCCAAGGAAAGTTATCGCCAAAGAAATTTCATCCTTACAAAGGAAAAGGTATGTTCATAAAGGTTGTAAAGTTTTTGCAGTTTACATAATGGATGATAAAGAGAAAAATAATCGACTTAATGTAGAATGCATACCAATTCTAAAAGTATTTAAAGATGTTAGGTAGAATAACTCCCGAATTTGTCTTATTCCTTGGGAAATGCCTTTATTTATACAATTCATATGTCGGTTGTGATTCAACTTCCAACCAACCTATTCATATTCCTACAAGACTATTCACATTCAAAATATATTTACAATATTTACATATTGTATAATCCCGACGGATTATATTCCAACAATCCCCCCTTAATCTGAAGGGGTGTTAGTAAGTCCGAGCATGTTTCTGAATCTTTCAAAATTTTCTCATCCAAGCGCTTTGGTGAAGATGTCTGCAACTTGATCATTTGTGGAACAATGTCGAAGATGGACTGTCTTGGCCTCTACATGATGTCGAATCAAATGATACTTTGTGTTGATGTGTTTGGTTTGATCATGGAATCTGGGATTCTTAGCCAGCTTGATTGCAGAAGTATTGTCGATCAATAATGGAGTGGAGTTCTCTTGTTTTTCTTGCAAATATTCAAGTATCTTCCTGAGCCATACTATTTCTTTCATTGCTTCAGTTGCAGCCACATATTCTGCTTCTGTTGTTGAATCTGCCGGAATTGACTGTTTGCATGATCTCCATGAGACAGCTGCTGATCCAAGACTCATAGTGTATCCAGAAGTTGATACTCCTATCTCCTTATCGCCATCAAAATCTGAGTCTGAGTACCCAATAAGTTTGAATTCATCCACCTTAGAGTACTTGAGTCCAACGTCTTGAGTCCCCTTCAAGTATCTTAGAACTCTTTTTGCAACTGACCAGTGTCCTTTACAAGGTTTATGCATGAACCTTGAAAGTATGCCAACAACATAAGAAATATCTGGTCTAGTTGTTGTAAGGTAGATAAGTCTTCCTACAAGTTGTTGATACTTGGTCGCATCCTCAAATTCTTTTCCTTTGCTTGATGTGAGTTTCATTTTCTGTTCCATTGGAGTAGAGATAGGGTTGCATTTTGTCATGCAAAATTTGTCTAGTTGTTCTCCAACATATTTTTTCTAAGATAGCAATATGTACTTAGGACGTTGAGTGACTTCAATTCCTAAGTAATAGTGGATATGTCCCATATCTGTCATTTCAAAGATCTTTTTCAAATCTTTCTTTATGGATGCTATATAGCTCTCATTGTTCCTTGTCATCAAAATATCATCTACGTACACCACAAGATACACAACAGATCTTCCAACTTTCTTTATAAACAATGTTGCATCATCAAGATCAAAATGTTTGAAATTTAACTTCAAAAGATGCTCGGTTAATTTTTCATACCATGCGCGAGGCGCTTGTTTTAGGCCATACAAGGATTTGACAAGCTTGCATACCTTTTGTTCTTTTCCTTTCACAACAAAGCCTTCTGGCTGAGACATGAAGACATTCTCTTTCAAGTCTCCATTCAAGAAAGCAGTCTTCACATCCATCTGATGAACTTTCCACCCATTCTGAGCAGCTAAAGAGAGTAAGGTACGGATGGTAGCCCATTTTGCTGTAGGAGAGAACATTTCTTCATAGTCAATTCCTTCCTTCTGTGCACAGCCTTTTGCTACAAGCCTCGCTTTGTGCTTGTCAAGTGAGTCATCTGATCTATATTTGTTCTTGTACACCCACTTGCAGCCAATTGGTTTGGTTCCAACTAGAGGGTCAACCAGCTTCCAAGTTCCATTCTTCATGAGTGCATCATACTCATTCTGCATAGCTTCTTTCCACTCAACTCGAGTAGAAGCTTCTTCAAAGGAAGTTGGTTCAAAGTTAGCAGATAAATTAAATTCACAATCAAATGATACATCCATGTCATCACCTGAATTATCTGCTTCTCCTCCATCTTCATGTCTTTTTGAACTTCTTGTTCCCATCTTTCCAACTTCATCTGGATGGACACTTTCAAGTGTCTTTGTGGCCCATTTAGGAATCTTCCGTGATGGTCCTGGTTGATCAGTTGGTGGTGCTTCATTTCCTTCAAGGTTGAGTCTTCCAAATCTCTCAATCACATCATCTAGTTGAATCTCTTGTTCAAGTGAAGTAGCAGGAACTTCTTCATGCGAGGGAGTTGGTGCTTCATATGGAAATTCCAAAGGTTGATCCAGAATAGGAATCCCCCCTTCAAGGTTTGGAATTTCATATTCATTTTCAGAATATTTCTTTGGATGAGGATAATTTTCCAAACGATCAAGCTGTCTCTCAATGGACTGGTCATTTTTATTAGTGTCAAGAAAAATGACATCTCTAGAAATAACAAAGTTCTTATTTACCTCATCATACAGACGGTATGCCTTGGAGTTTTCTTCGTACCCCAGGAAAATGCATTTTCTGCTTCGAGCACCGAGCTTGTTTCTTTGCTCCTTTGGAATCAAGGCATAACAGGTGGAACCAAAAACTCTGAGATGCCTGACTGAAGGGAGATGGCCAAACCACATTTCATGTGGAGTCTTGTTATCAAGATCATTTGAGGGACTTCTGTTTCTCAAATAGGATGCACATTTCACTGCATCACCCCAAAACATTAGTTTTACATTCTTAAAAAACATTATTGAGCGAACCATATTCATTATGGTTCTGTTCATTCTTTCTGCTACACCGTTTTGTTGAGGATTGTAGGGAACTATAGTCTGATGTGAAATTCCATGTTGGCAAAGATAATCTTCAAAAGCATTTGAAGTGTATTCTTTCCCATTGTCAGTACCAAGTGTACCAATTTTAGATTGTGCTTGTTTTTCTATCAATGCATGAAAGTCCTTGAATGTTTGAAATGCTTCTGATTTTGTCTTCAATGTGTAAATCCAGGACATTCTTGAGTAGTCATCAACAAAGGTCATAAAATAATTATTCCCATTGGCAGAAGGAGTTGGAATTGGGCCACATAAATCAGAATGCACTAATTCTAATTTCCTACTTGCTCTGAAATTAGATTCATGGAATGGCAGCTTACTGTGTTTCCCTAATATACATGCATCACATTTGCTCTTCTCTTTGGAAATGGTGGGCAAACCAAATACACCATTATTTCTCAACAAACAAAGACTGTTATAATTCAGATGACCAAATCTTGCATGCCACAATAAACTTGATGACAAATTACCTTCTCCATGCTGAGAGAGGTAGGCATAGTTCTAAACCCTTGCAGATGAACCCTTTAGCTTCAGCATCTTCCCATCTTCATATCCAGTCATGATGACTTGGTTGTCAGAGGACTTTATTATTTCTACGATTCCATCAAACATGTGGATGGAATGGCCTTGCTGTCGAATTTGCACCAAGGACAGCAGGCTTCTCTGTAACTCTGTAAGATAAAGAACATTCTTCAACAAGAAATCAAGGAATCCAGGCATCTTCAGCCGAATTGTGCCCATTCCCTTTGGTTTAAGAATTGACTTATCTGAAAAGTAAACTATGCCAGTTATTGTTTCATTAAGTTCTTCAAAATAGTCTTTTCTAGAAGTCATGTGTGATGTTGCACCAGTATCAAGTAGCCAACAATCAGTGTAAGATGAAAGTGAATTCATTTAATTAATACCAAGATTACAATGTGCAACAATACAATGAGAAGAATTTGAAGATTTACTAGCATCTTGGTTCTTATTATCATCTTTCTTTTGGTTATGTCTGTCTTTGATGGAGTCCCATGAATCCCAACACTGATCTGCTGTGTGTCCAATCTTTCCACAACTCTTGCACTTCAAATCTGATCTTTTGCTGGAGTTGTTTCTGCCTCCTCTACCTCTGAAGTTTCTTCTTCCTCCGCCTCTCTTGCTGCTTTCTCCTTTGGGATGATCTTTGGATTGGTATTTGGTGTGGTTCTTTGCTTTTTGAGAAAAGCAAAGTGATTCTCCAGATTGCATCTTCTGTGATTGAATCTGGAAACTAAAACAATAGGAAAAAAAGAAGAAAGAGTAAAGGTGCAGGTCTAAGTCTCTGCCACCTTCCTCAAGCTTTACAACAAAAATAATTCTACAGCCCTGTGTTAATAATTCTAGAGTGTTGTTTACAAGTACAATTCAAATTATTTTATGAAAAATCACAATAATACATCTATACAAAATATTGCATCAGACTTGTAGAATACTCAAACAATTGAGTTCGTTGCACTTCTAGTAGTTCACACTCTTCAAACAGTCTTCATTTTGGTCTTTAGACGTAGCAATGGTCTTCACATTCAGAAGAAATAGCTCATAGCTCCACACAAATGGATACTAGACTTCACATTCAAGTTTAGTCTTCACAGTTCCATATGTTACTCCAACAGTTCACAGTCTCAAACTTCAAGTGAGCAGTTTATTACACTCGCAGCAAATGTCTTGAGAAATTTGCTTCAGAAAATAGAAGTGCAGCATACACTTCTTCTCCAACTTATCAACTAGCAATCAAGAGCTCATTAAATACACAACAAAGTGTACAAGTAAAACGCAGCAGTCATAACTCATTTTCCAAGTTCAGGAATCATCGTTCATGCATATAGATTCAAACTCATAGCTCCAATACAGCAAAAGCATATATACTCAATGCATATAGATTCAATATATACTCAGCTCCAATATAGATTCAAACTCACGGGCCTCTTCAATACGCAGCATATATACTTTCAGCTTCAAATGGTGGAGTCAACTTAGGACTCACAAATTTTGAACAAAATGGGTCGCACCACCTCAAAAATCAACGCAACATGTTCATTCTTTTTGCAAGTCATAGGCATGATATTCCACGAGATTACATGATCTTCACAGAATGGTCGCAGTTTATCAGCATGAACAGTTCACACAGAAAATTAGGGTTTCCACCCTAGCAATCACAACACTTCTTAATGCAAAAATTCGTAACCCTACACAATGGTCTTCATGTTCCACAAATCTTTCAGAAGATTATCTGAGCTCTCACAGATAGTTAACGTAGTGGCAGAACGGGATCAAGGCAGTGAACGGTGAGATGGTCTCCACACAAAGATATGGGGAAATCCTTCGCTCTTCCCACAAACTATGCAGTGACTTTGCTTTGCTCAAAATACCTCTTCCACTTGAAATTCACAGTTCACGTCTCTCAAAAATACATCGCACACTGTTGTATCACATCTTCGAATATAGCTTAAAACCTAAAACTCAAAACTTTGATAATTTTGTTTGAGAGATGGGAATTTGTAGAGAGAGTATGCGTTAACACAATGAGGATACCCACAGTAGTAGAGAGAGAACACGATGGGGTGGCAAAAAACTTGTAATAGTAAAATGCAAGGGACAAAGATACAGAGAGCGGGCTATACCCAGTGGTGGAATGACGTGAAGGTAAAAATAGAATGGTGATTCAACTTAGGGTTAGGTATTTATTAAACGAATGAACAAAATTTCAACCGCTCATTCAAAATTGTGCAGCGATTTGAGTAATACACAATTTATGGATTGTTTCATACCTCATTCCTCATCGCAGGTCTAGAAGAGAATAACGCATACAATGAATACGCACAGGCTGGCAAAGAGAATGCATGCGACTGGCAGATGATGAGGCAAAATTGATTTTGAGTGCGTGCAGCAGAACTGGAGGAGAAACGTTATATTCTGATCAGAGGGCAGACACATTAATGAGCCAACAGTCTGGCAATGCACTGGCAAGCATACAGGATTCCAGGACTGAAACTTAACAGCAGGAGTTATGGCAGGTGGTGCTATGATACCACTGTTAGGTAGAATAACTCTCGAATTCGTCTTATTCCTTGGGAAATGCCTTTATTTATACAATTCATATGTCGGTTGTGATTCAACTTCCAACCAACCTATTCATATTCCTACATGACTATTCACATTCAGAATATATTTACAATATTTACATATTGTATAATCCCGACGGATTATATTCCAACAAAAGATATATTTCCGGAAGAGATTCCTAGACTACCTCCAAAAGAGATATAGATTTTATAATTGATTTTGTAGCAGGGGAAATACTAGCATCAAAGGATCCCTATCATATGAACATATTATAACTTACCGAGTTAAAATCACAAATACAAGAATTAATCGATAAAATATACATTCAACCCAGTGTTTCCCCATAGGGAGCACCGGTATTGTTGGTAAAGAAAAAGGATGGTACTTTACAATTGTGCATAGATTATAGACAACTAAACAAAATGACAATGAAAAATCGTTATCTATTGCCTCATACTTATGGTCTATTTGATCAGCTTAGAGGGGAAACAATATTTTTGAAAATAGACTTGAGATCCAAATACCATCAAGTACATATTAAGGATGAAGATATATTTAGGACTGTTTTTAGAACCAAATACGGTCATTATGAACGTGTTGTAATGTCATTTGGGTTAACAAATTCCCCATCAACCTTTATGTTTTTAATGAACAGTATACTAAGTAAATACTTAGATAAATTTGTAGTCATCTTTATCGAAGACATATTAATCTATTCTAAAAATAAACAAGAACATTAAGAACAATTAAAAATAATCCTACAAGTGTTAAGGGAACATCAACTATTTGCCAAGTTTAGCAAATGTGAATTTTTCAAACATAGAATTTAGTATCTGTGGCATGTGGTGTATAAGGATGGAATATCCATAGATCCCGATAAAATTAAAGCTATCATGGAATGGCATGTTCCTAAGAACGTAACTGATGGGTGATTCCATGAAGATGGGTAACACTTTTTGGCCAAATTTGGCGATGAAAACCTGATTTTTTACTCATGTGCTAGATAGAAGCCCTCAAAACGCATATATGCCATGTGAATTTTGACTTGCAGTAAGAAAACAAATTGTAGGATATTATGTTGGCTTCATAGTGATATGTTTTTAAAAATATTCCGATGTCATTTAATGTTTGAATTTTTGCATTTAATGAACTGTGTGACCTTAAAAATTTGAAGAAGCTAATAAGTGGCTCGTGTCCACGTAGAGTAATTTAATTTTGCATTAATAATTCTAAAAAAATAAATATATGAGCATGATCTACATAAAATGCAGTGTGATGTGCATATTTTTTTGTTAATTTTTTTCACATTATACAATTATTTATTATTTTTCGAAAGTGACCACATTCGATTTCAGCATCTTATTAAACACATATTTGTCCACGTAAAGGATTTTTTTCTATTTTTTCAAAAATTGAAAAACCAAAGATACCCTTTTGAAGAGGACACGTCGATATGTGATGTGAGCATTTTTCAGAATTTTTTGGCTGTGTGTTTTTAACTCTGCGGATTTTTCTTTGAGCTGCTTCGAAGTTGCAGTGTGGTTTTCTACGTATAAGTTTTAGAAGTAATTAAAAAATAAATATCATATGAATGCCAAAATGCGTGTATGATACGTCAATGGATAGAAGATTCGTTGGTGAATCTATTAGTATCAACTCCGCTCAGTTATGTGCTAGGAATGGCAGGGTTTACACCTCTGCAAGACACAGGAAATTTTCCATTTGCTTGAATGTGAGCTAAGTCTATTTTTTTAAGCCCTCGACCGAGGTATTAACCTCGACCGAGGTATTTAAATACCTCGGTCGAGGTATTTAAAAGACCTCGACCGAGGGTTTATAAATCCCTTGACCGAGGGTTTAACAAACCCTCGGTTGAGGTCTTTTTAATACCTCGACCGAGATATTAGCTCGGTCGAGGTCCTGGTCTATTTAAAGAGGACACCCTCAAACCAAAAGCGTGCACGGTCATTTGTTGAGAGCTGGTGTTTGAAATGAAAGAAAGAGTCAATTATCTTTATTTGTAGAATGGGTTTTGGAGTCTTA